>JACEVL010000130.1:380000-807500 GCA_020284085.1 Aporrectodea caliginosa | reverse complement strand
ATTTATAATTATATATAAAATATTAAGAATGCGTCAACTCAAGTTATAAATCAATTTATTCGGACTCACTGTGATGGTATTATTGCTGTTTATAGTATTAGCAACTTCTTTAAGCCGGGTGCCATTTCGGCTACATGATCTATAATTGTGTCATTATTCAGTTCACTTAAAACATCGGTTTCTGTTGACATAAGCATAAAAGCTTCAAGGTGTGTAGATGACAATGAGCTTCGCAAGCGATTCTTAATGTATTTCAATTTAGAGAAAGATCTCTCACAAGCTACTTGGGTAGACGACAGAGTCAATAAAAGTTTATATGCACTAAAGAGATGCTTGTATGCTTGCCCATAGAAACTGTATTTATGTAGTACAGAAAAGCAGCAAACAGGACATTTTTTGCAAAATTTGCATTTTCGAAGTTCCTCACTTTTATCCACAACTTGGTCGTCCCAGTGTTCATGTGGCGAATCTTCACTTTCACTGACGCTGTCCTCTACTGAATCATCGAACATTTGGAGAAGGTTTTAAATAAATCGACTAGATTTCGGCATTTAGCTCCATCTTTACCAAGAATCTTTAGTTTCTTATCTCTTACTTTCTCCGCACCACCTTTACATTTACGTTTCGGATTTATATCACTCATAACCGTAACATATCTTATTTAATTAATATTACTTATTACTAACTAACAAATTTAAAAGAAATTTTATCAAAACAAACTCAGTGGAAGACGCCGGAAGTAGAATGGAAGATGTAAATTCTTATCTAACATGGCGGCCGCTGGCTGTACGGAGCACTGTAGGTAAGTAAGTATGCATTGCTCTTTTTCAGTTAATTTACAAACCGGTTAACCGAAACTAAAAACCGGTTAACCGATGCCGCAATTTTTTGTAAAAAAACCTGTATCATCTGTACTAAATTGATTAAATTATTATATCACCGGTCCTGGCGGCCCACCGGGAATCTTCCCGGTGTCCCGGCGGCCCAGTCCACCCCTGTATGGGTGCATGTACGTGCGTGTATTTATGTATCTGAACATTTACGTATTAACGTATAGCCTCGTTTAACAACCTCTCAAAATACTATACGGCTCATGGATCCGCTGACCTTGAGAATCTGTTGGGGTCAGGGATGATGTTCATTGTCCTTCGTTTGGAGTTTTCTTGTTGTTCAATAGGATATAAATACAATACACTACAATGCAATACCTACAGACTTTCAGAGCATTTGTCCAGTCTGACAACTTCCTCAACACACGTCTGTTTATATATAGCCTACTATTCAAAGGCATTAGGTCTGATGCGACCGCTTTCGTTAACGCCGATCTTTAAGTCTATAGTCCAGATAGTTAGTATTACATAGTGTATGTCACGGTATACCCAGTTGGTTGGAGTATCATGCAACGACGCCTGTGCGTGTCCTAGACTCATCTGATTATTAACTCATGCCACTTCAGGAAAAACTTACCAGAGGCGCTCTATACACTAGCCTATATGCTGTTAATTGTAATTCCCGACACAATTGTATTGTATTGTATTTGATCATTTATAAAGCGCTTCTCATAGCATAAGCCTTTCAGAAGCGCTCCCATTGCGAGATACTCCGAGGAAAAAGGAAGGTTTTAAGGTGATAGAAAGAGGTAGAGATGCTACTAGAGAGGATTGTAGAGCGTAGAGAAGGAGGAAGTCGATTCCATAGAGAGGGACCTGTATGCACACAATGAATCCACGATCGAACAGAATGTCCTGCGCTGAACGGATAACTAAACTAAACAAACCTAGAACTTTAGAAACGCTGTGTTTCTGGTATTAACAGATATTGAAAAGAGCAGTTTAAAGTTTGTACTTTATTGCTGTATTTCAATTTTCTAATTTCTATAAGTGCAAATAGCCTATCTTAAAATGTCTCAAAGAACCCGAAATAGTGAAATTTCCATTCACGCAATACGAAATCAATGAAAAACCAAAATAAATGGCCGCTGGTATAAAGCCAACATAAGCAAAACGCTTGCAACATCATCTAGTTTCTCAAGGTGAGTGATGTGACTTATGTCGCTAATATGGAATTTTGTTCGTTTAAATTTTAGAACCATTTAGAAGATTTCAGAATGGCTGAAGCACTTAATATCTTTATAGTTTATACTATTGGGTTGATCGGCTGATTTCAGCGACTTGTCCCTGGTATTAGACTTCAAAAGTTGAGAGAAAAATTGTTTATGGATTTGGGTCCAAAGTGCATTTCACATCCCCCTCCCCAAACTCAAACACGACTCAAACTACATGTAGGCCTCTAATTAAGCTACGATTGACAGCTGGTTCCTATCAGCATTCAAATTACAGAGCAATTTTGTTCAGATGACAGCTGAAAATGCTACCATTAGCCTACAGTGTGGAAATTCAAAAAAATGTAGACAGGGGAGGGGCACATCCCCTCCCCAAACCCCTCTCACAAACTCAAACACGACTCAAACTACATGTAAGCTACGAGTGACAGCTGGTTCCTATCAGCACTCAAATTATAGAGCAATTTTTTCAAATGACAGCTTAAAATGCTACCATTACAATGTGGAAATTTAAAAAATTAAATAGGGAGGGGGACATCCCCTCCCCAACCCTCCATTAAACTCAAACACGACTCAAACTGCATGTAAGCTACGAGTGACCGCTGGTTCCTATCAGCTCTCAAATTATAGAGCAATTTTGTTCAGATCAATCATGAAAGCTTAAAATGCTACCATTAGAGTGTGGAAATTCAAAAAATTTAGATAGGCGAGGGGGCACATCCCCTCCCCAAACCCGTCCCCAAACTCAAACACGACTCAAACTACATGTAAGCTACGAGTGACAGCTGGTTCCTATCAGCACTCAAATTATAGAGCAATTTTTCAAATGACAGCTTAAAATGCTACCATTAGAGTGTGGAAATTTTAAAAAAAATAGGAAAGGGGCACATCCCTCCCCAAACCCCTTCCCTACTCGGCGCTTCGCGCCTCGCCGATCGTCCTTCGGCCGATCCGCCGGTTCCCCCCAAACCCAAGATCAAGTCTCCGCCTATGCTATGAAAGACTCACTGTTCTTGTAATAAATTAGTGTGAACTGGCGACATCGTCCCATTAAGTCCCTCGATTTTGTTAACACACTGTATTTAATGTGCTATGGAGTTCTCGCGCTTAGTCGCGCAACATCGTCTGCATAGTTGTGACAAAAAAGAGGGGAGGCCCGGCCCAGGAAAGGGAGAAGGAGAGGGATTGAGCCCGGTTGTTTAGGGGGATAGAAGCCACTGTCAACAAGGTCATGTATTTATCTGTGTCTGTTCATTAGTCATTAGTTCGGAACAGGAGGCCCCCGGAAAAGGGCCGGAATAACGGACCCCGGAATATCGGACTCAAACCACTTTAAAAGGGCGCTATATAAATTTCCAATGACAAAGGTTGGCACTCTGCCAAAGGCCAAAATGACGTCATCGTATGGCGTCATCGTATTATCTTAATCCGTTGGATCCGTCATTCACAGCTTAGATGGCGAACGAGAAAGACGCATTTCAACATTTTCCGAAAGTATTTCAGAATTTGGCGTTTTTCATCGAAGATCTTCCGATTTCTGCTGCGCCAACTTCTGTTTCGATTGAAACTTCGTCGAAAGGTATGAGGTCAACTCAAATAATTGCAAAACATCGAATTTTTATCGAAATTTGCAACTTACAGGACCTGCCGAGTTAGCGATCTGTAAGCTGCAAATTTCGAAGCGATTGACTTTTTTCGATGAGTCTCTATAACTTCAATATTGCCACAATAATTATAATTAATTGATTTGTTGTATTTTTAAATTTAAGTGGTTTAAATTTGGTATTTTAGTCAGTTTGACTCCGAGACGCGGTGACTTTTATAGCGCCAGAGTCCTTTTTAAAATTTGAATAGGAACAGTTCTTCTGGATCACGTGACAATGTTTACGTAAGTCAAAACAGAGCTGATAACTACTAATCACATCACATTTACTCAGCTTCTCTTCTCGGTTTATTACCAGATGGCCCGAACGGGGCGCCGTATTTCCTTGTCTGTTCGTACAATCTTTTACACAACAAGTCAACGGCATTTTGAAATCTGTTTTGACTTACGTAGACATTGTCACGTGATGCAGAAGAAATGCTCCTATACATTTAAAAAACTCTGAGTGAGTTTACATATTAATCTTCTTAGTAAATTGCAATGTTATTATTTAGTTAAGAACATTATTGAGTTGACCCTGTCTTTCTTTCGCTGACTAACCAGCCATAATTGATTAGGCCTATTGTTAAAAAGGGTGACCCTAATTAAGCGGGGCTTGTGCCCCTTTTGGGTCTCCTCTTTCCCTAGCCAATGCACCGATATGTAATAATCAAGTTTTAACTGTTGTTAATTGTATTAGGCATTGTGCTTCTGGATCCAAAAGAAATTCTCAGTTAATTTAAAAAACTCTGAGTGAGATAGTAGACTCGATGATTTCTACAGCGTCAGTATGTTTATTTGTATTTTTTAAATTTAAGTTTTCAAATTTGATTTCATAATGCATTTGAGTAGGCTAGCAAGAATCATTGAGCGCCACCTCATAATTTATTTTTATTAAAACATTTTATCTTAAATTAATTTTTCATTTTTTAATTATTTACAGGTTTTCTTGAATTGTAATTGTAATTTACACATTCCTTTTGTCACTTGCTCAGGAAGACGATTCGCTTCCTTCGACTCGAGAAGACGGTTGAATAGAAAGCAGGAGGTAAATGTTCCATTATTCTAATGTTTTTGGACATAGGCTGATGATATTCACTTAGGTCTAATTAAGACCCTGAAATAGCTTGCAGTCCACTTAGACTCAATAATTTATGTAGCGACACTTTTCATTTTAAGCTGTTTCACTTTAGATGCAGTTTGCAGTTACACGGGTGACACTTTTTAACACGTTTCTTATGATCTCGAATCCTAATCTAGGACTATTGGTGTCATGGACGACAAAATTCTGTGTTCAGATATCGTAACCGTAATCTCGAGTAGGCCTATTCTACAGAGTCAAAAAGTCGTGAAACGATCTCGCTGTAAGGCAGTTCTTAGTATAGCTCCCAAAGACAGAGAGTTATAGGGCATATCAGTTTTCAGTGTAGTAGGTTGTCTGTCTTACGTGAATCAAGTAGGCGTAAGCAGATTCTTATTGACTTGTTCTTTAATCTTTTGCTGGTATGCTCGGTTTGAGTTTTTCCCGTTAAACTAGTTCTCATTTGATTTTGACACTGAAATTAAATTTGCACTGAGGTTATGATTTCCTTTCAGGCAGACATTCAGTTTCCTTCAACCAGAAGATGGCGGTTCGTTGAAATAATAATAATAATTAATAATTATAATAATGTATGTTGAAATAATGGCGCCCCTTCAATAATTAATAATTATAATGACACTGAATAATAATAATTGACATGAGCACCGGAGGACAGCCAAGGTTACCCCTACACCACCGGCCCCATAATAATAATTGACAGAGCACCGGAGGACAGCCATGGTTGGCAAAGGGGCGCTGTAGCGCAGTTATAAGAATGCATGATGGGATCCATCAATTGATGCCTTGAAATTGTAGACATAAATTGTAATCGGTTGAACTGATGGTGATCACTTTATTACCACAAACTAAATGCTTTCCAGTCTTGTAGACTTGGTGACTTTTAGAGAACCACAGTTTAACCTCTGTTCTGTTTCGTTGTCGGTAGAATGATCACTGCAACGTCTCCGTTCACGATCGTTGGGGGCCAGAAAATCCTGGAAATCGACTTCAATCTCAGATGGTGGTTCTCGAACGACACCTGGAACAACGAACAACACCTGGAACAACGAACGACACCTGGCAACAGCTGTGCATCTGTGTTATTGGAACACAATCGTAAGAGTATCTGGACAGTTGTTATGATACATAACGACTTTCTAGATAGCGTGAACAGAGGCGTATACTAGGATATTTTGCACCTGGGGACGAACTCTGAAATTGGCACCCCTCCCTGTTTTATTTATATAACATTTTCCAATTACATCGAATGGCAATTTAAATCATGCCTGACAACTGGTTTGTACACTGGCATAGTCAGGAAAAAATTTCAGATGGGGTTTTAAGTTTTGGGGGTTTCCATTGGAAATATTATGTATTTTTCTACATTTTTAGTTTTTTCATAACAGTGATGCATTTATTTCTGGGGGGTTGAACTTATAGACCACCCCTTAAAAACGCCCATGGGTTCGTCAGTAATGAGGATATAACTAGATATTTTTGGGTGCCAAAATGAAATCATACATTTATTTGGGATAATTTAGTTAAAATTGCACCAGAATCAATAGTAAAATATGAATTTTAACTCATTTTGATGCCCAGGGACACATGTCCCCCTGCACCCCCTCCCCTCCAGCTACGCCTCTGGCCTGAAGTGATGGTGTTAGCCTAATAGCTGACACAAATTAAATGCTTCCCTATCTAGTCAGACTTGGTGACCCTTGTTGTACCACAGCTATGCTAACCTGTCTGTTTTTCGTTGTCGGTGGAACGTTTTCATCATTCGTCGTCGTGAGTCGCAAGGATCCTGCGAGAGAATCGACATCATTCGACAGATGGCGTTCTCGTGGATGGAAAAACGAACGACACCTGGCGACTGCTGTGCATCTGTGAAGTTGACACCCAATCGTAAGAATATCTGGATAGTTGTTGTGGAAATTTGCATAGCGACTTTCTAAAATGGAGTCCCCTCTTTCTGTTCCTGTAGGGGAAGGAGGATGAGGTGGCTTCAGGATCTAGCTGTATGTTCTCCGCTCAACATTTCACCATTCCCTTTCCAAGAGAAATGGGAAGGGTGAAATGTTGAGGCGAGAAGCCGAAATAGCTAGGAGATGGGATGAGCTCAGCTTAAGGTGTATGAATAATCTAATCTATGAACTTCTATTGCGCCATTAATCGAAAGTCTTGCATGAGGGAAAACTGCATTCCAAAATCCTAGAATCAGTCGAGGTGATGTTGCTGTGGAGACCGGAAGAAAGGCCACGAAGGATAAGCAGTCCGAGATGACTGAGACCAGAGACCTAGCAGAATGGAGAATTAAGGCAGAGAATTACAGTCTTGGACCAGCAACCGAGAAGGCGCCAGAACCCAGTGCCATTCTGAGACTTAGGCCTAATGCTAAACAAATGGAATGTACGATAGGAAGTTTAGTAGTTTACTGGAAAGATCGTGCACAAAAAAGGAGTAATTGACAAAGGATACCCTAGAAGAAGAAGATTGAACCAGGCTGGGCGAAGCATTGAGGTGAGCCGAATACGACTTTGAGACCATAAATTGAATGAATAAACCCAAGGAGTTGAAATGTAGGAAAGGATAAGATTAGTTAGACAGGAGAACTATGGAAAATGTTCTATGGAGTTGAAATGTAGGAAAGGATAAGTGACCTTAAAATGTAGGAAAGGATAAGATTAGTTACATAGAGAGAACTATGGAGTTGAAATGTAGGAAAGGGTGACCTTAACTGTCACGGAGATGAGTTAGTTACTGTTTAACGACACTGAGTCATAACAAAGATGATTAGCATTGCCCTCCTATTTCTCCAGGCTTGCAGTTAAATGGTACCACGTCCCTGGATGGATTTCAACCACCAACCACCAACAGCACGGAGAGAGCCCCCAGAGTTGAAATCTAGGAAAGGGTGACATTAGAACAAACAGAAAGAGGAGGAGATGAAAAATTAGGATATTTGTTTTAAATTAGACAGATAGTCTCATGAGTAAGTCTTTCTGACTTCCCCATAGATCTATGTCGATCTCGATTCTTTACTATCTTACTGTCGTTGTAATTGTGTCTGTCTCACTGTCTCTGTCTGCTTATTTGTTTCTCTCACTGTTTCTACCTGTGTGCTTTACTGTTTCGCTCACTGTCTGTGTCTGTCTGCCAGTCTTTTCTCTCACTGTCTATGTCGGACTGTAGGTCAGTCTACCTATCTGTTTTTAACACTGTCTTTTTCTGACTGTCTGTTTGTTTGCTTCTCTCACTGTCTTTGTCTGACTGTAGTTCTGTCTGCCTATCTCTTTCTGTCACTGTCTTTGTCTGACTGTAGCTCTGTCTGCCTATCTCTTTCTCTCACTGTCTTTGTCTGACTGTAGGTCTGTCTTCCTATCTGTTTCTGTCACTGTCTTTGTCTGACTGTAGCTCTGTCTTCCTAACTGTTTCTGTCACTGTCTTTGTCTGACTGTAGCTCTGTCTTCTTATCTGTTTCTGTCACTGTCTTTGTCTGACTGTAGCTCTGTCTTCTTAACTGTTTCTGTCACTGTCTTTGTCTGACTGTAGCTCTGTCTTCTTAACTCTTTCTGTCACTGTCTTTGTCTGACTGTAGCTCTGTCTTCTTAACTGCTCTGTCTTTGTCTTAACTGTTTCTGTCTTCTGTCTGTTTCTGTCACTGTCTTTGTCTGACTGTAGCTCTGTCTTCCTAACTCTTTCTGTCACTGTCTTTGTCTGACTGTAGCTCTGTCTTCTTAACTGTTTCTGTCACTGTCTTTGTCTGACTGTAGCTCTGTCTTCTTAACTGTTTCTGTCACTGTCTTTGTCTGACTGTAGCTCTGTCTTCTTAACTGTTTCTGTCACTGTCTTTGTCTGACTGTAGCTCTGTCTTCCTATCTCTTTCTGTCACTGTCTTTGTCTCACTGTCTTTGTCTGTCTTTGTCTAACTGTAGCTCTGTCTTAACTCTTTCTGTCACTGTCTTTGTCTAACTGTAGTTCTGTCTTTCTTCTGTCACTGTCTTTGTCTGACTGTAGGTCTTTCTGCCTATCTGTCTTTTGTCTGACTGTAGCTCTGTCTGTCTGACTGTAGGTCTGTCTGCCTATCTCTTTCTGTCACTGTCTTTCTCTAACTGTAGCTCTGTCTTCCTGTTTCTGTCACTGTGTTTTCGCACAGGAGGAACTGGCTTCGGAAGCAGCGGTTTCAACAGGCGTCGTTTGGTTGCTAATGGGATAGGCTCATCTAGGATGTTCTGGTTTAGCAGCTGCTGAATGTACTCATCCATAGACAATGCCATCCAAAATATTTGTGTGTGTGTTTCAATAACAAAATCTTAATATATTATACAAAATATTTATTCAATTGGTTTTTTATATATTATTATTTCCTTCACTTTATTTAAAATTTATTATATTTTCTTGATCTGATAATATCATGTTCACAGTTCATACATAAACCAAATCATTTGTTCAATTGGTTTTCAAATTGTGATTGATGAAAGTCGTTTGCACTCTTCTCGAAACTCACGAACAAGCTTAAATTTAGCAGTGTAATAGCCACAATCCATGCAGAAATCTATTACTTGTGTTTTAATGCCCCTACCACATCTAGCGCATGGTTTAGTTCCACCACCATTACGCAACAGAAATAGGTGAGTAAAACAATACTGCCCGATGCACCTACGAGAGCAGAAAGTTGCTTTACCGATTGAAAGATATTTGCACGAATTTTTCCCTGTCATTTTGCATGTATATATTAATCTATATATTTATTCAATTGATTATTTTTAAATATTCTTTGAGTTTAAAAATAGAATTGACAAATATAGAATTAGCCTAACCCATCTAGAAGCTGCTGATCTTGGTTCCAAAACTGTAGACTACCATTAGGTGCTTCTGAATCGTTGCTTCGAGTCATCGACTGCTTACGAACTACGGCACTCAAATCTCCTATTATTATTATTATTATTATTATTATTATTATTATTATTATTATTATTATTTTTTATTATTATTATTATTATTATTATTATTATTATTATTATTATTATTATTATTGTTGGCTAAAAGTAGCTCTGTTATCGATATCCTCTGTTAGATCTGTATACGCACATACACTGTGAACGTCATTATTATTATTATTATTATTATTATAAGTATGAATCAGGGGTAAAGTGTAAAATGCGTGGTGAAAATTTCCGCTTAAAGTGTAATATTTTGTATGGTGTAATAATAAGATTACACCTTTCATTTGACGTATCTTAAAAAATAGTAGTAGTGTTGCGTTGTACTTAGGACTCGGTAGGTGGCTTCTCTGTCGGCCAATATAGAGCCCTGGACAATATTTTAACGTTCGGGTATCATAGATAATTTGTGACTGTGATCAAAGATTTCCGCTAATAACCACTTATAGTGTAATTTACGCTTTTCTATTAACTAATTATTATTATTATTATTATACTATGTTAGAAAACACCCTGAAAAGTGTAATGCCGTTTTTGTTATATTATTCAAAATAAATATATTTGACAAAACCATTTATGTTGTTTTTGTGATATAAATCAAGCAATTGCTTTGGTTCTCTGCAATCACTTCATTACATTATTGACCATGTTATAGCAATAATAAGAAAATTACACTTTTCAGGGTTTTTTACTGCAATGACACTTTACCCCCTTGATAGCATTCTTATTATTATTATTATTATTATTATTATTATTATTATTATTATTATTATGCGACCCGTAGTAGGCCTATTGATCTATAGGCATCATTGCTGTAGTAGGCCTATTATATAGATCTATAGGCATCATTGTTTTCACTTTCATCGTGTATTAACGCAAGGTCTATTAATATAGTTTCGGTTTCAAATGCGGCAAATTGCACTCCTTCTAATAAGTTTGATTCAAGCCCAGCGTGACGAAAACCTCTTGTGACGGTGATTTCAGTCACATAGGTCACGTTTCTTGGGCTAAATAAATCTAACACGGAGGCAATATACGTCGATGGAGGCAATGGATCAGACTAGAAAGCTAGAAATAATATAGATCACCATCCGTTATATAATTATAAGAGGTCGTTGATCACCATTCAGTGGAGACAAAAACTTGTTCTTTATTATAATCACAAAATGAACGAAGAAAACTTCCTGGAAGCTCTGGCGGCTGTACCGTCCGGTGGCCCAGAGAAACTAAAATACAAGGAAGTTGAGCTTAAACGTGTAAATCAAAATTATCGGAAGACGAAACAACGTCTGCTTGATTTATCAAAGAAATTAAAACAGCTAGGCAAAGCGCGAGACGAATTAAAGGAAGAAGTCCGTTATCTTCGGGCGCTATATGGAGGAGTGTCATCAGATTCGGAATAACAGACGGACAAATCAACAACTGGGGCAAATAAACCTTACAATTTTATTTTACGTTTAAATTTATTTATTTCACTATACACGACAGTTAAAGTATCGATTTTTTCACGGGAACTTTATTTTTAATGCTTTTATGAGTGCATGATGTTATTTTATCGTTCTGGGCTTGGATAGTGTAGTGGCCAACCCGAATTTCCGAAAACGTTGAAAATAGGCCCTATCGATATTAACATTTATTTGTTAGTTATATTCATTAGGGCCAGATAGCGTAATAATTATATTTAAGGTTTTTAAAATTATTTTTAGGGACGAAAGGCGTTTACAGTGGACATAAGCGGAAGTCAAAGGATGATTTTACTTTTGGAATTTTACAAAAGCGGAAATGCAACAATGGGGATTTTACTCTCTTTCAGTGGGCGGTCACTGGAAAAATTCTTCGATATCTAGTGTTTTCTATTAATACAGTCAAGTAATACAGTTTGACTGTATTAATAGAAAACGTTAACTAAACCTATTGACACAGTCATCCGCTAGTGTTGTTTCGTTTTATTTTATGTTTTTTAAAAAAACGTTTTTTATTTTTATATATCCTGTGTTGTTGTTGATGTTTAAAACGGAACCATCAATTAGGCCTATATATTATGCGCCAGGCCTTGATAAAACTATCGCTGTGTTGCTTCCGGGTTGGTAAAAACAACCCAGTAGGCCTAATTGCTATGAGACTGGTACTATAATAATAATAACCGACAACGGCCTACAGCAAGCCGCTCATAACTGCAACGGTCAAGAGCAAATGAATCGACAACGGCCTATAGCAAACGGATAACTTATAGGCCTAAAGCGCTGTGCTCAAACGGCCTATAGGAAATGGATAACTTTTATAGCGCTGTGTCAAAACGGCCTGGAGCAAAATGATAACTTATGTAGCGCTGTGTTCAAACGACCTAGAGCAAATTGATAACTTATATGGCGCTGTGCTGAAAAGACCATTACCTCGTATCGTAAATGGGTGATTTATATTGCGCTACCTTCGGCCTACTCAAAAAGCCTGAGTCAGAATACAGGCTGGTTGGCCTCGAATCGCAAAATCGATCATTTACTGGTTCCCTGCACTGGCTTCCTGTTCTAAAAGCCCCCTTTTAACTGCGCTAGCTGCGGCTTTGCCTCGTATCGTAAATGCGTGATTTTAATTGCGCTAGCTTCGACGTTTCACAAAGCCTGAGTTAGAATACAGGCCTGCAAGCCTCGAAACGCAAATCGATCATTTATTAGCCTCCTGCACTGGCTTCCTGTTCTAAAAGCCCCCTTTTACCTTCTACTGGGTGCCTTGGGTGCCGCGGCGCACAGGTTGGGAAACACTTGTCCAAAGTAAAAAAGTTTCTATGCTTTAGATTGATAACTTCATCTTCAAAATTAAAAAGAAACACATTTGCTAAAAATTATATTTCCGAAGAAATACGTATATTCCGGAAATAGACTGTTTGAAGGATGGTTTAATCCATCATAAGGGGTACCTTTGAGATCTGTTAAAAACGGAAACTTCTAAAGAGTAATTATTAAAGAGCTATTATTATTATTATTATTATTATTATTATTATTATTATTATTATTATTATTATTATTATTATTATTATTATTATTATTATTATTATTATTTTATTTTTATTTTTTATGCCCCGAGGTACCGAGGTATACATGATCTCTCAGGGACTTAAACATTAATTAAGAACAGTATTATTATTATTATTCTTATTATTATTCTTATTATTATTATTATTATTATTATTATTATTATTATTATTATTATTATCATCATCATTATCACAAAGTGTATATCATTATCATTATCATTATCATCATTATTATTATTATTATTATTATTATTATTATTATTATTATTATTATTATTATTATTATTATTATTATTATTATTATTATTATTATTATTATTATTATTATTATTATTATTATTATTATTATTAAAAGTGAATTAAAGTATAGGCCTAACAAGTTGATGTGAAGCCTATGTTTATAACTTAGACTTCCGTTGGTAGGCCTACTCG
Source organism: Aporrectodea caliginosa (assembly GCA_020284085.1). Taxonomy (NCBI): domain Eukaryota; kingdom Metazoa; phylum Annelida; class Clitellata; order Crassiclitellata; family Lumbricidae; genus Aporrectodea; species Aporrectodea caliginosa. The sequence goes on along the minus strand of JACEVL010000130.1, from coordinate 794,309 downwards.
TTAACCGATTCCGAAGGATTGTCGTCTGAGCTGGGCCAGAGAACCTGGTACTATGAACATGGTTTACTTCCAGCTTGTTTTAAGGGTTTTTTTCATCTAGGATCCGATGTTCATACCCACTACACCAGAAACTGTAACGCTTATCGCCCTATATACGCACACACCAATACTCGCTTATTCTCCATAAAATCTGTTGGCTCCACAACTTGGAACATGCTTCCTTCTCACAAACGTCTAGCCCCACACCTGCGGCACTTTAAAAAAATGCTGCATGCCTACCTAATTAATGGAACTTAACTAACACACACTGCCTGATTTTTTCACTGTTAGTTAAGGTTTTCTTTTTTTTCTTTATTTTATAGTGTTTGGAATCTAATTGATAATTTACTTTGTACTATGTACTATTATTGTTAGCTTTGCTGTATGAGACTTGATGTTGCGCTGTTGTAAAGGTTTTGGCTGTGCTGTCACTAATTAAGACTTTGAAAATGATATTATAGGTGTCCCTAGTTAGCGGGATCTTGATCCCTTTTGGGACTCCTCTTGCGGCCAATCTCGTTATTAGGCCTATATGCTGAAATGTTCTGTGCATGATTTGATTTGGCTTCAATAAAACGTTTTGATTGATTTGATTGATTGATTGTAACCAATACAAGAACAATCGGGACTTAGAGTTGTTTAACTTCAATCTACATAATAATAAATGCAATAAATAAATAAATAAATGAAGTGAACATTACAGACATTTTAGGTGTTTTTTTGTTTCAGACGATAGCATCACAGTGTCGATGTATTTGGAGGCCCAGAACCACCCAGACACCATCTCAAGAAACGTCGTCGCTGAAATAAAAGGCTCAGAATTTCCGGATCAGGTAAACAAAAAATTCACACACACAGCGCAAAGTTGCCAAAAAGTTAACGCAGTGTTTTTCGGAATTTGAATTCTCAAAATAGGATTTCGTTCCTGCCATTTTAGTTGGTCCATTTTCAAATCGATGTTTTTGTCTTCGGTGGATTTGTGTTGAATCAATATTGCATCAAGTGAAAATCATAAAGGATGCGATGTAAATTTAGACATAACATATAGGCTACATATAATATTATATAAACATATATATAAGCTACATGAAAATCAAGAATGTGTATGGATTTTAGGTGATAATATTTGGAGGACACATCGATTCGTTGGACGTTGGGACAGGATCAGTGGATGATGGAGGAGGAGTAATGATTGGTTGGGAGGTAGACGACATGCTTTGTTACTAAATGTAGGCTATTTGCAATGAAAGCGAACACCATTAGTCTTGAAATACCAGGATGGTATGAGGCGGCACACCTTCTTCAGTTTTTGCTCAGCTTCTGCAGATGCTATACTTTTGTACATTATATTCATATAATTACGATTTTTGGTAAGCCTACCCTGCCTTCTGCAGATGCCATACATTCTCCTGGTTCTGTAGCTTCTCTTATAAGCACAGTGTGTTGCTTATGTGCCATATATTCATCAGGCAGGCCTGCAGGGCCTTCTTCAGGTACCGTACTTTCATCAGCCCCAGTCTATAGCATGGCCAGCGCACTCCTGTTGCTAAACGTCGACCTAAGTCTACAGAGGTCATACTTTCAACGCAATTCTCCTCTTGTTATTTAATAATAATAATAATAATAATAATAATAATAATAATAATAATAATAATAATAATAATAATAATAATAATAATAATAATAATAATAATAATAATAATAATAATAATAATATTAATAATAATAATAATAATAACGGGAGGTCTACGTCCAATAGCCATAGGTTACTACTGGCGTAGACTGACATCTAAATGCGCCAACAGATATGCGAGCGACCAAGCAGCAGCTTACCTATCGCCAAAACAGCTGGGTGTGGGAGTGCCAGGCGGATGCGAGGCAGCAGTACATGCAACCCGGAGATTTCTATCTAACATGGACGACGACCACATTGTGGTTAAACTCGATCTCTCCAACGCCTTCAACAGCCTCTACCGAGATTGTATGCTAGCATCTGTTATCGAGATTCTACCCGACCTAGCTCCTTACTGCTTCCAGGCCTACGCTGAAGAGTCAACACTCAAATTCGGTGGCTACAAGGTTCAATCTCGAGTTGGTCCTCAGCAAGGAGATCCGCTGGGACCTTTGTTGTTTTGCCTGCCGCTACAGCCAATCCTACTTCAGATGGGCTCGCCATTATCATTCGGCTACCTTGACGATCTCACCCTCGGCGGAAAGGCGGAGACGGTGGCAGCCGATGTCGAGTTCATCGAGAGAGCATGCTCTACTATGGGCCTGGCGCTAAATCGATCTAAATGTGAGGTGATTTCCATCGACAGTAAAAACATTGGCTATGACTCTTTAAGAGAGTTCAGACCAATCGATGTGGAAGAAGCCCAGCTGCTCGGCGCCCCACTTTCATCGGAAAAAGCGCTGCAACAATGTCTGAAAGCCCGAACCAGAGAACTGGAGGAGAGCCTGAGCAAATTAACTCTTATAGCCAGGCAGGATGCCCTTTTAATTCTGAGGAGTTCACTGGGTGCGCCAAAAATGATTTACATCCTCCGATGCCATCCCTGTGACAAACACCCCGAGTTGGAAACTTACGACGTGACACTACGCCAGGGATTGGAAAAGATTCTGAACGTTTCTTTAAACGATCTCCAATGGACACAGGCGTCACTACCCATCAAAATGGGTGGTCTGGGCATACGGAGAGCGACTTCGCTGGCACTTCCGGCCTTTTTGGCATCAGCTGCGAGCACTCTCCCTCTCCAGACCCTCATTCTAAACTCTCTCAATCTCACACAGGACACACACTTTGAAGCCATGACGTCCGAGTGGCGATCCAAGACGGATTTCAACGATTCAGAAAACATGCCAACAAACAAGCAGGCTCTATGGGTCAAACCCCTTTTGGAACAGACTGTCAAGAGATTGTTTCAAGACACAATGGACCCATACAACACCGCGCGATTGAAAGCTGTCTCGTCACCACACGCCAGCGACTGGCTACATGCCTTACCAATAACAGCATGTGGGTTGAGACTGGACAACGAGGACGTTCGGGTGGCGGTCGGCTTGCGCCTTGGGGCCACAATATGTGAACCACACATATGCGCTTGTGGAGCCCGAATCGACGCCAGAGGCAGCCATGGCCTGTCCTGTTCTCTCGGCTTCGGCCGAATTGCCAGACATAACACAATCAATGACATTATACACCGCTCCCTTTCGAAGGCAGGGATTCCGTCAATAAAGGAACCACCAGGTCTACTACGCACAGACGGCAGAAGACCAGACGGCCTGACAATGATTCCATGGCGCGCGGGTCGTCATCTGGTGTGGGATGCGACGGTTGTAGATACCCTTGCACCATCATACATCCAGGCCACGGCAGCGACGGCGGGCGCGGCAGCCGAGATCGCCACGGACAGGAAAATGACCAAGTACAATGCACTCTTAAACACGCACTTTTTCGTGCCTCTAGCTCTCGAGACCTTAGGTCCAATTAACACCACTGGCCAAAACTTTATATCAGATCTAGGTCGTAGTCTGACGCTGTCCACAGGAGACACCAGAGAGACCTGCTTCTTGCTGCAGCGTCTCTCTATAACTGTCCAGCGGTTCAACTCGGTGGCTTTCCGCGGCACTTTAGCGGAGCCAGACCTTAGGGAGATGTGACACTAACGGCACTTATGTCGTTCATTTTAGACAGCTACTGCATCCTTGTCTACTGTAGCTTTCAGTATTGATGTTGATTGATGGAGAGAATAAATAATAATAATTAATAATAATAATAATAATAATAATAATAATAATAATAATAATAATAAGAGAGATGCACGCGAAACCTCCTACCTATTTCAGCGCATATCTGTAATGATCCAGCGGTTCAATGCGGTGGCTTTCCGCGGTACTTTTGCCACACTGGACCTTGACGACGATTAGGTGCCGTTCCAGACGAATTTTATTGTTCTTAATTAATATTAAGTCCCCGATGGGGATCATGTATACCTCGGGGCATAAAATTAAAAAAAAAAAAAAAAATAATAATAATAATAATAATAATAACCTTTATTTTAATAACCATGATTTTAAGAACTCTGATTTTATAATAATAATAATAATAATAATAATAATAATAATAATAATAATAATAATAATAATAATAATAATAATAATAATAATAATAATAATAATAACAATAACAATAACAATAACAATAACAATAACAATAACAATAACAATAACAATAACAATAATAATAATAATAATAATAATAATAATAATAATAATAATAATAATAATAATATTAATAGTAATGATAATAGTAATAGTAATAATAATAATAATAATAATAATAATAATAATAATAGTAATAATAATAATAATATTAATAGTAATGATAATAGTAATAATAATAATAATAATAATAATAGTAATAATAATAATCATAATAATAACAATGACCTAATACGCATTAGTAGTAATAATAATATTAATAATATTAATAATAGTAATAATAATAGTAGTAGTAGTAGTAGTAATAATAATAATAATAATAATAATAATAATAATAATAATAATAATAATAATAATAATAATAATAATAATAATAATAATAATAATAATAATAATAATAATGTACCATTGGGTACGTCTGGCGTAGACTCGCGTCTAAATGCAATCAGCTGTGTGAATGTGGCTTTGCTATCACATGGCCAATGCTCATTCGAATTGTTTTGATAATTTTATAGGCTTTAAATGTGATAAGATGGTTGAATCTGAAACCAAGAAGAACTCTACGAGTCGTTTTGTGGACTGGCGAGGTAACGATGTCACTTACACTCGTGCATGAATAAGGATTATTATTTAATTTAATTTAGTCAACACGAACAATGCGCTTTTAGTCGTCTTTGTCATTTAACTCATTTAACAGAGTTGTCTCAAATATCTAAGCACCTGAATAGGTAGAATCATAAACGTAACCTAAGTAAATACTGGGAAGAGAAACTCTGACTACTTGCAGCACACTGCAAGCGATGAAAATTTTCCTCTAATCAGTTTGTAAATTTATTTTCAGGAGTATGGTCTCATTGGAGGAAGCGCCTATTTTGAAGCACACAAGGCACGTAGGCTTCACCTGATGAGGAACTGAGAATTAAAACTTGTTGACGTTCTAAATGTTAATCGGAATCTATGTTAGAATATTCAACGTCTGCATTATGAGTCCAGATTATTATAGATGTATAGGACTATAGCCACATCTTCACTTGAATGGAGTTCAATGTGATACACTTACTCCAATGAATAAATAAATAACATATTATCACTAAGCATAAGCCTCGACCTTCTTGTCCCACGAGCGAGGACTACTATGGCTAAATCTCGAGCTTTTGCCTTCATTGGCCCTTCACTATGGAACCAAATCCCTTCATCAACCCGTTCTTTGATGCTATCTGGTGGGCCAGGTGCTTCTTTTCGTTGTCTTAAGACCACTCTTTTCGCTCGGAGTCTTTCGCACTGGGAGCGTCTCTGATTGGTGTTCACTGTGAGAGGCGCTTTATAAATTTATAAATACAATACAATACAATACAATAACATATTAGTTAAATTTCTCGGCTTTATACAGAGAAGCATACGGTCGAAGACAGGGAAGCTCCAGTTTATTTTTATGAGTTTCTGTTAAGTGTTCTTAGGTTCGCATATAAACTGTGACATAATAAAAAATACCCGAGACACACCATCACCAACTATATCTTCTACCATTAGACCTTCTTACTGCCACTGCCACTACCACTACTAGAATAAAATTTGCTCTACATGTTGTTTTAGCAACCTTTAGGGTGTTTAGGGTGTTTCAGTGTTTCTATTTAAAATACAAAAATAAATACTTATAATCACTATTCATGCAATTAATTGAAATTATTCATTTTGGTAAGTGGGGTCTTTTATGTGATCATATGTGACCATAGACGTACTTTAAATGGGTCTATGATTCTGATAAAGTTGTTGTTCAGTTATGTTTGTGTTTGAACTGTTTGTATAACGATTGGACTGTTTATACCAGAATGAATCCGAAAACGTGTCGTTGATCATGGAGTCAGATGGCGGAGTGTTCAGTCCCAAAGGAATTCATTTCTCAGGTGAAATCACAATAGCTTCGGAAAGTCAATCCGTATTAATTATTGCCTACGTATATTCTAACGATATTTTAACAACATACAGTATTATTACATGAAATATCATAGCATATCATATTGTAGTCTGGGCCACTTGAAACAGTGTGATTGATTGACTGACTGATTGATTGTTTGTTTGTTTGATTGATTGATTGATTGACTGACTGATGGAGAGAAAGAAGATATTGAAGCCCGTTTGTAGATAGGTGAGTGGGCTGCAGCTTCCGAAACCCATCCACCACCGTGCATCCCTTACAAAACATGACAATGCGAAATGTGATTGGCCGAAATACCTTACCAAAAGGTCTTGTTTATTAGAACCAACTTTGGTCAATTACCAGGTCATCGATTGAACCTTCTTTATATTTAGCTATAATTATCATAAGCAAGTAAAATACGATTGATACATTGAGATCTTGTCTGTTGTACTGGATATTCGAGTGTAATAAAACATCTCTACAACCTAATGTTCTTATTTGCAAACGGTGGACGACTGTCCTGACTCACCGGGTCGAACACCACCGTTACAAAATCATTGCATAGCATAACGTCATATAACATGGCATATAATAACGTTACATGTCATCACTCAACATAGCCTATCATTTCGCGACATAGCATGTTATCATAACACAACATATACCATAACATTACATAACAAAACAATGCATGACATAACTGAGCACAACATGGCATGATGCAACATAACATAACGTGGCTTCTAACCAATCAATCAGTCATTCGATATAAACTTGATATTCATTCATTCATTCATTCAGAGCATTTATATAGCGCCCCTTCAAGAAACTACTCAGGAGCGCTCCCGGCCCAGCCACGACTAAAGAAAAAAGACTTGAGGGACTTGTAGAACCCTGTCAGATGGCTTACAAGTAAAAACGGAGCTTAAGTGGTAGGTCATTCCAAATGGAGGGGCCAACAACCGAGAAAGCACGGCGCTGCCTAATAGCCAAGCGAGTCCGTGGAACAAGAAACTCACCCCTCGTCGCAGAGCGAAGCACCCGACGCGCTGGAACATCAGACACTGGGCGGCAAAGATCACGCAAGTAAGATGGAGCGCAGCCAAGAACACAACGAGAAACAAGAGCAGCAATGCGATATGAGATACGCTGAGATACAGGCAGCCAATGCAACACATCACGCATGTATGCAGAGACAGGAGAGTACTTAGGAAGCGTATATATAGCGTCCCTTCAAGTCAATTTCTAGACCTATCATCAGTGTTGAAATAAGAATAACTTAAATTTAAAATGTATTGTTCAAATTAGTGTTTGCGGTATTTGATTGGTTGATTGATTGATTGAAGTAGAGAGAAGATATTGAATCCCAGCTGTTATTGGGTTAGTGCACGGCAACATCCGTAGCTCCTGAGTCTTGAAGGGGCGCTATATAATATTACAGTAATAATTTTAATTTAAAAAGCTGAGACGTTTAACAGATCAGCTCTAGTATAATTATTATGAGTTTATATGAAGATGTTGTCATTCTTGTAAGCACTTCAACATCCATCAATTGCAGGACACCCAATCGTTTAGCCCCTGTATTGCAATTTCGTTCAACGTCATACTGTTACATTGTCACAAGAAAACAGGTTATGTTTAATTGCTCAGGATTCGGATATGCTCGAGCAATACTGGAGGAAATCCTGAAGCCGTTGAGCGATATCAATGCGACGACTGTCATAGATGGCGGGGGTGCAAGTTCGGACACCGGTTGGTGGGTGGATCAAATGTATGTTCCAGGAGTCGAACTATACAGCGCTAACGAAGACTACTTCTTTTACCATCACGGTCGCGGTATGTATAATCCAGTCCAATCTAAACCCATCCAATCCACTCTAAATATCGCCTAATGATGCTCAAAAGCCTGAGCTGCCTCGATAGATCTGAACTTAATACTTGCCTTTGTCAAACTGCTTATCCTTCAGTGGATAAAGTAATTCTGCTTCCATACTGGAATTGTTCGGTCCTCTAGAAATAATGGATGACTGGATTGAATTTCGATAGTGTAAGAGCCACTAATTCACGAAACACAGTGGCTAGACTGTTCTATTTAGATACCGGGTATACCAAAATTATATGAGAATGTCTATTGAACATAGTGCTTTTGTGAATCACTTGGCGTTTTTGTGAGGTAGTGAAAAGGCGCTATATTAAGTGTATAGATAACTGATAAACAGAAACGTAACATTTGTTACCATTTCTAATCTTACAATACCGTACCTACCTAACCGATTCTTGCGTATCCTTATCGTACCTGACTTTTTCTTCTATTATTTACCTGCAGGTGATTCGATGTCGATGATGAACAAGGACTATTTGGATCGGGCGACTGTTCTCTGGGCGACGACCATCTACTCCGTTGCTAACCTCGATGACCTCCTTCCACGCACCGGAGACTATCCATCTGCATCCACATCTCCTCCACCGACTCTCTCCACCTTACCTTAACAATTGCTGCTGCTACCGACTCCAGATTAAATTGACTGTCCATCTCTGAGAGATTGTAGTGCTGGGGGTGTAAGGATGGAGTCAGTTGCTGTGGATGGCTACATCATTATCATCATGGTTGTCATCATTATTTATTAAATTAATCTAACTATTTGTATAATTGCATTGATTGCGAACATAATGCGAAATGAATGATGGTTTGCAATATTATATATATACGATATATATGATATATATACGATATATATACGATATATATACGATATATATACGCGATATATATCTTCATATAATTTTTGTGACTTCTTTTTTTATAAATCTTCACGAAGAGATTGGGCAATGGTCATTTAATAAAGCTTTAAAAAGCACGCTTTACGACAGGTTCTTTTTTAGAATTGTTAGACTGTCATAGGCCTAATGTTACGCGTATACGCCTACATTCGGTTCCTCAAAATGCGCTAAGTGCTTGGATAAATACCTAGATACATGCATGCATAGATACATACATACATTATGTATGTATTTATGTATGTAGGCCTATGTTCGCTCGTGTGTATCTTATCGTACTGGTCTTCTTGATATTGAACTGATTACGGCTTGATTTTGTTGCGACGGCACGTACCAAGTGACACGATAATGTCCGAACCTTAAATGCTGGCTTTCCAGCTATTCAAGAGGCACCCGGGGCTGTCCAGAACTTATGGGAAGAGACTTGATGGGCTTATCTGATGCCTTGACGTATGGGTTTCAATTTTTTTATGGGATAATTATCACAGTAACTGACTCTGTGACTCACTCGTACTTGCAATCAAATGGTACATCGGCGAGGACTGCATTGGAACTGGCGGCATGTAGAAATAAATACCAAGTGCAGTCAACTCCTCTCAACATACCACTTTGTACCTTCGGCATTCGAGACCCTTGCTTACATTCAAAGCGATGGGCTAGAGTTCATTACGGCCTTGGGTCGCTGCCTAACTTTAATCTGTGGAACCCTAAGGAAACTATCAAACTCTTACAATACCATACAATTCAGCGTTGCAATGTCGTCGCCTCCCGTTGAAAATTTGCTCAGCCGGACCATCTGCATATTTAGCCTTTCCTGATGTGTGTCTACCTCGGGTGAAACAAAATAATAATAATCAGTTATTATTCTGCAAGAAAATATGAATTAACTCAGGGTAGCATATAAATGATAAATAGGAATGAAATTTGCAACAACTCAAGAGATTTCTACTGCAGATTTGACTTCTAAATGTCAGTCTTTGACTCAATTTTACTTCAGAAACGTAATTGTGCCTAAATGATGGAAGTAAAACTGACACCCTCTGTTTGAACATTTTGCTCAATAGTTCAATTCCATTTATTATCCCTAGAGTCCAAACACTAGAGTTAGTAATGCACAGCTATAATGCCAAGTTGTAAGCGGCTGATGGACGAGCATAATTGAAATCGTTCTGACGCTGATTCGTTTTGCATCAACCTTTTCCAAGTGCAGCAATTAATGCAGAATTCTGAATCCAGACGCTCCTCTACACTGTACACAGACAATGGTTACATTATCCTTCTCTGACATACCTAACACTACAGTAATTTACCATTTCGTATATTCTACTACCCGGTACCTGAATTACTACTCCGATCCATAAATCCTCCGCCTTCCGCTCTTTCTCGTCCTCAACGAAACCAACCTTAGCAGATCATACGTCTCCTTCTATGCCTGGCCTTCTGGCAACCGGAGTTGGGTCTCCACTTGATATCTCTAGTGTCTTGTTTCTTAGGTCAATAAACTGTGATGTTTACGAGACCGTTCAGCTGTTGTGACTAACAACGAACAGATTAGGGATTTAAATGACAAGTTGTTCAAGAGACGGAGTGGGTCAAAGGACAGACGATAAGTTGTTTCACGGAAACCACTTATACCTTGTTTATTAACAGGTTTTTTAAACATCTTGTTGAGTTTTCAATTTTGTATGTCAGAATTCAAGTTCAATTTTGCCAGAAATGACTACACGATGGTCGATTTGATCCTGTTTATGCTCTTTGGTGAAATTAAGTTTGATTAACTGTACCATTGTCCAGATACTTCAGTGAATAATGTACAGTAACAAGACATAGTCGCAAAGGACTCATGAAAGACTACTACAGAGGCTTCTCCGATTTTGTTTCCTTTTGGAAAGTTCGTTGATACCTTTTAGCAGGTGCTGCAATAAGATAGCAGTCCCGTTTACAAAACACTGAGTTAACAATCCGTTACACTACCTGAAAGTGATATTTTGACGCCAAACCTTAGAAATGGTCAACTATCCAACGAAATTTCGAGTCAACTGTGTTCTTTTAAATCCCTGTCACTGACATTCCCACTCATTTATGATTGCGTTACGCTTAAGCATATAAATAACATCAAGACTGCCATTAAAGAGTCAAAATTTCAATAGACGTTTTAAAACGATAGTTTTTCAATTCAATTCATTTTTATTGATCCCACTAAAACAATTGCAGTTTCAAAACAGTGATTGAACAGTCAATACAAGAAATCATTTAATACCAACATTTTTTTAAAACAGTTTATATTGGAACAATGGGCACACCTGAAGGGACGGGTCCTTCTAGATAGGCGACCCGTCTAAAACCTGTGGTGACGCTCCACAGAGGTTGGATACTTCATGCCCTTCACCACCTCCTTGACAACTGCTCTGCCTCCTTGTCTTCCTGGTCTTCAGACTGCAGGTCTTGAATCCACACTTGATACCTCTGGGAACTAGTGTTGTTTTAGTTTTGCCTTAAGTTTTAGTTTTAGTTATTATTAGTTTCACATGCAGTGGCGGCGACAGCGGGGGGATAGGAGGAGCTTAGCCCCCAACTGCGGCTCAGCCCCCCCCCAAAGTGAGAAATCACTGCAATTCACAGGGAGGAGGGGACAAAATGGAAGGGCTTGGAGCTTTAGCCTCCCCAAACCTGAAATCCTGGCGCCTCCACTGTTCACATGCTTGGTGTTTTAGTTATTATTAGTTTTAGTTATTTCACCGAGTCTGGTAATATTTTTCCCGCATACAGCTTTTGCACCAAAAAGTATTCACTCGCTACAATCTGTTTCTAATCGATGCTTAAAATAGTCCTGTCCTCCACTAGTTTTAGGTCTACCACCTAAATTTAGTTCGGACATCTTATAAAATTCCAAAGATCGGAAGATTACCGAACGAAGTGTTGATTATGAAACGCGTATATCCAAAAACATTGAATAAGCCCTATCCTAAGAAGCCAGGTTTTCGTTATGTGTTTTCGCTTTGGTTTTCGTTTGGTGTTTTCGTTATTATTAGTTTCGACTGGTTTAGTTTTTTAGTTTTTATTTCGTTATCGTTTTTCCTCTAGTTTTCGTTTTCGTTTTAGTTAACTAAAACCTTTTTTTTCGTTAACGAAGGTTTTAGTTTTCGTTTTCGTTAACGAAAACAACACTACTGGGAACCCCTCTGACAAGGCGCAGCGCTAGTCTTTCAAGTAGCGCTTTTCCAGAAATTTTGAGATTACGATTTCGAGCGGGTACTTCACGTCACTGAATCTCAAATTCAACGTTTCAAAATATGACCTTTCATATCAGTTTAACAATAGACTTTTCCATTGTCTATACTGAATAACAATATCGAGATAAAGTTTGGCTTGTCAAGCTTCGAGATCGAACTACTCATGACGTGTGACATAAGCTATTGAGTAGGCCTACGTCCTATTATTGGAGCAATGGAGCAGACAGATAGACAGACCAAAAAGGCATTGAGAGGCGATAGAGAGACGAACAGAAGAAATCTTGATTAGTAGATCTGAATGAGAAAAGCTGCAGGAAAGGCTGCAATAGAAGGAAAGAAAGAATTATGGAAAATGGAAAGAAATCAAGAATGAGAAAAAGAAAGAAAGACAAGAGCTTAATCGATTTGTTTTTGTGAGCAATGGCTTCTCTGAGGCAAGGCTACCAGATGCCTCACATTAGAGACATCACGTCTCCTTACTCAGACTCCAATTCCCGAACAACTGCATAATTATATTTCTCAATTCTTAATCCTCATTGTTTTCAGTTTCTTCAATTTCATAACATTTCATCACTATTATGTATTTTTATCAAAAGGACAAGTAAGTAAGTATATTCTTTATTAACCAATATCTAATTGCACCTTTGTATATCGACATCCAATAAATACAGTTAAAAGTAGGTAGCAATGGTAGCATCCTGATAATAAATGTTGTGCGCATCAGGCTGTCTGTCATCTGGGGATTACGTTGTCATGGGCACGGGGACGGAGTGGTAGTAGGTGGCTTTGGTTGGGGGTAGTGGACGTGGCCAGGCCTGTCAAACATTGCATGGTGCAGTGAATAAATGTGTTTTAAGATAACAAAGGTCAGATCCACATTTACTGATGTCTTTTATTAGCTTAGCGTTTTCTGAGCTGTTGACTGCTAACAAAGGCCACGATTAAATCTGTTATCGATCTAGCCTGATGTCATCGGCCAGAGGTCATCTGGATCGTTATATAACTGGCCAGCGTCCTTAGGAAACGAAAGTTTGTTTGACTGAACTTAGATCGAGATGGACAGAGGTAAGAGAACTTTCTCATCGACCGCAGCCTCACTTCTGATTATCGTCACCTACAGTATTTTAACTTAGAGCTCTTCTGTTTCACCAATCTCACCCAATGTAGCCTGACTTATGGTTTCTATCATGGGCGTGTTTATGGGGTGGTTTTACGGGTTCAAACACCCAAAATAACTGTTCGGAATTTTGTATATGCTTTTACATGCGAAATACAAAAAACCTTAACTTTTGCGGCAATCTTCAATGGAACCCCGAAATCTTGAAAACCCCATACGATATGTTTTCCTGGCTACGCCCATGGTTTCTATGACTAATGGGTTGTAAATTTAAGACTCTTGTTTAAACTTACTGACCAATGGGAGTTCGACTTGATTTCTCCAACAGATTACGTTGTTCGACTTCGGTTACTCGGTTAAATCGACCTTCCCTCAATGCACTGTGAATAATGATAAAGTAGAAGTCGTTAGAATCAAATAGAATAGAATGGAATTAAATAGAATGGAACAGAATAGAATCGAATGGAATACAATAGATAAGACAATACAATCGAATAGTATAGAATGCAGCACAATAGACAAAAATGGAATAGAATAATATTAAACTGAACTGATTGGAATTTCTCTCTCTCCTCTCTCTCTCTCTCTCTCTCTCTCTCTCTCTCTCTCTCTCTCTCTCTCTCTCTCTCTCTCTCTCTCTCTCTCTCTCTCTCTCTCTCTCTCTCTCTCTCTCTCTCTCTCTCTCTCTCTCTCTCTCTCTCTCTCTCTCTCTCTCTCTCTCTCTCTCTCTCTCTCTCTCTCTCTCTCTCTCTCTCTCTCTCTCTCATCTCTATTCGCTCTCTCTCTCTCTCTCTCTCTCTCTCTAGAAGATCAACAATCTCTCTAGGATATATTATAGTCTCTCTTTCGTTGTATTTAATCTGGAGTCTGAGAAGCGCCGATCGCTGTATTAATTCTATATGTATATATGTACATATATATATAGTATATTATAATATATTGTTAGCTTGTTGTCTAAGGGTGAAGTGTGAGTTAGTATGATAAAGCGGAAAATGACAAAGAAAACAGAAGACTTTCTCGATCTTGAATAAAACTCGTATATTTACACTATGTACAAAATTGGAACGATACTCACACAACCAAGACACACACGACAAAATCACCAAAAGCAGACTCTTGCAGAAGACGTCAGCATAAACGAAGAACAACTTGAGAACCGGCATTAAACAACAGAGAAGCGACCACGGCGGGTACACTCTCGAACAAGACATCAACGAGTAGCGACCACGGCGGGTTCGCTCTCAACAAGGCTGACCCACGAAGAGGTACTCAGCAAAACACACACAACCTTACTTAACTAAACCGGCCTCCCAATACACAGCAAAGCCCCTCTATTTATACAGACGAGACCATCCTATATTTACAGTAAAACGAGGTGCGCCTTAACTAAGGTTAGCACGTGCACATGTGACGATGAGATGATAACGTAATGGCGGGATGGCTGAAGGCCACTCCCAACAGACCCCCCGACAACGAAAAGAGGAAACATTGAAAGTGTTTCCGACTCCGGAAAACATACAACCGTACAACAACGACATAACATCTCAAAAACAATTGCACATCTGAAAAACGAACGCACCCTTCACAACAGGATAAGGCGTCTTATAATCACAAAACCTCAAACGAATGCACCTTTCACTATACATGACAAGGCGTCTTACAATCATACAATCACGACATCTTAAATCAATAAACGGTCATCAACTACAAATTTCATCAAACGTTTCACAATAAACGAACTGAAAATCATCGAAGTAAAGTAACAACTGTAAACTATAATGTAGAAACAGTTCATATGAAGTGCATGGGCAAAGTCCCAAACACTCCTGACAGAATCCTAAACCATAGGCCTATCAATCACCAAAGGTGAAGCGACAAACTAAGTCTGTAAATAAATTTAGATGGCGAACAATATTCAAATACGTAACTATCAAGTTCATGGAACAGCAACAGTCCAGACTAAACTTCCTACAACACAAATTCTTACGACGACAACATAAATCGAGAACTATCTTTGTAGTCGAACAAACTAGTATCGTAACGAAACAAAACAGATCGTGAACGTAGATCCAAAAGGCCATACATTTAAACCGAGGGACGAGTGAAACTGTTCGACTCGTAAACCGGAACGTACAAGAGAAAGTCCAAGGCAATGTCCAAGGCAATGGACCGCGAAGAAACGAAGTAAGCCAGACTCCCACGCAAGTGTGTCTGGTCACAGGCAGCCATGCCGTCGACGAACCAAAATGGTCCATGGTCCGCATCGTTAACCATTGGAGCAGAACCAATGCGTACACCAACCACCAGCGCGAACATCTCCGTCCGAATCCATCGAGAACGTCAGTCATCTGAAATATACAACTCCCAAAACACAACGTTACAGTAACAAGCGTAATCACAAAACCCGCTGTAAGTGCCTTGAATTTACACAAGTCCGTGCACAACTGAAACGAAACATTCGAATTAGGCACATGCACAATCGACGAAGCCCAAGCACTTTCACTTTCTTTAACAGACACCCAACTTCCATCGTTAAACACACCTTCAAGCGTACTCTGCAAGTCAAGTAATTCATCACGCTGTACAAAATCCAAAAGACTATTTTCGACCACCTCTTCTAGTTTAGGTGACTCAGACACATCCACACAAACACTTGAAGACACACCCGCACTGACATCAAGTGAAGGCACACAATCAATACCCGACTCATATTTCTTCACGAGGGTCACATTCACAACACGTTTACTTTTCCGTCTATGCGGTATAGCAACCAAACAATCGACAGATCTCAACCTTTCCAACATGACATACAGAACAGCATACATAACCTCAAGTAGCTTCCAAATCCACGACAAAAACCACAAGACTTGTTGTCCCACTTCAAGGTCAACAACTTTCGACTGTGCGACCAAAGCATTATCATTCGCCACACGACCAGCCGTACAAATTCGTTCACGCCACTCAAGCGCAAAATCAACCAAATTCGTTTGAGCAACACCAGACAACACATCATCATACAACCAACTCGGTTTGCTCAAGCGTAAAGAATCATTCACACCTCTCAAGAAATCAACAGCGTCTATTGCCCGAGAAGGAGGCACTCCCTTATCTAACCTCTGACAAACATCACCATTTCGACAAACAGAAGAGTCAATACCAGGCGAACAAGAACGACGCAGTAAGCGGTCCAAAGTTCTCTTCACATCCAAGTGACCATTGGCAGGAATGTCATGCGCAACGTACAACAACTTAGTACACAATTGCGACGGTACAACAATTTGACTATACCCGAACTCATCAGGTGTATCTACATCGTTCCACAGTCTCACCAAAATCCCATTATGAATTGAACAGGACTGGCTTTCGACCGACGGACCATCCCTTCGTTCAACCAACTGATCCAAAGGCAGCAAAGACGCATCGTCCCTCTGCATATTAATTAACGTATCTCTGGACACAATATTAGTCAAATCAGCATGCAACACAGTAGACTCGTTGAATAAATCACTCAAGTCAACGTCCAACCGTGAATCTATATCAACACCCTTATCGTCTACAGATTGAGTATGCGACACAGGTAAAGAACCAGAATCAAGCAATTTAGTTTGAGCGCGCGTGGTCACTCCCACATTTATCTGCTCCTGTGGACTATCCAGATCGTTGCCTACCAAAATGTGTATGCCAGATGGCAAATGGTCTACCAACCCACACAAAATATTGCGATTATTGCCGTTAGTGAATTTAGACTCAAGTCGGAGTTCAACCAAAGGAACCCGAAGCGTGACGCCCGAAATGTCCCTAATAAGTCGTACCTCACCGGTGTCACAGAACTCATTAGCATGCAGTAATTCCTTGCTAGCCAAAGTTTGCAAAGAACCAGTAGCTCTTAAGACCACAATAAGACCTCCATTTTCCGTATTCGTTCTTCACTTTCTCTTCTCAATTTCTCCAAATGAAATTTCCTGGCACTCTCTAATGTCCTGAATTCACTCTTTTCTATCTCTTCTAGGTGTCCAAATTCAAACTGATACTCCTCTGGCGCCAGCAATTTAGCCAGAACTCTCCGCATTCGACCCCTACTCAGACCTTTAGTATCCTGTTTTAGTTTCTCTAATAAAAGACTGACTTCTTCAGCCGACATCTCCAAAATATCGTCCAAAGTCAGCGACTTACTAACCGGCGAACCTGGCCCCGGAGAGTCCGAACCAAACGTAGCCATTGTACAATGTCGTACGCTCGAAAACGCGCACAACCACGAAGAAAAAAACGTCAAACGCAACCCAAATTTCCAATTTGAAATTTTCCAAATTTAACAAACGGATAGGGTGAATTTTCGCAATGGACGAGCCCCCATATGTTAGCTTGTTGTCTAAGGGTGAAGTGTGAGTTAGTATGATAAAGCGGAAAATGACAAAGAAAACAGAAGACTTTCTCGATCTTGAATAAAACTCGTATATTTACACTATGTACAAAATTGGAACGATACTCACACAACCAAGACACACACGACAAAATCACCAAAAGCAGACTCTTGCAGAAGACGTCAGCATAAACGAAGAACAACTTGAGAACCGGCATTAAACAACAGAGAAGCGACCACGGCGGGTACACTCTCGAACAAGACATCAACGAGTAGCGACCACGGCGGGTTCGCTCTCAACAAGGCTGACCCACGAAGAGGTACTCAGCAAAACACACACAACCTTACTTAACTAAACCGGCCTCCCAATACACAGCAAAGCCCCTCTATTTATACAGACGAGACCATCCTATATTTACAGTAAAACGAGGTGCGCCTTAACTAAGGTTAGCACGTGCACATGTGACGATGAGATGATAACGTAATGGCGGGATGGCTGAAGGCCACTCCCAACAATATATATATATAAGCCTGCATACAAACACATACATATATACATGTAGCTACCTTGATACAAACATAAATATATATATATATAAATGTATATATGTGCATTTATATATATGCATTATTATCAAATCAAATCAAATCAAAACTCTTTTATATATATATGTATATATATATACAATGCATACATGCATACACATACATTCATGCATTAATACAGTGAAACATGTGTACATTCATAAAACATGGTATTAGACTTTTCTTTAAGTCTGTTATGCTTTCTGCTACAGATTTGTGGTTGCCCGCCTTTCTGATGGTTACGATAGCGTTGGTGGCTCCTGCTTCTACTGAATTACCGCAAGACATTTTAGACCAGATCGCAGCCAGCCGACGTATGTCTTGCTCTGACATTCGCCAATTGATATGGCTGAGATAATCAGCATTAAGATTATCTGACTGTTTACTTGCCTAAACATATTTCATTTGTTTACCTCATTGTGGAAAAAGATTTAAAAAATAGTGGCATATAGCAGATAGTCTGTGAGGCATATTTTTTATGGCTTCAGCGCTGAGCCGTCAATAATAATAATAATAATAATAATAATAATAATAATAATAATAATAATAATAATAATAATAATAATAATAATAATAATAATAATAATAATAATAATAATAATAATAATAATAATAATAATAATAATAATAATGATGAGTATTGTCATTGCTTCTAAATAGACAATTTGTAGGCATTGCTATTTCACGGCATTTGTCTATTATACACAAACCTCAACAGTACTTAGTACCATCGATTTTATAAGTAACTTCTAAACCGCTCCTCTCTGTAGATTACGTAGAAAATCGTTTTGCCACGCAAGAACGATGCAGTGACTAAATATTAAGGATTATTTTCAAGTGTAATATACCTACTTGCCTCTTCAGCTGGTTCAAATTAGAGGTCTGCGGGTAGAGCGTTCTTGCTACCCGACCCGTACCCGTAAAACAGAACCGTTACCCGTACCCGTACCCGACCCGTACTCAAAATTACTACCCGACCCGACCCGTACCCGCGGGTATACCCGTACCCGTACTATACCCGCTACGTCATTTGCACGCCTTCCCACAGTCCGTCCCTACCAGGCCAATAACTCATCATGTAGTAATAATAAAAAATAGGCTCATGATAACGATAGTAGTAGTGGTAGTAGTAGTAGTAGTAGTAGTAGTAGTAGTAGTAGTAGTAGTAGTAGTAGTAGTGGTAGTGGCAGTGGCAGTGGCAGTGGCAGTAGCAGTAGCAGTAGTATCAAATCTCTAATGCAGTCGGTAAATCACATAGGCCTATTTAAGAAATTGCGATTCTCTACAAGTGGCTTTCGGATTGGAATTTTTCTGAAGTAATATCGTTATGCAGTGGGAATGAAACGCCCTTCTTCCGGCTGCGGCCCGATTATTTGAATGATTGAGAAATGGCAAAGACGAAACTTTAAATAGGTAGGCCTAGCCATAAACATGTTTCTGTAAGTTTCTTGGCAGTGATGTTAAGCCAAATCATTATCATACACAGACATGAAGCGCAAGCACCCTAACGTGTTTGAAGCATGCTCAACGCCAGCTTGGCTTCTGTGAACACTTTAATCTACTTAAAAAACTGCGACTATAGTAAATTAAATTCGAATAAACGAATTGATTGATTAATTGGCACCAATGCTCACACGAGATTTGGCTCTGAGGTTCCGAGGGCGAGGTATAGGAGCATGCTCACATAACATTTTTGTAACATTATTATAATAAAAAAATATCTTTTGAGAGCTAAATTTTAATAGTGCTTCATTATCAATGTAACCATCATCATGATCATCATAACCACCACCACCACCATAATCAGTTTCTGACGTTACGCCAGTCAGTTGGCGACGATGGGTACGCATAAATCAGAGGTTCTTAACCTTTTTTGGCTCACGACACACCTAAACTTCCAACAAAATTTGGCGACACACCTGGCAATCGTCAATAATCGTCATTATGTGAACATTGTTAGAATTAAAAAATATACAGTTAAACTAGTTTATTTATTTAAAATTTTAAACTGTTAACATTTTTAACGAATGAAAATGATCACGTTCAGTGTTTTCTACTAGCCATCGTTCCGCTTGCGCGCAAACAGATTTCTTCTTTCTCGTGCTCTTCTTGGTTGGTTTAGGGCAACATTAGGCCTACTAAAACTATCAGTGGCAGCAGCATCGGTTTCGTAACTACTGTTGGTGATAGAATCCGTATCATTGATACCAAAATCTTATTCCACGTCATCCGTTGTAGATTCGCAAAATTTTCGTTTCCTTATGATAAATTTTTCCATTTGGAATGCTACAGTCTGTTATATTAGTAGGCCCTAATGTGTAAAAGTTTTCACCGGCGCGATCGCAAACGTGTATACTGTGTATAAGATAGACATCATGTTCGCCCAGATTGCGATAAATAGAATAGAATCTAGATAAATAGAGTGCTACGAATTCTCACAGCCTACGTCCTCTAAACTCGCGGCTAAAGTGCTAAAGTATAGGCCTAAGTAAGTCAGTGTAATGCAAGAATGACGGACGTATGCTGTGAAAATTCGTGACACACCAATTTTTCGCGACACACCAACGACACACCCTGTTTACGCGACACACTGCCGGTCGATTCGCGACACACTAGTGTGTCGCGACACACCGATTAAGAACCTCTGGCATAAATGATCGCTATACTCTGTAGGCCTATACAAGCAGCAGTAGGCCTATATATAATTATGTGTTATTGACATGTACTATTATAGTTTACACGTAACACGTGTGAACAGACATTATAGCAAAAGTGTCTTCAGACAGCAGACATTATAATTATTTATGTTTGTACATGTGTAAGATCTATTCTATATAAGTTTCAAATTACTTGAACGGGCTCAGTCTCTCTCCCCTCTCTCCACCCCTCTCTGTGTCTGTTTATCTGTGTGTGTGTGTACATATATGTATCTGTGTATGTACATTGTATGTATATATATATATATGTATATCTCTACCGTATCTTTCTCCTCTCTCTCTCTCTCTCTCTCTCTCTCTCTCTCTCTCTGTGTGTGTCTCTCCCTCTCTGTGCATCTCTATCTTTGCTTAATATTGTTTAATATTATCAGATTGCCGTGACTTAAGCGCCAAAATACGTCGCCAGTCGCCACGCCCACGCCGGCACCTCTTCTTTCCCACTTCGACCTGTGAATCACAGCATCCGGGCCTGCACTAGCCTTAATGCGGCCTTGTTATATAGGCCTATCTTTCACGTCCTTTGTCTAACTGCAGCAGTGAAATATCTTTCAGTCAACTAAAGCTTATCAAAACTGCTTTAAGATCTAATATGGGACAAGATAGACTGACTAATTTAACACTCGCCGTATCATCTATATACTAAACAACTATAGTTTGAATTCGATGACAGCGAACCTAGTTATAGACCATCATGCTGCCCAACTAATTTTTACTGTTTGGCGTGTCTCTTTTCGAGATTTAGTACTCACAATTAAGTGAATTAATTAACTGACTAACCAGTGTATGTATGAATGTATGTATGTATGTATGTATGTATGTGTATGTATGTATGTATGTATGTTTGTATGTATGTATGTATGTATGTATGCATGTATGACGTTGTATATTTATGAATGTAATGTAAGTATACGTTTTACTTACATCTGGCGTGGTTTATCATCCGTAGTTTATCATCCGCCATTATTTGAGGTGAGAAACACAGAATTAACAATAATTGTCGTACAACTTAAAAAATTACGACGGCGGATTACAATATGGTAAAGACGTGTCGTTTTGTGCACAAGCAGAAATTGTTGACGTAGGCCAGAGGTTCTTAACCTTTTTTGGCTCACGACACACCTAAACTTCCAACAAAATTTGGCGACACACCTGGCAATCGTCAATAATCGTCATTATGTGAACATTGTTAGAATTAAAAAATATACAGTTAAACTAGTTTATTTATTTAAAATTTTAAACTGTTAACATTTTTAACGAATGAAAATGATCACGTTCAGTGTTTTCTACTAGCCATCGTTCCGCTTGCGCGCAAACAGATTTCTTCTTTCTCGTGCTCTTCTTGGTTGGTTTAGGGCAACATTAGGCCTACTAAAACTATCAGTGGCAGCAGCATCGGTTTCGTAACTACTGTTGGTGATAGAATCCGTATCATTGATACCAAAATCTTATTCCACGTCATCCGTTGTAGATTCGCAAAATTTTCGTTTCCTTATGATAAATTTTTCCATTTGGAATGCTACAGTCTGTTATATTAGTAGGCCCTAATGTGTAAAAGTTTTCACCGGCGCGATCGCAAACGTGTATACTGTGTATAAGATAGACATCATGTTCGCCCAGATTGCGATAAATAGAATAGAATCTAGATAAATAGAGTGCTACGAATTCTCACAGCCTACGTCCTCTAAACTCGCGGCTAAAGTGCTAAAGTATAGGCCTAAGTAAGTCAGTGTAATGCAAGAATGACGGACGTATGCTGTGAAAATTCGTGACACACCAATTTTTCGCGACACACCAACGACACACCCTGTTTAAAGACGTGTCGTTTTGTGCACAAGCAGAAATTGTTGACGTAGGCCTATAGCAGTAAAACTTTTAGTACGTAGGCCTAGCCATGTTTCTACGTCGGCATGAAATCCTGCATAATAAAGGGTTCATGGCCACGCCAGCCCTATACCACTGATCGTCTGTCTTATCCCTCCGGCCTGTATGGCCTGCATGTCTCACTGCCACACAGATTCGGTGATGACTTGTGAGAACTTCAAAAGTTGATAAATTCCACCTGGTTGGTATAGATGTTATTCTATACAGCCAAGCAACGGAACTCGGGTATAAAAACAATAGGCTTTTATACCCGGGTTCAGGCCAAGCATAACACGTCGTTAATTGAAGTTTAAACATTTCTGACAGATTAAGGGATGACACAGTTTGAAATACATCTACTTGTACTGCAGAAACCTGTTGAAAACAAGACTCTTTATCACTGACTTCAACGTTTGCGACCTCCGACCCTCTTTTTGTTGGACTAGAAACGAGATCAGACATAATTATGTGGAACAGCTTTGCGACGGTGCTGAAATAATGGAACGAGTCTCTCTGTTAAACTGTAATTTAACATCCATTAATAAACACCAAGTTCACGAACAGACACTATGTGTATTATAAGTGTATATGTATTATGTATAATGTATGTGTATGTGTATATATGTGTATATGTTGCCTATATATTTGTATATGTATAGCATATATATAATTATATTATGTGTGTGTCTCAAAATAGCCTATGTGTAGGCCTATATCGGGGTCGGCAGAAGAAGAGATGGGGAGAAATCATAAATGACGCAACAAGATCTGAAGTCTCTCAGATTGAAGAAAGAAGATACTGTAGACAGAAACAAATGGAGAAGAAGGATGAATGTGGCTGACCCCTCCTCAGGGCCGATGAGAGGGGGTCAGGGGGTTGCTGCCCTGGGGCCCGGTTCTATGGCAGGGGCCCTGGCTGGGCCCGGAAATGTCTAAAACTTTGTTCAATCTGAAGAAAGCTGTGGGTTTTGCCCCAATGCAGTATGTATAATTATGACGGATGCTTCGTCAATCATTATACATGATACAATACAATACAATACAACTGATCTTTGATATCGCCCTTCTTACGAAGTTCAGAAGTGCCACACGCCTCGACGGCGCAGAAGCAATTATATTGCAGAGCAATTGTGCGCGAAGGACTTGCTCAAGGTCCCTACGCGGACGGCTTGAGGTGGATTCGAACCTGCAACCCTCCGGCTGCAAGGCAACGAACATACCCCTATACCACCGCGCCCCACTATGATACACAGGGCCACAGACGTACATTAATTGTATTTGTGGTGTCTGTTTAGGCAAGGACTTCTTAATAATATCCAGAGTTCCTTGGTTTAGGTCACCCAATGTGTCATCGTATTTGACCCACAGTAGAAGTGAACACTGTTGTACACAAAGATACTTTCTTTCTGATGCACAACAAGTTAGGGCAAGGGATGATTCCCTTTACCTCGGCTTTACCTATCACTCATCTCCAGGGCTAGGGAATGCGGGAAATAATATCTGCCTTGTATGTCTCTGTCTCTGTCTCTCTGTCTCTGTCTCTGTCTCTCTCCTCTCTCTGTCTCTCTCTACATGTATTTCTGTCTGTCTGTCTCTCGCAGAGTCGCAGTCTTGGGGTATCTCTTTCAATTAATGTCTCTCTACAAGCCTGTACAACAGTGTACACACTACACACGCTGCAGTGTTCATGTTACTCGGTCTATGTAGTTATTCATGTTCAGAAAACAGTCGCTAATTATAATCCATTCATTTACTTTTTTTAACGATTTTAATTAAATTCTTCAATTTAATAACTAGGTGATTAGCCTAAGCTTTATAATAGAGAAACCGATCTATCGAATTTCTTTGCCAGAAAAGCAAGTCAGTAACAAATGTGACTGTGGAAATATTTTATATTAGGCTATATTCCTTTAAGATGATGACAAATTAGACGATGAATTACCATAAGAAATCTGGAGCTCAAAAAGGAAAGAAAGATTAGCTAGACAGACACTCCTTCAAAATTTTTGATTTTCAATTTCATCAAAAGCGAATGATGCAGCAAATCAAGCTGACAATATCGTCGCTAGTAGTAGCAGTACCCTAGCAGTACCCGGTAGCAGTGGAGTTGATGATCATGGCACAGAGCAAGTTGTTGATGTAGTCTATGCAGACATTGCAAGTGACATATCCGCACCTCCTGAAATTGGACATTATAATGCGACAACTGTCACAGGTCAAGTTGACGTGAACCCTGAAAATGGGTATGGAAGCATTTTCATGCCTGTTAATGAAATCGCCGGACAAGATGACTCAGATAGATCTGGCGAGGCTGATGGACCTTTTAAACCAGAAATTGATTTTTACATCTACTTTTACTATTATTAATATTATTCCTTAATATAGTTTGATAGGTTTTTTCCATCCTAACATCAGACATCGCACTTACAGATAAAAATTGAAAAATCAAGGGACCCTGAATGCTCCCTGATGGACGCTGAGAAGTGTCTGCCCCGGGGCCCGCCGTGGCTCTCGACGCCCATGACCCCTCCTCTGGGTGGGATTAATTCAAGCCGGAAGGATATACACTGTGTCCGGAAAAAATGGGACCCATAATGGCAATATGAAAATGAACTAGTAAATATTCATCGATTTTTAAAATTCCAAAACCGTTTTAATGCTGAGATACTTAGCTAACACTTGTTAAAATAGAAAAGGTCATGTTATAGAATAATGACGTCTTAATGGCGTCATTTGTATCAAAATTTAAGTATTAAGGATGACAAGAAATTGGTGCATTATCTCTTGGTAAAAAGGAAACCCATTTCACAGAACCTGGTGCGAAACTAAATCGAGCTTATTACCGGGATTGTTTGCTGTCGGAACAATTATTCCCTGATATCCTGGAATATTCGTATTATTTACAAATTTCAAGATGGCGCTCGAGCTCACAGAGCTCTTGAAACTGTTGAACTGCTGACAAAGGAGACTCTGGATTTCATACATCCTAACATTTGACCGTCAAACAGCCCTAACTTAAATCCGGTTGATTACAAGATACGGGACTAATGCAAGAGATGGTTTTCAGGACAAAGAGCAGAGACAGTGAAGGACCTGGTGAGCGAATCGTTAATGCCTGGGAGGAATTTGATCAGCTGGTTACCGATGCTGCTGTTGGAAAATGGCGCGCGCGACTTGAAGCTTGTGCTTCGGCCGAAGGCAGACACTTTGAACACACCTTGTAGTCTGATATTATTTAAATATAAAAATCAAATTAAACTAAAATTTATAATTGATAAAATGACATTTAAAAATAATTTTGAAAGTTTAAGATGATTTTTGTGCCGTCCTTAACACATGAAGTTTGATGAAAATTACGTCATTATGACATCATTATTGGATGACAGGAACTTTTTTAATTCTAACCAATATTAGCTTATTATGTCAGGATTAAAACGGTTTTGGAATTTCAAAAATCGATGAATATTTACTAGTTTATTTTCATGGTACCAGAAGGGGTCCCTTTTTTCAGGACACAGTGTATATATAGGCCTATGTTTATAATTTATGTGTACATCATTGTGTATATGTAGGCCTACATGTGGGCAGGCATATGGTACTAAGATTTGGGACGTGCCAGTTAGTCCATAGTAAGTCTTTGACGGTGCAAGATTCACTATCATATGTAGCGGTCACAGTTTAACCCCAAAACTGCAAGTCGGTACGGGTAAAACCGGGTATACCCATACCCGTGATGACCTTACCCGTACCCGACCCGTGAAATGTGTACCCGACCCGTACCCGATCCGCGGGTACGGGTCGGGTACGGGTAAACCCGCGGGTACGGGTATACCCGCAGACCCCTAGTTCAAATCCTCTGAAACAAATCCTCTGAAGCAATATACACATGTTGGTAGGCTACTTAGATTATGGTATATGAGGTTCAGTTTATTGGGCGTCTTACAGCATAGAGCAGTGATCGCCACGGTATTTTTGACCATTTTTACCCCCCTCCCCCTGTCACAAACTGTCACAAAACTCGGACCCCCCTAAAGTACGTCACACTTTCGAACATAGAAATAATAATACTTCCGAAAGCAAGGCTAATACATAAACAAGGCTTCGCAACAGCATTATTACTAGCGCTCCTAGCGAGAGGAATCGTGAAAAACACATTCAGGAGATATGCATTTCATGCTATTTTGACATAAAACTAATTAAAATGTTTCAGAAAATTTTTGAAAATTATTTTTTAAAGCTATGAAATTCTACTAAAAAAATAAAAAATAAATGATAAATAAAATATAAAAATAAATGTGTGACGTCACACATGGCCTGACCCCCCCCCTGTCACAAACTGTCACACTTTCTTAAACCCCCCCCTGGAGCGTGACGTACTTTATGGACGGCCCCTTACAGCATAGAGCAGTGACCGAACGGTTAAGTTTTAGTTTCAAGTGTAATAGCCTACTTGTTTCTTCGGCTGTTTCGAGTAATCTTAAACAATAGGCCTATGGGTAGGTCTTTTGAATTACGAGATATGAGGTTCAAATGATAAGGAGTTTTACAGCAGAGGGCCTTTTAGACCCAAACCCTATGCAGCTCTTGAGGAACTACTAATGAATGCACAATTTCATAGCGACGTCCATTGATACTACATCTTTCTCTATTTTGAGTCCGTCTAAACGCATTGTTTTATAATCAGTCTAACGGACCGATTTGCTGGATATTGACCTGATTACGGTTTAGTTTTGGCGTGCCATCGGTTGATGCCTTTTCGATTAGACACCGGCGCAATAGAAGTTACTAATTACAAATGCAATCAGTGTCGTGTAATTACAAGTCAGTGCCGCCATTGCCCAATCATTGGAACATGAGATAACTACCGGTACATGTATGATCATTTTTATAAATGTTTGAATACAATACAATACAATACAATACATGATAACGAAGATAGATAGCAATGCGACGGTGATCTGCTGACATTTAAATCGCACAGCCCTAATCTGACGCTACAACGAGGATACAATAAGTATATTCGTTATTAATGTTTCAGCTGGGGTCGATCAAATCAAGAACATCGTTCTAAATGGCGAGCGGAAGCAGAAGACCTACGACAGACTGACTGAACTGAGCGATTACTATCCAGATAGGAACTCTGGAACACAAGGACTCGAAGATGCCATTGGTCAGTAGAAGTTATTTGTAAGGTTTACCAAATGCAAGTAAATATTTTATTTCGCTTTTGAATTCATTTGGACAAAGTATAACATTCCCATCTTCTATCTGAGTGCCAGTGTTTTACATGTTTCGCCTAGAAAGAAATGTACATGCATGGATAAAACACCATCAATACAAACTCATTTCAACAATATTGAGACCTAGTCGAAATCCCCATCTTAGTTTCGTACTTACTGACTTGGCGCTGGTAGTAAGTCCTTTAAATAAATAAATGAAACTGATCCAATATTTATTGACTAAAATTAGTTATTTAATTATGTTGTAAACTGTTGTAGACTTCATTTCAAATGAGATGCAAAGGGAGGGCTTTGAGAATGTTCACGGAGAACCTGTGACCGTACGTTGAAATCTTTTTCATTTCCGTTATAATGATTCTGATGTCCAAGGAACGTATACGCAACAGTCTATAATTTAGTCCAATTAAAAGAAGCAAAAGTCAAACCGCCTTATTTCTAGAAGGGAGTTACAGGGAAGGACTCATTTTCTGCTTTCGGCTCTTGAGACCTCTGTGAACTAATGCCATTAATAATAACAGTGGCAATGTCATGGACATGAGTCTAGCGCAGCGCACTACTTGCCGTGTTCTTTTAGGTCCACGCCCGTACAAACATTTAATGCTTTTTCGGAGGAGGCACGAGTGCATGAAAAATGTGTTTAATCTCGTTAACCAGAATTCGTTCAGCAGGGCGAGCTCACAATCTTAATGCAGCCGAATCAATCTAGTAATTTCTATAATGCCGTTATCATCATGTACCCTCGCCCCATAAATGACACAATTCAATCGATCGCAGCGATTTCAAGTGAAATCCTAATCAAAATCGATTGGTCAGAAAATCGGAATAGATTATCAGCGGACCCATCGTTTATTTCCATTCGGTGGAGAGATTCAGAGCAAAATGGTTCTATCCAGAAACCGAGAACTCACCATTATTTAGATGATTGAAGCTTAATTCAGATTATAATTATTTGAGATCACAAACCACACAATTAGCAGTGTGATATTCTCAGAAGTGACAAGGTTCTCTGCGAAATCGCTGCAGGTTCCGAAGTGGACTCGCGGAAAAGAGTACGTTCAGATTCTGACTCCAGTACCACATCTGATGTCTATCATGGGTCTCGGTACTTCAGTCGGTACGAATGGAATTCTAACTGGAGAGGTCATCGTGGTCAAGTCATTCGATGAACTGGAACAGAAGAAAGATCAGGTAAGCGGATGAATGGCTGCCTGGCTGGATGGATGGATGGATGGATGGATGGATGGATGGATGGATAGATGAATGAATTGATGCGAGGATTGATTAAATGATGGGTTGGTGGTTGAAGGAATGGATAGATGGTCGATTTATTTCAGAGATGAAGGAATAGGTGAAAATAGATGGATGAACGGTTAGCCGAAAGGACAATGAATGCATGCATGGTTGATTTGTTTACAGTGATGAAGCAATAGATGAATAAGTGAACGGATGGATGAATGGATGCATCCAAGATATCAGTAGGTGGCAGTAAGATTCCTCGGCTTATAAATTGACGATTCATTCTAGTAACGAACAAGTGGCTGTTGGCATATGGGAATAACTATTCTGCTAAAGACAATAACTACATCTATGACTGAGATAATTATAATAGCAATGTTGATTGGCGTTGACTCTGAGTTCTACTGGGTTGATGATGACGATGATTATATTTTAATCTGTGTACCAGAGTGTGTAACCTTGCTTAGGTTCCTGGTAAGATCGTCGTCTACAATCAACCATGGCAGGGTTACAGAACATCCAGTCCGTACAGAGCTTATGGCGCATCAGAAGCCTCGAAACGAGGAGCCATCGGAGCCCTGGTCAGGAGTATCACCGACTTCTCCATTTATAGTCCTCACACAGGAGTCCAGGTAAGTTACCTTCTGTCAATTTTTCAGTAAAATAGTTTTCACTACATTGCAGTTGTCTATTGGAAAATCGAGATTTAAAAGTTGCCCAATAAATGTCCAGATTAGTACATAGAGGCCTACAGAACTCGGTTCTGCTGTGATTTCCACAGCCTGTGGCAATTACCTTACGTTGCAGATTATGGTATTATAAACATGAATGTCGTGCAACGTGAAGTAGTGCAATGCAGTACAGTATGATGTACTTTAATTTATGCAATGTTATACAATGCAGTACATTTATGCCAAAACTTGATCGACTAGCAACCGTTAATGCAGTTAACGAATTGTTTTAGTGGTACAATCTCACATTCACGAAGATTCCAGTCGCTTGTATCACAGTGGAAGATGCAGAACGAATCCAGCGCTACTATGATCGAAGTAAGAATCATTTTCTTTAACTCATTCATGCATTCATAAAGTCTGAAGCAGTTGTTACCAACTTTTTTCAGAGCAAGGCATCCTTACTAAAGTCATTCAGTGAACGACACATGACATTAATTTTATTAATTTTTTGTCCAGTTAGCTCTTTATTTTTACCAAGTAAGGCAATATAAGCTTTGCATGTGGCCTATCTTTAAACTTTCAGCTTCAGTTGGTACACGTTAACCTATAGTCCGGAAGGATTGTAGGCTGAGTTGGAGAACCTGGTCAGTAGCGGCTCCAGGATTTCAGGTTTGGGGGGCTAAAACCACAATTTCTTCCCTTTCTCCCCTCCTCTCTGGCATTGGCAGTGATTTCCCACTTTTGTTTGGGGGCTGAACCGCCGATGGGGGCTTCAGTCCACCCTAGCCCCATGCTGGCGCCGCCACTGAAACTGGTACTGTGAATGGTAATCAATACAAGAACAAACGGGACTCAGAGTTGTTTAACTTCAATATACATAATAATTAATGCAATAAATAAATAAATAAATAAAGTGAACTTTACAGACCTTTTATGTTTTTTGTTTGTTTTAGACGAAACCATCACAGTGTCGATGTACATGGAGGCCCAGAACCACCCAGACGTCATCTCAAGGAACCTTGTCGCTGAAATAAAAGGATCAGAATTCCCGGATGAGGTAAAGAAGTAAAATACACTCACACACACACACTCACATAAAGTAAGTAAAGTAAGTAAGTAAGTATTTCCTTTATTGAGAAGCACTAGCAAACGCACTCACTGTACATAGGATTAATACATTCAAACAAATAAACAAAAATTTGATACAACCATAGAATTGAATGGGAGGCTTTATTGTACATAGGAAGAATTGCTAGAGCTAGTCATAGTGGGAAAAAAGAAGGGTTTAAATAGCCAGATCTAGGGAAAACATATCGTTTATTTGTATAGCATCCGGGCAAGGAAGCATTTCTGAGACAGGTTGTCAAACATGGGAAGCTCACGGTTATGGGACCGTGGTCGCAGGGAGTAGCGCGATTGCTTGATCGGTGGCAACAATTTATGCAGAACATGACAAGGATTGTGCAGAATACAGGCAAAGAGTCTAGTATCCGCATTGCTGCAGAGAGTCTCAAATGAGGGAGAAGATGGAGGTAAGTACCCCTGGCGTACCAACCTTCGGATAATTCCCTCAAGGGCCTCCCGTTCCTGCACTCTCGCAAAGCCCCACCACACAGGCGAGCAATACAGCATCATACCAACCGTAGTGGCACGAACTACATCAAATAAACTGTCCCCCGAGAGCCCATGCGACCTCAGGATCCGAAGTGCATAAAAGGACTGCCTTGCTTTTATGGTCAGACGTTTAATGTGACTAGAGAACCCAAATTTCGCTGTAAGCTCAACACCAAGAATATTTAGGGTTTGCACTCTTGCGATACCTTTTAGAGGAGGGGGGAACATACCGATGGTACCCCGGGGACGCGTGAAAATTATCTCACAGGATTTGCTTGAGTTAAGCTTGAGGTTGCAACTCTGTGCCCATACACTAATATGCTCAAGCTCAATCTCAGTTGTAGTGATACTTGATGCAGGGACAGCGAGATAGCAATCATCTGCATATTTAAAAATGCGATTGCATTTATTAACAGGTTTTAAGTCAGAGATTGCAACTACGAAATCCATCGGACCCAAACCGGAACCTTGAATAATACTTGCATTAATTCGTGCCAGAGAAGATATTACACCGTTAAACCTAGTGCAATGACTTCGATTATGAAGTAAATTCAAAATCCAATTAAAAATGTGATCAGGAATTGGGAGAGAAGCAAGTTGTTCGGCTAGATATGAATGTCTGACAGTGTCAAAGGCTTTGGAAAAATCCAATGAGACCAAACGTACATAGGGTTCATAGCATAAGGTTTCAAGGATGTGGTTAGATACAGCCATCAAAGGAGCAGCCGTTGAGCCCGTAGGTCTAAAGGCATACTGATCATCAAATTTGTGATTAGTGTCTGTGTTGGTGATTACCGGGTACATATATATATACGGGTAACGATTTTTTCAAGAATTCTACAAAGGATGGAAGTAATGGAGATGGGGCGGTAATCTGATTCCATTCTTGGGCATGCCAATTTGGGGATTGGTGTAATACAACTTAACTTCCACTGTGGAGGAACATATGAATGTAACAAAGAATTTCTAAAAAGGGTTGTGATGGGTGCAGCCAACAGGTGAGCCATGCTGCTGAAGAACCAGGATGGGACACCATCCGGGCCCACGGAAGATCCACGGATATTTGTTAACATAGTGAAGACATGGTATTCATCTATAAAATCAATTTCGAAAGGGGCAGCCGTTTGACGTGGCTTGGGTTCAGTATAAAGGTCATCGGTGGATATTTTACTATAATGCTTGTTTAGAGAGTCTGCATTTATATTGACATTAGATCTCTGGTCATTTCTATTGGCACAACCACTTCGGAGACGCCGTACTTCAGTCCATAGTTTCTTTGATCCTTTGCGTAGACCATCAAAAGATGAAGCATTAGTCTTCGTTATTATTCTTTGAATTCGATCAGCCAGGGCTGATGCCGCCTCGTGTTGTCCACTCCTAAAAAGTCGATTGCGCCGTCGCAGGAGGAGCTTCAGATGCGGGGTCATATACGGTGGATCACGTGACTTCACAGAGATCAAAACCTGACTAATTGTTTTTCGCCACTTGAAACCTCATGATAGGGTTTCGTTCCTGCGTCAATCCATTTGGTCCATTTTCTTGCGATTTAAAATTGTTCTTTGTTGTGGCGGTGAATTAATGTTTAATTAATAATTAGCCTTGATTGATGATCCAGAAACAATGCCATTTAGGCCTACATTTAGAGTCATGCATAATATACAGGCTATTATGTACACATATTTTATCCACAAAAAAACTAAGGAATGTGTTTGTATTTAAGGTGATAATTTTTGGAGGACACATCGATTCGTGGGACGTTACATCAGGACCAATGGATGATGGAGGAGGAGTCGTGATTGCTTGGGAGGTAGACGACATGATTTGTTACTAAGTGCATCTGCATTGAAAACAAGCACTACTAAATAGTCCTGAAATGCCAGCAAATAAGCGGCACACCTTCTTCAAGTTTTTGCGCAACCTTCTGCAGATGCTATACTGTTCTACATTATTCATATGTTGCGATTTTGGGTACACTGCCTTCTGCAGCTGTCAAACATTCTCCTGGTGTAGATATTTCGCAATCAGCTGTGTGAATGTGGCTTTGCTATCACATGGCCGATGCTCACTGAAATGTTTTTGATGATTTAATAGGCGTTGTCTGTGATAAAAGCGTTGAATCTGAAGCCAAGGAGAACGCTACGAGTCGTTTTGTGGACTTGCGAGGTAACGACGTCACTTACAGAATAGCGATCATAATTAATATTATTGATCATCACGAACAATTCGCTCCTAGGCATCTTTGTCATTTCATTCATTTAAGAGAGCTGGTTCAAGTATCTAACCATCTGAATAGGTAGGCCAATAAACGTAGCCGAAGTAAATGTTGGGAATATAAACTCCGAAGCCTGCTACCCACTGCATAGGATGAGAATATTTTTCTAATAATTTTGTGAATTTATTTTCAGGAGTATGGTTACTATGGAGGAAACGCCTATTTTGAAGCACACAAGGCACGTATGCTTCATCTGATGAGGACCAGAAAATTGAAACTTGTTGCACTGAATGTTCCATTATTATTAGGAATCCATAATTGGCATCTGATAGCTCAATATTCAGCGTGTGTATACGAGTCTAGATTAACATAGATGTATAGGACTATAGGCACATCTTCACTTGATTGTAGTACAATATGAAATTATTATTTCAATAAATAAATAAATAGCATATAATCACAAAACATAACATATCAGTGATATTTACGGAAAGGCATTTGGCTGAAGGCAAGGAAGTTGCAGTCTATTTCAAAGAGTTTCTGTCAAATGTTCTTAAATTCACTTATAAACTGTGATACAGTAAATAACTGACACACAACATCAACAACTATATCTCCCACTTTTTGATCTTCTTACTGCTACTAACACTACTAAGCATTTTCTGATAAAGTTGTTGTTAATTGATGACTGTGTTTGAATCTGATTGAATAACGATTAGACTGATTTTTTACCAGAATGATTCCGACAACGTGTCGATGATTATGGAGTCAGATCTCGGAGTTTTCAATCCCAAAGGAATTAATTTCACAGGTAAGATCACAATAGCTTCGGGAAGTCCAACAATATTAATCATTGTCTGCATCTATTCTAACGATATTTTCTTTAGCAGTGACATATTTTGACAAGACCAATCATAGCATAACATAATTATTGTAGCGTGCGGCCACTTGAAACAGTTGGAGGCAGTGTTTCCGTTAGAGTCCAAAAAGAGAACGTATTTACGTCCTGAATCCCTAGAATTTTTGGACGTAGCTCATTTCATTTCTTACTATCACAATGAAATATGTGGACGCTTTGAACGTTTCTTGACGGACGTAAAAATTACGTCCATTTGGGAGTTAACGGAAACACTGGTTGGAGGCATTGATTGATTTATTGATTGACTGGATATTCTGACTGAAATGATTGATTGATTGATTGATTGATTGATTGACTGACTGACTGATTGACTGATTGATTGATTGATTGAGAGAAGTTATTGAATCCCAGTTGTAGATAGGTGAGTGGACTGCAACATCCGAAGCCCAACCACTACAGTGCATGCCTTACAAAACATGACAATGCGAAATGTGATTGGCCTAAATGCCTTACCAAACAAAATCTTGTTTGTTAGAGCCAACCTTCGTCGATTACCATTATCATTCAACGACGTGTTGTAAACCAGTCATAAGAATACAGACCTACTTCATTCAACGACTAAGAGTCAAAGAATACAGACAACATACAGACACTACAGACATTAGTAGACTAAAAATAAGTAGTCAATCAAAACAATAGAGCAATAATTATTCATGCTTAATTGCTCAGGAAGCGGACTAGCACGAGGAATACTGGAGGAAATTCTGAAACCGTTGAGCGATATTAACGCAACGACCGTCATCAATGGCGGAGGTGCAAGTTCGGACACCGATCTGTGGGTGAATCTACTGAATGTTCCAGGAGTCGAACTGTTCAGCGCTAACCAAGAGTACTTCTTTTTCCATCATACTCGAGGTACAGTATGCTTAATCCAATCCAATCCACTCTAAATATCGCCTGATGGTGTTCATAAGCCTAGCTGCCTAGATTTTAGAACTCTCTTTCTGCATCTGTTCGTTCTGCTCAGTCGCTTAAGTCATTTCGTTCTCAACTTGATACTTACCTTTGTCAAACTGCTTATCCTTTATGGGATGAAGTAATTCTGTTTCCATAATTGTATTGTATTGTATTTGATCATTTATAAAGCGCTTCTCATAGCATAAGCCTTTCAGAAGCGCTCCCAGTGCGAGGTAAGGAAAAGGAAGGTGAGAGAAAGAGGTAGAGATGCTACTAGAGAGGATTGTAAGCGTAGAGAATGAGGAAGTCGATTCCATAGAGACACAAAGGATCTGGATTGAGCCATTGTGCTCCTAACACGAAATGAAAAAGGTCAAGCCGGTCAGAGTCTTGAGAGGACCCTTTGACGTGGCTAGAGAGGGGCGGAGAATTTGGTGACAAAGATATAATGGAATTGTTCTAGAAAAATTATGAATGACTGGATTGAATTTCGATAGTGTAATCTTGACCCACGGTGGTTTAGGCTTTGTTCTATCTAGATATATACCAACTATGAGAATGTCTATTGAGCATAGTGCCTTTGTGAAGCACTTGGCGCTTTTTTGAGGTTAAGTCTATAGATAACTGATAAACTGCAACGTACAATTTGTCACCATTTCTAATCTCACATTACCTTGCTCTAAACTACCCGACCTTGCGTAACCTTATCTGACCTTTTCCTCTAATATTTTCCTTGCAGGTGATTCAATGACGATGATGAACAAGGACCACTTGGATCGTGCGACTGTTGTCTGGGCGACGACCATCTACTCCGTTGCCAACCTCGATGACCTCCTTCCACGCGAAGGCGACTATCCATTCACACCTGCATCTCCTCCGCCGACTCTCTCCTCCTCCCTACCTTAGCCATTGCTGCAGCTGCTGCCGACTCCAGAGTAAATTGACTGTCCATCTCACAGCAAAAGCGCTGGAGGTGTAAGGATCGAGTTGGTTGCTGCGGATGGCTATACTTATTGTCACCGTCATTTAAATTAATTTAACTATTTTTCTACAAATACATTGACTGCGATCATGGTGAGAACTGATTAATGATTTACAATTATTATATATACGATATATATCTGCACTCCAACTGTACTTCTACAGGGTTAAAAATGTGAGCCCGTTTTATGACTACCGTGTATTTTGTTACTGGCAAAGTTTTGTGCAAGTGTGCTAAGAGACAAGAACGTGTGTCGGAAACTGTCTGAAATTAAAATTAATAGAGTTGTAAAGGTTTTACGCAACTGCAAAAAAAGGAAGCAATGATGTAACGATATGGAAATCTTTATGTAATGGAACGTCAGGTGAACACTAAAGGCCTTAGAATAATTTAATAACAATGGACATACATAGGGTGACATATTTAAACTACATTTTTGAAATTTTGGCTTTCCGTATATACATTTACATGTACGTATAAGCCTCTAAGCTTATATTTAAATTGTCTGTCCCACTAAAAACTCGATAATGCCACACTCTAGCGATATAATATTTCTAAAGAACGTTCCACTCGAAATTTCTAGGCCAACAAAGCAACAGTAATATCATGGACCTAATATATATAATTAATTAATTATTATTCTTTTATAATCATAAGCATTATTTAATATAGACTCCTTCTAATTCGCTGTGTTGTAATAATTCCGGGCAGGGCTTAGGATAAGTTACTGGCAGCTACTGTAAGCTAGCCTTCCTGGAAGGCTGGATCTCTGCTGGGATTGGCTGAGTGATGCGTGCCTCTTAGCGAGCCACTATAAAGCCTTCAACTCACTAGATTAGCTAGCTTCTTGACGGTTCCAGCTCACAAGGTAGAATTATTATTATTACATAGATTATTATTATGGGAGGGTTAGTCGTAGCTCAATATCTTAGGAGTTATTATTATTTAAGAGTCAATTATTATTATCTAAGGTCAGCTGTGTCATTTGTTACCTTACCTTTATAAAGATCATTATTAATTATGTCAAGTATGTCATTTGGGTGTTTGCCATAATTGTTTAATTGACTATGTGTTTGATAACTTAATAAGAAGATTATAAACTTCATTGTCAGTTTCATTATATACATGTGCGTTAGCTTCCCCAGGCTTAGGTTGTTCTTGAATGAATAGTCTGCGTGGGCGGACGCGCTTACATAGCTATTCCATTCAACAACTACGTAATTGCCAAACCCATAAGCTATGATTATTTATAATTATAGGCTTCATGATAGTTGGTGCTAGAACCGTGGGTTTAAGATCTCGTACAGGCTCGAAATTAATTTAATTATCGTTTATTACATAATATTATCATTCTTGTTTTATTTTCTCACTTGTTGTAACTTAGGCGTCAACGGCGATTTATTGTCTAACGCCGCTGTTTCAATGGTCATTCGCTACATATCGTTTACGCGTAGTTATATTTTGGTAATTTTTTATTTATGCTTTTTGAGTTAACGTTATCAGTTAGTTATCTTTCTTTATTTTATTCTTTATATTTGGGGTTTATTTAGTTATATTTTATTAGGAACCGTCAGTTTTATTTTCTCGCTTTGCTATTCGTCACTTCTTGGTGCCTGTTTCTCTTTACGGGGTTTTCACGAGACGTCTTGACCATCGTCCGACTCCGCCTCCTCCACAGAGTGGTCACTTCTTCCGTGCCCATCTTCCTTTGCGGGTTGTCACGTGGGGTACGGGTCTCTCTCTGTCTCCGCCCCGCTATGTCTCCCCAGTGTTCACTCGTTTCTGTGCGGTTGGCGAAGATACGTCTTTCGAGAATCTAGGTTGTTCAGGTAAGTTTTCGTGGTATCGTCTTTTTAATTTGCAGTATTTTCTTGCAACCTTAATTTTTTTTCTCTTCTTCAAATGGCTTCATTTTCTTCCGTTTCTTCGTCTGCTTCTCCTCATGCTCCCATCCGTCCACCACCCGGATTTGAGCATGATACTTTTTGGCGTTTCTCTTGAGAACTGAGGCAAGTTCATCAGGTCAGAGAAGAAAGTTCAATGAGGTCAGAGATAAAAGTTCATCACGTCAGAGACGAAAGTTCATCAGGTCATAGAGGAAAGTTCATCAGGTCAGAGATGAAAGTTCATCACGTCAGAGACGAAAGTTCATCAGGGCAGAGACAAAGTTCATCAGGTCAGAGACGAAAGTTCATCAGGTCAGAGACGAAAGTTCATCAGGTTAGAGCAGCCATCAAGTCAACAGTTAGAGTTCATCACGCTTGTGTATCTTTTCGTGCCACTCGTCATGTGTCTCTTTTTGGCCAAACTTTCGCACAGAAATCCGGTTGAGTATGAGGTCGGCAGCTTTTTCGGCAATCATGACGACTGCTGCGTTGATGTTTCCGGAAGGAAGACTTGGCATCACAGATGCATCGACTACGCGCAAATTCTTGACTCCACGAACCCTAAGAAACAGCCACACGCAGGGTACTTACAGGGCACAGACAAGTTTTACGTTTTCACCTAACCTGAAAACTTCTACATGCATGTATGTATGCATTATGGCACTTAATATAGTGCATTTTTAAGTATTTCACAAAAGCGCTTTCTCTGCACTAGTTTATACGATGTTAACACTTTAACGATGAGCTGCATTACCGTTATTCAAATGCACAATACATCAGTCGACATTTTGTCTCTCATAGCCTCTAAGCACAGGGAGGCCCCTGAGAGCTACTTCCATTGGAGCAATACTCAGCCATAGCTGCCTGCTATGTGCATAACAGGTCATAGGCGCCGACTCCACAGGGGCAACAGGGACTTTCGCCCCAGTACTCGCCAAGGTTCTGGGGCGAGAGTATAGTTTCGCCCCAGTACTTTTTGGCCATTGAAAATTCAAAATGCTTAATAAAACTTATTCATTTTTAGTTAAAGAACAAGGAGCGCCTCTGCGGCCTCCATGTTCAGAAAAATGCCATATCAAAAGCCGCTTATAAAACGCTGTGTGACTCGGGTTTAACTTCAGCCTGCATTAGAAATTTGATATGCCTACATACCAGAGACTCTTAGAAAATGGCAGGCCGCATGTGTGATATAATTCGTTGATGGACATGTTCCATCTGTCTGAGCGCTGTTGGGTAGATATCGAGGGTGAATCATTCACTGTGCATGCGTTTTGTATGGGGATGACTCGATCGGTTGCACTTGGGAACGTTTAGCTATACATCCTGAGAGTAAGACACTTCGCTCCATCGCAGTGAGGACTGTGAGGGTCAATTTAAGGTCAATCTTGCATGGCATGTCAATGCTATCTGTCTCTCTAACCCCTCCGTCCCTCCGCCCTCTATACTTACATACGTTAAAGCCCAAGGTTTTAGGTTTGGCGGTTTCCCTCGTAGAATGAAGTGACCAACGACTGTAGGCGGTTCAAGTAAGCATCTGTCGGCCAATGGGCGTTGATTTCATTTTGGTTGACACATCTTACAAGCATAGGCTGCTGAATTTAATTGTATGCATAGCCTAGGCAACATCGTCCGCTTTGTGGAATGGAGACGTAA
Source organism: Aporrectodea caliginosa (assembly GCA_020284085.1). Lineage (NCBI taxonomy): Eukaryota > Metazoa > Annelida > Clitellata > Crassiclitellata > Lumbricidae > Aporrectodea > Aporrectodea caliginosa. The sequence goes on along the minus strand of JACEVL010000130.1, from coordinate 754,168 downwards.
GGCGCAGGGACGGTCGGTCGATCGGTGGTAGCCCCCACCCTAGGCCCTTCACCCTCCCTCTGGCCCTCTAGCGGTCGGACGGATGGATGGAGATGCATCGCTAGGGCAGACTAGACCCGACAGGGCATACCCCGTACAGGCCCTACCTCGATCAATTGACCACTTGTATATATATAACCGAGCTGTGGGTCGAATAATTTGTGTATACGAAAGCCAGCTAAGCTGGCTAGAGGTCATACCTGTACTTCTAGAATGTATACAAGTTGTTCCAATTATCCAAATTTACCCCCCATCCACTCATATTACTATGGAGTTCATTGCTATGAAGATACTTACAGGGTTGAGAAACAAGTCTGTAGTTTCTATATGCGATTAGATTGCCATGAACAAATACGAACTTACTATTGTGGTAGATGGCGATCAAGACCGTAAGAGCTGTGACAATATTGTATGATACACTAAAATCAAACATATCAGTGCTACATAACCATCAACCGTCATTACACATAACCACCTTAGTATTCTGCTGTCTACTCTGCTTGACCTCCCCGGATTTTGGCCTGGCATAGGACAGAGAGATGTGTGGCAGAGCTGATGTGTGGCAGAGCTGACTGCTATCACACGCGTCCACATGTTCACAGCGTCACGAGGCAGTGGGATTCGACAGGATGTACGAGAGCCACAGAAATAGAGGTCAACTGCGAAATAAGCAGGGTTATATCTGACGAATAAGCAGTCGCGGACCAACAGCGGCAAGGCTAGTAGGGCACACTGTAGAAAAAGAGTGGCATTTTGCTTGACAACTAAAAGCTGCAAATATCCAATAACAGCATTGTGACATGGGAGCACATGACCCAATTTAAATAAGCCTGATGACCCTCTGCCTAGCGGGCATGTGTTCATCACCAAGACTAGGTCCACAGCGGAAAACTGTGGTTGATGCCACGAAGGGCATCCGATCTGTAACAAGATGCTCCAATCTGTATCAAAATGAATCTGTGGCTTACCCCCCCTCAACGAGGTCCTAATCCAAGCAAGAAAAAAAGAAGATTGAACGGACAAGGGACTGTGGCCATTGCAAAATTGATTTGGCATAGCACTTATGAAAAACCTAGTCTCCGTAACGTGGTTTTCGTGTGGCGCCGAGCAATTGAGGGCAATTCAGGTTTAAATCCACCTCTGAGTAGGAATCTTGAAGAGGCGCTATATAAATTTAAAATGGGGGAATGTTATGTTACATTGAATCATAGCTGTTGTGAACTTGTGGATAAGCTTAGGTCTAATAATAACTACCAATGCTATTACCAAGGCTATGACAGGTGTACATAAGCAGCTCACAATCGATAAAATTCTGCTTTATGTCAGAAAGTAAGTGTACAATAAAAATCTCTCTGTCTAAACAAAGTCCTGCGAATTATCCAAAGTATCAATGTTACTCCCACTTGTGGCCCATGTAAGGCGTGCCTGTTGGATTCGGATACAACGATCTCACTTTTCGCACTACGCAATCTGGCATTATTTCCCGCATATGAAGTACACCGTTCGATTCCGTTAGTTTCTTGGCCAGATATAATGGGCTCGTCCACCCACCCAAGTTGCAAATGATCTTCCAATATTTACCATAAATTACTCTTCGTATTGGACTGTTAGCTGCATGCGCTGCTTGTCCTCCGCCAAGCCAACCTGGAGATGCAGAACCCACGCACGGAGAGAGAAAGCAAAGAGGACAGGCGCCTTCCGATTGATGATTTTCACCCTGCAGCTGCAAATGATCAGCTGACACTTGAATGTCATGACTGTTTTGAGCCTCAATTTGTGACTCTGTACTATTTCCATTGGATGCGACCAAGACCTCCTTCGAAGCGGCATGCATACAAGATTTTCTTTTCTTTGGTGGTTCCAACTCTGCATATGGAACAAAGGCAGTTTCGATTGGTTGGAGATATATTTATAATGTCATCAACATACAATTAGCTCTTTCGACTTGACTTGAACGACAGCTTAGCTGGGTTATGCATATGTTTATTGTCTTATTACATATCGTAATAATAATAATCATGGTAATTTTAATAATTACATTTTTAATTGGCCATTTATTATCATTACTGCTGTTACTGCTGTTCACATCAGTTGTCATTATACTAACATTGCTGATGTTATTATTACTATGTATTTCTATACCATGGTTTGAGCTAAATATTTGCAAGGATAATAAATGCAATTTAATTTAATATTTTTAAATCTTATTTCAATCTTATTTGCGCACGTATAGCGCTACCTGAAGAACAATAGGGCCTACTTGTATAGGGTTCACCACACAAAACAATTTATACAATTTCAGTATATATATATATATATATATATATATATACGCATCGTCTTCATAATTACCAATTTTTTCAAAATTCCAGTTGTTGTGAGCAAAAAATGCCCGTATGGCTTCCTCTTGATCGCCATCTACCACAATAGTAAGTTCGTATTTGTTCATGGCAATCTAATCGCATATAGAAACTACAGACTTGTTTCTCAACCCTGTAAGTATCTTCATAGCAATGAACTCCATAGTAATATGAGTGGATGGGGGGTAAATTTGGATAATTGGAACAACTTGTATACATTCTAGAAGTACAGGTATGACCTCTAGCCAGCTTAGCTGGCTTTCGTATACACAAATTATTCGACCCACAGCTCGGTTATATATATACAAGTGGTCAATTGATCGAGGTAGGGCCTGTACGGGGTATGCCCTGTCGGGTCTAGTCTGCCCTAGCGATGCATCTCCATCCATCCGTCCGACCGCTAGAGGGCCAGAGGGAGGGTGAAGGGCCTAGGGTGGGGGCTACCACCGATCGACCGACCGTCCCTGCGCCTTACGTCTCCATTCCACAAAGCGGACGATGTTGCCTAGGATATATGCATACAATTAAATTCAGCAGCCTATGCTTGTAAGATGTGTCAACCAAAATGAAATCAACGCCCATTGGCCGACAGATGCTTACTTGAACCGCCTACAGTCGTTGGTCACTTCATTCTACGAGGGAAACCGCCAAACCTAAAACCTTGGGCTTTAAGATAGACAGAACAGCAAAAGTTAGGGAAGCTCAGTTGAACGTACGTAGACCTATCGGAAAATTATTGGGTAGCGCGAAAACGGATCGGTACGCCACTTTCTGAAAGCTGGGTGTTTATAAGTGTTAACAAATCTTTCAGAATTGAATCATTGATGGTCACAGTCTTAAAGGTTACTAACTAGTGACTTACAATTGTAATTGCAATGGATAAGTTTGTTGTGAAACGTTCACGCTTAGAAGTAGAGACTGTGCCGCCGATGCTTCCGCTGCCACCGCCGGTGAAACTGTCACATCTCAATGAAGCGGCTGTAGCGGCCTCTGGTACTAGTGGTACTGCTTACACAGTGCCTGAAAGCGATGGACGTGCCGCCCATGCAAGTACTGGTAAGCGACCATTCAATAATAAATGGCTCACGACTATCCGTGGCTAACTGTACCTGTCACTACATGTACTACTGAAAAGGCATTTTCTGGTATTAGGCGACTGAAAACGTATTTGCGAAACACTATGACACAGACAAGGTTAAACAACATTGCACTTTTGAACTGTCATCGAGCACACCTGGAAGCAGTGGACATTGACACAGTTCTGTAAGAATTCATAAGTAAATCCACTGTTCGGCAAAATACATTCGCCATGAAGTTGAAGTAAGACTGTAACTCAAGTGTCTTAACTGGCAAACTTTATGGGTGTATCTGTAGCCTAACTGCGATAACATGAGATTTGTTAGTGAAAGTAGTTTGTTAGTATTAGTTAGTAGTTACAGAAAACTGAAATTTTTTGTAAGTAATACTCATGGTTGTTGTTTGCTCGTCTTTATGATTGAGCAAAGAGGAAGCACTGCATGCTGCATAGTTGGTCCAGTTGAAAGGGCTGGAGGAAAGGGGGACTCGGGAGAGGGAAGACAGGGCAGGACAGGGTCGTTTTTAAGGTCGTCGTAGACCCTAGGCACTCTTGCTTTCATAGGCCCCAACTCAACTGCCAGCTCTGAAATTGATAATTTTTAATGACGAGCCAGTGGCAATATTTTTCCAGCAAGTGGCGGGACAGGGTGCCGACGGCACCTGAGCCAAATGGGGTAGGGTCTGGGAGGGAGCTCGGTGAGTCCGTCCATAGAAAATTTTTGCAAAACTAAATCTTAAACGGTGCGGTTGTTGTTTTTACCATACAAACAATCAAATTAGGTTTAAAATCTTTATTTTGACCTTCATTATCAGTACAAACATCAAATAAAACTCACGAAAGCGCTAAAAATGACAAACTTAATCTTTATTCTCAAATTGCGTAGTCTCACGACTATCATCCGTGAACGCTTCTGTGAGACTCTTAAGTGGCGCTATATAAATGTCTTGTTACATTACATTACATTACATTTAGGCAATTTTCCGAGGTTCAAAAATAACTCATCGGTGGGCCAGAAATTGACACCCCTGTAATATAAGTGATTTTGCTAATGCAAATGTAAAGTTCACATAGTCTAGGCTGTTGCACAACTCAACTTAACTTTAAGATAATAGGCCTATCTTAAAGTTAAACTGTTTCAGTACAGTTACAAAAATACTAATTTAGAAATTGAAATCTCCTTTTTTCATTTTCGAGTCAAATTCAATCATTTTTCAATATCTCATTTTCAGACTTTTGTAGGCCCCTGAAAGGTTCGTAGGCCCTAGGAACAGTGCCTATAGGATAAAACGGCCCTTGAGCAGGATAGGCGAAGGGAACGTCCGATCACGGAATCATGGGAACGAAATTCTTGCCCCAGTACCTTTTACTAAAAGTCGGCGCCTATGTAACAGGTGTAAGTAACTGTCTTGGCTGGACTTTCATTCTCAAGGTAACAGTGTTAGTAGTGATAAACAATTATTACTTGCCTCAGCTGTGGTGGATCTATTATTATTGTTATTATTAATTAAATTTGTAACTCGCGCATGGTCACACCGAAATGTGAATCTGAGGCACACAGATAGTCAGCCACCGGGGGAAGATGCAGTTAGATTTCCAAGTGCTTAAAGCCAAGGACTAATAGTGAGTTTTGAGATGCTTTTTGAATGAAGGAAGTGAATTTGAGCTACAAAGAGAGAGAGCGGAAGTCGATTCCATTCCCTGGGGGCAGAGGCATGGAATGCACGTGAGCCCATAACTGTTCTACATCGGGGCTGAGCTAAAAGACCCGTACTTGTACTATACAAGTCTCAAGGTAACAGTGTTAATATGTATGTATGTATGAGCACATGTTATAGCGCCCCTTCAAGATTTCTACTCAGAGGCGCTCCCGACTACAGCGCAGACACTGAATCGGAGTTTCACGCTGAAGCGCATGAGCAATTGCGAGTGAAGGACTTGCCCAGGGTCCCTACGCAGCGTCTTGAGGTGGATTCGAACCCGCAACCCTCCGGCTGCAAGGCACCGAACATACTCCTACACCACCACGCCCCACAAGGGGTGATAAACAATTATCACTTGCCTCAGCTGCGGTGGATCTATACAAGTCTCAAAGTAACAGTGTCAGAGGTGATAAACAATTCTTGCTTACCTCAGCTGTGAGTCGACCACTGCTGTATTGTCTCCCGCTGCTCCCATCTTGCACGTCCCCACCGCATGGTACATACTCATTGTATTCTGTCGGATGAAGCACTCCCAGTAGCTGTCGCTGTACTGCTCGTGGTAGGAGCAATGTGGGTGAACCCGCTTTGTCGGCTCTGCTCCCACACTCTTGAAAACTTTGGTTTCAATGAAACGATTGGCTAAGTGGATAGCTGCAAAAATAACGACTTAAGTTTTAATAAATGTCACATCAACAAGGAACAACTCATTATAACATTTTTTATTTTAAGTTTTAAATAAAATATGGTCAGTGACAGCTATTCTATTTTTTGAATAATGTCATTGTTGGACGGTCTGTACACAGGGACCTTAAATGGTGTGGGACCCATTCAAACCGGCAGTGGTGGTGAAGGATCTCATTCCATCAACTCATTAAAGAATGAGCCGGGTAGAAGGGTAGAGGCCATACGGTCGATATAAAAAACGCACATTTGCATTTACCTCATAGAGTTCAGAAGCAGAATAACCCTTAAACCAACTGCAAAGGGCAGTTATTTGTTTTAAGTGTTAGCAACTTCATTTGCTTAGCCTCAGCATATGAGTCAAAATCAAGACGAGGCAAATCCTACCCTCCCATTCCCGTCCTCTCCACTTCCCTATCCTTACCCCACCTTCCCTGTTTGTTCCTTTCCTTCCCACCCCCCATTCAAGATACCAGTCAAAACAAGGGCGACAACGAACGGTGGGTTCGGATCCAAGACCGACTTCAGGCATTCTCGTAATCAAGCACGGACATTAATTGTTAGCGTTACTTAAAAGCTAATTCGATGACAAGAACATGATATTCACGAACGCAAGTCAGGGTTTATGACAGTGGCTAAATTTGCTCAACTCGACTGAAGTGGTGGATCCCCAAATTTTTGCAAATCTTAAACCTTAGCAGCCTATCCGACGAAAATGTGACCAATACTCGCTATTCGGATAAAACACAAATGTTTGAAAGAAGAGGCATAATAGTCGATTATTGTAACAGAAACACATTATAGGTGACGGGTCTCCTCTTTTAGGTGACGGATCTCATATAGGCCTATACTTCAGGTGTCGGATCTCAAATTCGAGGTGCCGGATCTCAGATCCTGCGAGATCCGGCTAATTTAAACACTGTCCAATGATAGGACCTAACAAGTGGAGGATAAAATTCGCTTAACAGAAGAGAAGACGAGAGCCAGATGGTGACCGAGGAGTTGATACCGTGAGCTGTGTTTAGTATGACAGCAATTGGAAGGCGGTCGCCGGAATAGATGGATCTGAGTAAGATTTTTTGAAAAGCTTAGCTGGGACTATAGCCTATATAGGGTCTATAGTTTTGAATGAAAAGCCTGAACAGTGATGGGTAATGGCCGTAATGCAGCTTCACAATTTCACTCAAAGGTAGGCTACAGTGAATCATAATTTGCGTTTCAAGCAGGCTTTCTGCGATCACTGAAGTAAGCCTGCTAGTTTAGGTCTACCAGACAATTCATGTAGGTCGTCGTATACAGCAACAAATCTCTTTGACATTGGAAGAAATTAGACAACGCGTGCCACGAACTTAATTACTTTGCGAACCAATGAAAAATACTGATGACGTAAATTTTAGAAAGCCGTCAACTCGCGATTGATGTTCTGATGACGTCATCTTTGGACCGATTGTTTTGTGCCATGGGAAAGAGACTCAATGAGTCGATTGTGCGTCATTTCGAAAATAGACGTGGAGGCAAACCTTTCGAGGAAAAAATATCGAAATTCAGCAATCAGGAGAAAGAGAAAGATGAAATTCGGCGAAAGAACTGTACCACATCGTGACATAAATCGAAAACCGAAAGATCGACACGACATGTAACTGTGAACAGATCGAAAATTTTTATCAGAAAAAATTAATTCGAAATTCGACGAAAAACTGCTCCTTTTGAAGACACAAATCGACCAATAATAATTATTAACAGGACATAATCATTTCGATCAGAAACTCGTCGATACTCATCGATCACAAAGAAGCGGAAATCGAAGTTAAAGGTGAGCTTTGGGCGAATTTTATATAAACCGGTAAAGTTATTAGTTAAAAGATCTTGGCATTTAGGCTTTGTTAGCAGCCAAGAACCCGTGTGGTATAGAGCTTTTGTAAAGGAGAACCGAGTGAGGTTATTCCTATAAGACAAGCTCCGTGTTAGAGCTTTTGTAAAGGAGAACCGAGTGAGGTTATTCCTATAAGACAAGCTCCGTGTTAGATCTTTTGTAAAGGAGAACCGAGTGAGGTTATTCCTATAAGACAAGCTCCATGTTAGAGCTTTTGTAAACGAGAACCGAGTGAGGTTATTCCTATAAGACAAGCTCCGTGTTAGAGCTTTTGTAAAGGAGAACCAAGTGAGGTTATTCCTATAAAACAAGCTCCATGTTAGAGCTTTTGTAAAGGAGAACCGAGTGAGGTTATTCCTATAAACACGCTCTGTGTTAGATCTTTTGTAAAGGAGAACCGAGTGAGGTTATTCCTATAAGACAAGCTCCGTGTTAGAGCTTTTGTGAAGGAGAACCGAGTGAGGTTATTCCTATAAACACGCTCTGTGTTAGATCTTTTGTAAAGGAGAACTGAGTGAGGTTATTCCTATAAGACAAGCTCCGTGTTAGAGCTTTTGTGAAGGAGAACCGAGTGAGGTTATTCCTATAAACACGCTCTGTGTTAGATCTTTTGTAAAGGAGAACCGAGTGAGGTTATTCCTATAAGACAAGCTCCGTGTTAGAGCTTTTGTGAAGGAGAACCGAGTGAGGTTATTCCTATAAACACACTCTGTGTTAGATCTTTTGTAAAGGAGAACTGAGTGAGGTTATTCCTATAAAACAAGCTCCGTGTTAGAGCTTTTGTAAAGGAGAACCGAGTGAGGTTATTCCTATAAAACAAGCTCCGTGTTAGAGCTTTTGTAAAGGAGAACCGAGTGAGGTTATTCCTATAAAACAAGCTCCGTGTTAGAGCTTTTGTAAAGGAGAACCGAGTGAGGGTATTCCTATAAAACAAGCTCCGTGTTAGAGCTTTTGTAAAGGAGAACCGAGTGAGGTTATTCCTATAAGAAAAACTCCGTGTTAGAGCTTCTGTAAAGGAGAACCGAGTGAGGTTATTCCTATAAAACAAGCTCCGTGTTAGAGCTTCTGTAAAGGAGAACCGAGTGAGGTTATTCCTATAAGACAAGCTCCGTGTTAGAGCTTTTGTAAAGGAGAACCGAGTGAGGTTATTCCTATAAAATAAGCTCCGTGTTAGTGCTTTTGTAAAGGAGAACCGAGTGAGGTTATTCCTATAAAACTAGCTCCGTGTTAGAGCTTTTGTAAAGGAGAACCGAGTGAGGTTATTCCTATAAAACTAGCTCCGTGTTAGAGCTGCTGTAAAGGAGAACCGAGTGAGGTTATTCCTACAAAACAAGCTCCGTGTTAGAGCTTTTGTAAAGGAGAACCGAGTGAGGTTATTCCTATGAAACAAGCTCCGTGTAAGAGCTTCTGTAAAGGAGAACCGAGTGAGGTTATTCCTATAAAACAAGCTCCGTGTTAGAGCTTTTGTAAAGGAGAACCGAGTGAGGTTATTCCTATGAAACAAGCTCCGGGTGAGCGGCTTGTAAAGGAGAACCGAATCAGATCATTGCTATAAAACTTCCGAACGTCACCGATTTCGTTTCAGCAATGAACTGCATTGTATATGCATTAGGCCTAGGCCTACATGATGTATACTATTTGCCATCATTTGTTTTGTGTTTTCTCCGGTGTTTAATAGCCTGTAGACCAATTAAGTAATTCATTAAATAGTAGGCTAACTATATAGTTAACTGTATAATAAATTTGCAGGTGTCCTATAGGCCTGTAAGACAGGCTATAGGCACAAAATTCGGAACATGTAAACAGTCAGGTTGAACAACTATATCAGTCACCGTCACGTGAGTTTCAAATGCGTCAGTTGCTCTTTGTCTCGATTCCTTTGCGACCGACAGAGTTGCTATCGGTAAAGCGACTGTTAGATGAACTGTTCGACTGCTGTTCTTGAAAGATGTTGTCGAATGTTGGCCTGTTATCTTTTCGAAATGTAGGCCTATATTTGTTGTACATTATTCTATTACCATAATATATTTTATCATACCCAAGCGAGAGTGTTGTTAGTTCGGAGGGGGACCTTACCTAATAGATCGTTAGCCTAGGATGGGTCCAATCTTCTTCCCTGCCAAATGAACTTCCTATTAGCAGTGCATAGTCCATATATTTAACTCAAGTTGACTCGGGCACTCTGTTTATTCTGAACCCAAGCCCCAAGTTGATAACCCACAGTCAACCATCACACTATCATGCTCCCCTCAAGTACAGCACATCGGTATTAAATTTTATAGTTTCAATTAAATTTAAAACAGGAGTTATAATTTACTATAGAGCAACTTCCAACTGATATGTTGCACAGTACTTTGCGGTACTCACAGTACAGAAATCACACACAAAATAAACCACTAGAGTGCAAATTTAATGAATCCACATTTACACGTCAAAATTAACGTGACCTGTTGATGCGAATCATTTAGGTAAATTTCAATTATTACATCAAATAATGAACAATTATCATTCCTTTGATTAACATAGGCACAGAAGACTAATGTACTGTAGTAAGCTTTGAAATTTTAAATGCAAGACATCACCATTAAATCAAAATTAACCAGGTATTCTAGATAAGCATGACAACAGCAGACATGAAAACAAGGTGGAATAACTTAAAAATTCTAAAATATTCAAAAATTATATTTTTTCAAATAATTTTGAGTAATAACTCAGCTAGTATTGCTAGAAAGCCATGGCATGTACCTTCCAGTAGAACCTTGAGATCATCCGTATGGGCCAGGTAGTTGGGATCTATGAGAGGAGGATCCTGAGGGTTTTTGCTTCGAATCCTCAAAGTCCCACGGCTTTTTGGATGAAGCAGGATGGGCATCAGGCTGAAACCCTCCCTGAACAGCATATCTCCAAACAAAGTTGTAAAAACCTACAACGAAAGAACTATCATCAACAAGTATGTGCACCAGAGTGCATATTTGTCAGCTGGTTAAATAAAGAATATACTTACTTACTCACTTAGAAGAATGAAGGTATGAAAACAAAATGAAGGCCTAGACAGCCATTGCTGGACTGCAAGGGGACAGATAGATGCATAAAGCTGACATTATTCATTCATGTGTCTATCTGCCCAAAATTTAGATCTGGAATGGGAACCAACCTCAAAATCATTAGTTTTTTTAGGAGTAAATAAAACAGCCTTTCAACATCCAGTGTTTCTTTGAGCACTTTTAGTGTTTCTTTGAGCACTCACCTTGTAGATCAGATTGTAATTGCAGCAGTGACCCTGAGTCCTTAACGTGAAGTTCCTTTGTGCCAGTAATTAACGCCTACGTATATATAGTCACCAATTATTGATCCAACTATCAATCAATCAATCAATATTCGTCTATTCTGAAATCTGGTTGACACAGATCTATGCAACCAGGTACATGTGGGATTCATATTTCGGTTTCAATTTGGTGCTCATGACTGAGCTTGTTTAGTTTTTCTGATGCCCAAGAATTCTGGAGTTCATGATTACAAGATTTCAAAGAGGATTTGTACCACCATAAGTTCCGCCATTGGACACGCAAACCTGTCCAAAGACACAGAACCTGAAGAAGCTGCATTTATTTACTTATGAGATGAACCAGCAGACCTTGTTGTTCATGTTGAGCCTCGCACGATTTGCCTTCATCCGGTCTTCCGACATGGCGCTGCCGAGAAGCATCGTGTAGACGTGCAGTTGGATCATCGGGGATGTGATGTTCGGTGGCTGCGAAGGAGAACGGAAAAACCCGGTCGCTTCCAAACCAGACGAAGTCAACACACCTGCAGATTAAATGAGGGTCAACAACTGAATGTTGAGATGGATTTAAAAAAGAAAAGCTTACGTCTGTACCAAAACAATCTAATCTAAAAAAAAGTATGATATAATCTAATCGGGTAATTGGGGTACTCGACAGTGGCAGTAGTGGTGGCATGCTGAACTGTCAATCGAGGTTCAAATTCCTGCCAGGGCAGAAACTTCTGCCCCACCTGCACCCCAGCTATAATGAGTACACTGACCGTATACTGTCCGTGGGAAGATGAGACGGTGAGGGAGAGGACTGGCCACTCACCCTCATATGCCGAGGCTAAGAAAATGAAGTCGCTAACACTTCATATCCATGGCTGCCTCAGGGCTACCTTAAGGGACTGCTCTTCTTCTTTAATTGCTGTACCATTCTAATATTTAATGCAATTAATCTAGTTAATTCCCAGAAGTAAGTCTATTGAGACATAAAATATGAACATAAATCAACTGCCGATATTTCTATAGCTGTCATGCAGACCAGCGCATATTCACTGGTACCTAGACAAAACAGATCTTACTTTACAACTCACCTTTTTAACTCAGCTTTCGCCATTATTTTATGATAGTACCTCCGAGTATTTTTTTGCAATAGGTACCACCTGTCCATAAATTGCACAAATGCAGTACAATGCAATAAGAAGAAATGAAGTTTAACATTGCCCCCTTAAATTAGATCAGAAATGCATTCCGAAGTCTAGTTACATTATAACCAAGTGAAATGGAATCTAACCTTTTCCGAAGACAAGATAGTCAAAGAGAGCCCAAAGAGATTTAGATTTCTTTTCCGTTGTCGAGATCTTTGTTTTGAGCGTGTACTCTAAGCCAACGACCCACAGATGGTCCTGAAGGTTCAGACCAACAGGAAGATCCCTCACAACAGCAATCTAGGTAACAACAGATGGAAAAAACCACACAGATTAATATTGAAAGCATTTTCACAATTGCACCTTTGTGTGTGAGTTTGTAATGTATTGTATCGTATTTAATTTTTAAAGCATCACTCGCAGTGCAGACCGATCAGAGGTGCTCCCAGTGCAAAGGACTCACCGTCTCAAAGGACTGGTGACTGAAAGGCTGAGAGAAAAAATTTAAGACAGTGGCGAGATGCAGCGGAACCCCAGTCAGAATCGTAGAGTGATCTGAGGGATGGAGGTCATTCTACAATGAGGGGTCAATGCAGACAAAAACTCGGGATTGGGCCATGGCAGTTTTAAACCGTTAATCAAAAAGGTCGAGACGATCCATAGATCAAAGAGGATGAAGAGAGGCAGCCGAGATTGTTTGTACAAGTGTATATACATACAAACGTATCAGAATTCAGGACACTTAATGCAGCACAGTTTAAAATTTGACCAATACATATCCCAGTTGTGAAACTGTTTTGGAGTGACATTAAATGCTTAGTCACCCTAGTACATTATCAAACTGGTGCTATAGAAGTTCTAAGATTAGATTAGGAAACAATTAAGAATTGCAAGAAACATTTGTCTAGTAACAAACTCCAGACTATGGTATATAATTATCTACTTTTATTATTTCAAACTGAACTGACACAACGCAGTATGATTACAATTCATAGTATGAACAGATGATCACAAGTTATTACAGGATTCAACGGTTTGGCAGCCATGCAAGGCGCTCATCATTCTGTCCTACTGCTCATTTTACCAACGCCATCTGGCAAATGAAAGGCTGAGTCGCCTTTGGGGAGGGTAGCGGGAAGCAATCCCGCATCCATGTTGATCTTCTGCACTTCATGCCAGAGTGTTACCATTACCTAAACTCCCCACCCAATGGTAATGGTTTCCAGACTGAGATCTGGAGACCATAACATCTGATCATCAAACTTAACACTTGCCAGAGGCGTGCATGAAATAGAAGTAATGCTGACGACTTACATCGTGACTTTCGAGGAGCCTGCGAGGTCCAATGCCAGAGAGCATCAGAAGATGAGGAGATTCGATTGTTCCAGCCGACAGAATTACTTCTTTCTTGGCGCGAACCTGTCTCAGTGTGTTGTTCCAAAGCATCTCAATACCATATGCCTCATTGTCTCTCAACAACACCTGCAATAACAACAACACTGCACATATTGCAACTAGAAATTTATATAGCACCGCTTAAAGTGTCACTTAGTGTAATGTATCTCAGCAGCACAGTGTATTGTACCTCAGATTTCATATGAAGCCTATGTTCAAAGAATAACAGTCCATTAGGTTAACCATGAAAGGCAACCATGGTATGACGTATTCGCAACTTCTCTTCCCTGGCCTCGGTATGCTAAAGCACATGAGGGTGGGTGGCCAGTCCTCTTCCACCATGCCGCTAATCTTTCCACCAACAGTGTATGTTCAATGCAGTAATTTCATAGCTTACTTTGCTAAGGAGTGTTAACGAAAAAGAACTATGATAGGCTCTTAAACGAATAAAGAAGAGCAGCCCTTAAAGCTAACCCTGAAAGGCTGCCATAGGTATGAAATGTTAGCAACTTCACTGTCTTAGTGTTCACACACGAGGGAGGGTGGCCAGCTCTCTTCCTTGCCACCTATCTTACCAGTGACAACATAAAATTGACACTTCATTTCATATCCAAGGTCGATAGTGGAAATGAACTCCGAGAGGCTCTTCAGAGGTGCTATGCAAAATCCATCTGCACCTACATACGTGCCCTCATATGTAACGTAATTGAACATTTATATAGCGCCCCTTCAAGATATCTACTCAGAGTCGTTCTCTGTGCTAGCCTACATGTATATGATGTTAAATGTCATTAGGAATGAATGTATTACATCAGTTAGCAAAAGAATGCACAGTAAGCTGAAAGAGTCACCAGTGGCAGGCCCACGCACACAGTGGAACCAACCAACAGATTCCTGTTGACAGCTGAAGATGGCATGGATGTACAGAGTCTCTTTGTATGTATGAATGCGTATCAATGTATGTCGGAGTGAATGTAACATCGTGCCGTTTAAAATATTGCTGACACTAACTAATTAATTTCTGTGAATGCCTCTCTGGCTTTGTTAAATGCAAATATCATCTAAATCTAGTGAAATATGATGTTGCAAACATAAAGCAAAACTTAGATCACTGACCCTGGTCACCAGACCTTTAACAACCACATGCAAATTGTCACGGTTCAAGGATGGTACAAGATAGGTCGACAAAACGCCCCAACGCTTTCCCCACGAAATAGTTGCCTGTGTGTGGGCAACACCTTCAACCAACAACAAAAAAGATATTCCCTATTAAATTAAACATCTTTGATTTTATAAACAAAAACAAGATTTTCTTCATTAAATTAAATGTCTTTGATGCATAAACAAACACAACCAAAAATAACAAGATAAAGCCTTCGAAATCTCAGTATAAACAAGCAAAAAGATTACCTTTAAGCAATCAGTCTAAGAAATTCAGCAAGTAAATTTCAGAATCCTTTCAAATAACTACTCCGTGTAAATCGAGAATTTATTTACTCTCTTATTTCTCTTAATCACCACAGAATACATCAAATAACCATCAAGTATGTAATGCAACATAATGAAAATGACGATTTTTATAGTAGTAGTATTGGAAGCAGTAGTAGTAATAGTAGTATTACTACTAGTACATAAGTAGTGTGTGCTTTATTGAACCGCCTGCTAACGCACTGTGGGAACATCAGATAAATAATAAAATAATAATAATAATATCTTTTCTTTAATTAGCGCTACAATCACATTTACATGTTATGCAATTGAAACAATCTTAACTAGTTAACTACTAACAGAACAGACAGCCTGTAATATAGCAGCCTACAAAGCAAATTACAAACTCTTCGCCACTGACATCTATGAGTGCTAAATCACAAAATAATCATAATATGAATTACAAAACTGACATCTATGGAGCTGTGAGAGAGTAAAGTAAGAATAAAGATTAGCAACACTAATAATCAGCAATAGTAGCAATAACAGAAGTAGTAATGGCCAACTCGTCTCAAACACACCAAGTTGCTTTTGGCCGTTGACATCAATATGTTCATAGCCAAGTTCCTGTCCAGCAAGAACAAACTTATCTGCCAGTAGTGTGCTGGTCATGTCGGACACAATCAGAGGACCGTCTTTCCCATGGTAATCTAAAACAATTTAAAATCTAGGATTTAAACGTATAAGATCTAAAACAAATCCAAGCAATTCAAAAGAGATTTGTATCTACAGGTAACAAAAGTCCCAAGTTAATCCAACTACTGCCTTAAAAAAGTCGATGCGAATGGACATCCTACATGAAACGAGAAATTCTTCTGGTGTAAAGTAGTCAGGGTCATAAATTCCAATATTTAATTTGGCATTGAAGCGTGACTTTATGGATAAAATAGTTGCTCTTTGGTCAGACAGCTTCAAGCCTTCTCTGCTGTTGGTCCCTCCACTTCAACTGGGCTCCTGCTGGTGATACACTTACTTCCCCAGAATAATTTCCCTGCTTTCTATCCAGTGGCGTACCGAGGGGGGGGCGAGTCGCCCCGGGCGGCACTTGATACTGCCTTAAAAAATAAAAGGAATGGACAATTGGACATCCTACATGAAATGAGAATACCTGGTGTAATGTACATTAGTAGTCAGGGTCATAAGTTCAAATGTTTAATCTGGCATTGTAGCATAACTTTCTGGACAAAATAGTTGCTCTGCTGGAGCATGAAACCGGAAAGGCCACATTTCTGTAACCTGGCCGATTGCATATAAAACCTTGCTCATCTCACAGGTCAGTGAAAGGCACTGTATAAATTCTTAGATATGCATATTCAGACACACACACTCTTTTTTCCAGTCTCAACTAAGCGTTTTGCTCCAGTAACAATCAATAAAGCACTCACCTGATTTCTTAAAGAAATTGTTCTGGTTGGTCTCTGACTTGATGAAGTAGGGCAGGACGTCCTCATAGCTCCATCCCGCACACCCGCTGGCCGCCCAGTCGTCAAAGTCACGTGCGTTTCCACGCACATAAACCATGTAGTTGAAAGAATCAGTCCCTCCAAGCATCTTTCCACGTGGCCAGAAGATTTGCTAAACATTTTCAGAAAACAATGTACGATTAGCATCTTAACCCTTTAACGACGAGCTGCCTATGGTTTCCCATACATTTTAGTACACGCTCGTCGTTAAGGGTTAATGAGTTCTGTGAATACGACTCAGTCACAAAACCCTTCACAAGAGCAAATACAAGAGCAGTATATAATTCTACAACTACTGTACACATCACAGATCTGTACAGTATGTGTTTCATGTCAGTATGCATACTGTACAGATCATGGGCCTGCATGGTTCATTCATTCATTTCGGGAATTTATATAGCGCCCCTTCAAGAAGCCTACTCAGAGGTATGTACAGATCCATGCCTTCCTCACTTTTCACATCTCAATTTTCACGACTGAGCATCTACACTGGCTTCCGCTTATGGCCTGCATTCAGTTAAAATTCTTTTTCTCTAGTCGTCTTCTTCGCCCTTTGGACCGGCATGACCTCTTAGTACCTCGGACTGCCCAGCATTGTGCTTATGCCTCTGTTGGCCCTTCGCTTTGGAATGATCTTCCTTCCATGACTTGCTCTATAATCTTAGCTGAAGGTATTGCTGTCCCTGCCCGTTACCTTAAAACTTCTTTTCTCGCAAGATTCTTTCACACTGGGAGCACCTCTGATCAGGTAGTACCGTAATACTGTGAGAGGCACTTTAGAAATCCGTAAATAAATACAATGGATGATAACACGCATGGCAAAGTATAATATGTTTAGAAAAAGGCAACATAACCCATGTACCATCTCACAACTAAAGTGAGAACAAGAAAAGGTTGAAGCAAACACAGAACAATATTGCAGGGCTGTAATCTGACTGGAGACTTGTCTAGTGTGTTAAAGTTACAATACTGATTACTGTACCCTATCTTAACATTCCTTACCTCTGGACTTCTTTAGTCTTAATATTATAATATACTGTTTATTTAACCTAAGTCACCTTATCTAACTAGCATTCTTTCATTAATATACAGGTCATACTGATGGTCCTTTCGAAGTTAAACCAGTCACTTATCATACTCTATTACCATTACATAAAGCAGGTCAAGCTCCACGAGGTTGAGAGACCATTTGCTTATCTCTTATCTGGGGAGGAGTTAGTTAACCTTCAACGACGAGCGTGTACTAAAATGCATGGGAAATCATTCTTTAATGCAGCTCGTCGTTAAAGGGTTAAATTACCGGTACATAAAGCAGGTAGGTTGAGAGACCATTTACTTATCTCTTATCTGGGGAGGGATAGTTAAATGGTAATATTCTTGCTTGAAGAACAAACAGATCTTGACAGACGCAGTTCGATACCCATAGCCCCTCTAGGTCGACACAGCCTTCCACACCCTAGGGGCAGCTGTAAAAAATGAGCGGCTGCCTAACAGGCTGCCAAGAAGTGTGTTCAATAATATCATGTAATTTGTACCATCATGTTTCAATATTACTTAGTGTGATTTGTCAGTGAGCTTGTCAATAAACACAAATATTATTATTATTATTATTACTTAGTACATCCCAATTCATTATTAAGAAGAATTTATGTAGCACCGCTCCAGGAAACTAATCAGAGGCCTTCTATATGCCAGACTAAATTGTGTCAAATGTCATCAAGAACAGAACATTCATCAGTAAGCAAATGTTGCTCAGAAAACAACAAGGCTAACCTACATCAGTGACAGCGTTATATCTTACCTCACTGAAGCTTAAACAAATGAAATAATAAATAGCTGCCAGAGTTTGGACCTTGTTATCGAAGCTCTGACAAGCAGTGGTCTGTGGCTCCATGGTGTAAGACCAGTCGAGGTACGTTCTCTGGTGCTCTGAAGCCATAGCAGGAATATTGAGGGCATCCTTTCGAAATTCCTCATCACCTGCCTCCACCAGAAGCACCCGTATCTTAGGATCCTCAGACAATCTGTTGGCTAAGACAGATCCGGCGGTTCCACCACCAACTAAACAACAAAGGAAACTTGTTGGTAATTAACTAAACTATTATCTTTAACATGATTAGTTGATCCAACACCATATGATGCAGCTTCATTAGTGGTCATTAACTAAACAATTACCTTTATCATGATTAGTTAACCCACCATCACCTGAATGCATCGTTGGTCCAACAACGTGGAATGACTTGCCATCCTTCCTTCGCCTATCCCCTTGTATTCATTCTACTTCCTTCTATACACAACTGAAGACTTTTCTCTATGATCAGGCCTGGCTCGGGAGCACTTCTGAGCAGAACCCTTGAAGAGGCGCTATATAAATCTTATGATTGATGAAACTTAATTAGCAGTAATTAACTAAACAATTATCTTTATCATGATTGGTTAATCCACAACCATCTAAATGCAACTTGATTAGTGGCAATTAACTAAATGTTTATTATCTTTATCATTAGTTAATCCACAACCATCTGAATGCAACATGTGGATATACTGTCAGCAAGTCACACTCCGCCTTTTTTCATCCTCCATGAAACTCTATCTCCTCTCTCTGGTCTCTCTGGCAACTGAACTTGGACCTCCACAGGACTTTGATCTCTGGACAACCCTCTGATATGATGCAGTGCTCACGAATCAACTGGTGCCCTGCGCTTAGCTTTAGAGAAGCGCTTCAGAAATTTGGAGTTTACAATTATGATACGCAGCTTAATTAGTTCATCTAATATTATCTTCAAATTCCGTAAATTTACTGCTTAACACAATATCTAAACAGTAATCTTTAACCTTAGTTTATTCCATAACTCTCTGCTCTTTCAAAAATTAACTTAGATGATTAGCATTTTATATCGATATCAAGAGCGAACTAATTTAATTATACTATTATTTATAACTCTGACTGATTATGAGGCCATCTTTAAAACCAGGATGAATTTACAGAGAAGCTAGATCCACATAAACTCTCTTAGAGAAAGATAATCTGGGTCTGAATCATACCAATAATGTAGTCATATGCATAAAGAACTTTGTCGCTGACGAGGGAGTTGTATGGCAAATTCTGCCACACTACGGCACACATTGCAAATACGACTGTTACGAAGAGAAGCAAATGTGCAAACATCTCTCTCTGAAAGAAAGCACAATAACCATACAATTACCATCTTACACATCCAACTGGTAATACTACCATCATTCTATTTTATCTATCCACTAACTTCACCAACCTGTAATAAACTAATGCAAATCACCATACTGTCTGGCTAGAAATCGGACACTTTTTCAGTTGTTGGTCACAATGAGCATCGACTTGACTGTCGAGATGGGATGCTTAAAAGGTGTAAACTTGCCCAGGTCAGCTCATCACTCAGGTCAGCTCATTCACTCATTTATTCCAGGGAATTATATAATGCCTCTTCAAGAAGGCACTCCCAGCCCAGTCATGGCTAAAGGACTTGAGCAATTGGTAGAAAGCAGGCAAATTATATCAGGGTAGTAAGTGTAGTACCTGTGGGAGCCCATTCCAAGTGGAGGGGTCAACAAATGAGAAGGCTCAACGCTGTCTGACCGAAGAGTGGCCCCAGGGACCAAGAGCTCTCCCTTAGCCGAAAAGCGCAGAGCTCGATGGGAGGCTAAGTTGGAAACCGGGCGACAGAGATCAGGTAAGTAGGACGGAGCACTACCAGTGAGCCACTACCAGATAAGTGCTGCTATTCTAGATGAAATTGCTGCACAGGAGGCCAGTGCAAGACATCACGCATGTAAGTGGAAACTGGGGCATATTTTGGAATATGCCCAAATAGCCAAGCAGCAGAATGGAGAGCACTCAGTCAAGATGCCCTATTAAGCGAGATGGATGACTGCTGACTATCAAGAACCGAACAACAATGATCAACTCAACTGGTGATGAAGTGGACATTGGACAAGGACCACAGCAGCATCATGGGAGTGGGACCATAGGACAACACGCAGCTGGCGGTACTGTTAGTAACTGCTTTGTGTGACCAAGTTGACATGCTGCGAAAGACTAAGTTCTTGATCACGTGTTACCCCAAGGTCGCGAACAGTAAGCGAGATGGCAACATGGGGGAAGGTCTTGGCCAACAGGTGTAGGTCTACACCAGCCAGCTGTTTGCGACTACCAAGCCAAATGAACTGGGTTTTGGATGAGTTCAAAAGCATGCGATTTTTGGTCACCCAATCATAGGACATCATTTCCTAAATCAATACCTAGTCATGTAATGTAGGTGCCTTTAGAATGCCGAATATTCAAGGTGTGATATTTCAAATGCGTCCTATATTCTATCAACCTAGCCTACTTCTGTACGG
Organism: Aporrectodea caliginosa; assembly: GCA_020284085.1. Classification (NCBI taxonomy): domain Eukaryota; kingdom Metazoa; phylum Annelida; class Clitellata; order Crassiclitellata; family Lumbricidae; genus Aporrectodea; species Aporrectodea caliginosa. Next base: position 733,301 of record JACEVL010000130.1, on the reverse strand, counting down.
TATATGGAAGGAACGATTGATGAATGGATGGATGGACGGATGGATGGACGGATGGAAGAACGGATGGATGGATGGAAGAAAGCCGAACAACCTAGAAGCTTAATGCCTACCCACCACAGATCGCTGATAACGGCAGTTGCGTCTGTATTCCCAAAAGTTGCGATATCAAGTGCACCTTTCTTAAATAAAGATATTGCGATTTACAATTTAAATCGCTCTTTTAATTCGTTTCCAATCCCTCTTATTTCTAGGCACCGATGCAGCTATGCAGCATGTTTTCATTCATGATCATTACATATGAAACCGGAAGCACTCAATATTCGACTGGTTCTCTACTAATCGTGAAAATGTTGTACGTGGTTTAGCGCAATACTACTAAAACTTATGTTTAGTATAGCATATTCGTTTTATTGAGAAAACAATCTGAAAAATGCTGAGATGCTAAAATGAGTGAAAACGGATAATAAAAGTAATTAGAAAATGTTGTATTCCATATTTCAACTCAGTTTCTTCAGTTTTATGTTTTCCATATTTCAACTCAGCGAAAAGTGGTAGATTGATATGTAATGGAGTAGATTTGATAAAACAGTCGTGCGCTGGTCTGTGTTAGCTACTGGCTTCTAATGCCTAACATAATGGAATGCATTTGTCAATTTTTGAAAGTTATCATTAGATCTTTCGTACGTACTAAGATCAGGGGCGGATCTAGACTTTTTCTGTACGGGGGGCGATTTCTGTGGGTTCCCAATTCCCAAGAGCGATTTAGTAATTATATCAAACGCAATATAAATGTAAACAATTTTATACCAAGATTTTTGCAAATAGATGCCAACTGCAAAATAAATGTAATACCTATCAAGTATTATGGATCTTTACGACAATTGTTTGAAGCATTAATAGTTCATTTTTATTAACGGTTTAATCTATGATAGTTTCCAACTCAAAGGACCTATAATTGAAATGACTTATCAAATTAATAGTTTCTCAACTTTATAACATGTTACAAAACAAATTCCAATCTTCTGTTTCCAATCTTTGTGATCAATCACTTTCTCCGCATCTACTTAAATTTCTCGATCTGGCATTCATAAGGGCTAAACCGGTTAACCTTTCCTGACCCATTTGGTCTTTCAACCATGTTTTTACTATACGTAATGAACAGAAGCTCCTCTCAGCTGATGCAATGCTGTCCGGTACCGTTAGAAGAATTATTTTGGGCTTACAAACATTTCGGAAGAAATTTCAACAAATTTTACACTGAAAAGAACCAAATTCTGGTAAAATAATGGCTACATTTTTACCGACTGTGATTCATGAAACGGTAAAACGCCATTGTAGGCCTATGTATCATAACTGTTAATTACAGCTGTGCGTGGCCTAGGCGTCACCTTGGACCGACGCTCAAATTGCGCCAGCTCCGCACTGTCGCCCGCTCACTCACTGCTTCTGCTACCTCCACTCTTATTCATGCCTTCGTCACAACTAAACTTGATTATTGTTGCTCGCTCTACGCTGGCCTCCCGGCTGGTCGACTGGGGTGCTTGGATCGGATCTTGCGTTATGCTGCGCGCCTTATCGGCCGTATACTCAAATTTGGCCACGTCTCTTGATACATTCGCGACGTTCTCCACCGACTCCCCTCTGAGCAGCGGATTGTATTGCACTTGATCATTTATAAAGCGCTTCTCACACCATAAGCCTTTCACAAGCGCTCCCAGTGCGAGCCTGCGAGGTACTCCGAGAGAAAAGGAAGGTTTTAAAGTGAGAGGAAGAGGCAGAGATGCCACCAGAGAGGATGGTAGGGTGCAAAGAAGGAGAAAGTCCATTCCATAGAGAGGGACACATACAGGCAAAGGACCTGGATTGAGCCATTGTGGTCCTAACACGGGAACGTAAAGGTCAAGCCGGTCAGAGGATCTGAGAGGACGCTTTGACGTGGCAGAGATGGGACGGAAAATTTGGTGACAAAGATATTTTGGAGCAAGACCCAGTTGAGATTTGAGCACGAGAATGAGAACTTTAAATTGGATGCGCACAGAGAGAGGTAGCCAATGAAGCTGTTCAGCCACAAATGTAGAGAATGATGTGAGAGAATCGAGGAAGGCGAGCTATAGGCCTAAGTCTGGCAGCAGCATTCAGAACGGACTGAAGAGGAGATAGACGAAACTTGGGTAAGCCAACAAGGAGAGAATTGCAATAGTCAATTCGAGAACAGATGAAAGCATGGACAATTGAGGTGAAGGTATAGAGGAGGAAACAAATCTGCGAAAACCTCTGAGGCGTCTAAGTTGGAAGGAAGAAGAACGGATAAGCTCAGTGGATCGTGTTTTAGATAGCTGCCCTATAATAATACCATGGCGCTGCCTGTTGGGCCTCGCTCCTGCCTATTTTCGTGAGCTCTGCTGCATGCCCTGTCCTTATAGTGCTATTGGGGCTCTCGATCCCTCCGCTCATCTGAACAGGGTTTCCTACTTATCCATTTTGCCCGTACCTCCAATATGCAGAACCGCGCTTTCTCGGTGATAGGTTCTTCGACCTGGAACGGCCTCCTCTGGAGCTTCGCCCCTTTCCTAGGACCAGTCCTTCTCTCCTATGATATTTTCTCACCTTAAGTATGTTCTTTATGGTCGTGCTGGAGTTGGGATGGTCGTGCTGGAGTTGGGAGCGACTCTGAGTAGTTTTCTTGAAGGGATGCTATCTAAATGTTCAATATGAATGAATGAATGAATTTCATTCTGGGTTTTTTTCAGTAAAGAGTATATAGCGTATTTAATTATTATGGATGGTCAACTACATTTTAGCGTATTTAATTATTTGAATGAATGGTGCGTGCGTGTGTGCAGAGACTATATAGGCTAAAATTAATTTAAAAAACAACACAAATAGCAATCAAATCCTTAAATTAAAAAAATAATTATTGGACTCTTAGGGGGGGGCGATCGCCCCAATCGCCCCCCTCTGGATCCGCCACTGACTAAGATCTCTAAGCTCAAACAAATTGCTTTCCATGTGTTAATGGCAAAGAAACATATATAGCTTCTGTTCATAAATAATTAGTAATAACTATATATAGCTAACATTTAAGACAGGCTTCAAGTAATAATTATGAACCAAAATAAAACGAGGTCAGTTTTCTTGCTTTGAAGGAGAGCCACGTGGAACCAGCCTAGTTCCTTTGGGCGGTGTGTGGCAGTACGCGGAGAGTAGGTTGCGATGTTTACCTTTTTACGAAAAACAATAGTCAATTTTTAATAGCTATAATTTGCTTTTTAAATGGTCTGCATTTTGTTATTTAGGCGTGATAATGAAGCATAGTAATATCAGTTATATTTATTGTTTAAACTGTGGTCTATATTCTTGCAAGGACACGCTGCGATCCACTCACGTTTTGTCGCGTTTCATTTATCGAACTTAGACCCCCCAGTAGGGGTCACAATTCGCAAGAAGTGGGAGAGTACGTAGTGCTTGATAATAACCCATTGCCCCAGCATCGTATCCTTGTGGTTTGCGCTGCTACCCATCCTATGATACGTGCTGCCACAAAAGGGTCGGGCCATAGCAACCAGCCCATGAAACGTTGAGAGATTTATGTAGAGCCGTTATTTTTCTGCATCTCGGGACCGTTCTGATTTAGCCCTCTCTCTAAAAGGGGGGGCTAAATATTCACTGGTGAGAGCTATGCCTACTTATGCACCTACTTTGTTAGGTCTCGTTGTTAAGCGTGGCTACATGGAATATGTCGGGCATCTCTGAATTAACTCTTGTATGTTCAACTATTTCACGAATATTCTATTTGTTCCCATATGCTAGCTGGTGAAATTGCCCTGTTAAATATGAAAAATGTAGTACATTGAGCATGATTTGTGATTGAGACTAACTTCCTTGATGAAAGTATATAGACCCTTGTTGAACACAGCATTTAGTAATTACAGATCTATTGCAGCTGGTTAAAGGTAGTGATTGCTACTCTCGTTTGTTAAGTGAATTCCTTCCAAAGGCATTAATAGCACTTTTAAATGTTTTTATTTACCAGTACTCTCATAATTTCGTTCGGATGTTTTTCCAGCAGCGTTCTTTAATTGGAGATGTATAATTATAAAGTTTTAATTATGGAAATAAATATGGAATATATTTTGCTGTTTATTCAATAGTCCTGAAACTTAGCTACTTGTTCATATGGTTGCAAATAATCTTTAATATATTTATTTAACATTTGATATTGATAAATTTTACGTCTTTCCTTGTAGGTTGTTGTGGGTGACTTGACAATTCAACTGTCACCATGCGGGGTAGTGCCATCACCATTCTTAAATACCTTATTTTTGCAGCTTTCTTTCTCACACTTGGACCAATTCTCCTCAAAGTCTTCTTCGATGATGACGTGAACTCTACTAAACGAGCAGTTAAACAGTGGCATGGACCCCAAGGCTTGCCTCTCGATCCAGATGAAGTACCGCCAGTGGCAGTTAGTGAATCCACGATATATATATGTCTGCTTTTGCTCTGTTCTGGTCCCATCTGGTCTGATCTGGTTGAGTTTGGCCGAATCTGGTGTGTTCTTGTATGATGTGGTCTGGTTGGGTAAGGTTTGGTTTAGTCTGGTCTGATCCAGTTTGGTATGGTCTAGTCTGATCAGGTGGGTGACCCGTCAGAACGGCCCAGGACAAATCGGCCCCGACAAAACGGCCCCGACAAATAAGCCCCGACAAAACGACCCCGACAAAACGGCCCCCGTCAAAATGGCCTCGACAAAACAGCCCGTCAAATCGGCCCCCGTCAAATCGGCCCCGTCAAATCGGCCCCGTCAAATCGGCCCCGTCATATCGGCCCCAGTCATATCGGCCCCAGTCATATCGGCCCCATCATATCGGCCCCATACAAAATATCCAATGTTTCAAGTATTTTAAGCTTACGCTGACAAACTATGTTGAAATGAGGCCTCAAGCGACGGTTCAGCTGGACAATGGACTGCGGGGACCATCGTCTAATGCTAACTGGTTGGCGTATTTAATTATTTAAATGCTTTCAATGACAACTATCATAAATCTAACTTCTATTTACGCAAAGAATTATTTTTCATAAATCCAACTTCCATTTTAACGCCAACATTATTTTCAGCAATCCAACGTCCAATGACCACTTAAAATAATTTGGCAACGTAAACTACGGTTTTACCAATACGAGCTCTATTTACGCAAAATTCTTTTCATCAATCGAACTTAAAAGTACTTGGGACATGGGATATTTTGTGAGGGCCGATGTGACTGGGGCCGATATGACTGGGGCCGAGGACTGGGGCCGATATGACTAGGGCATATGACGGGGCCGATTTGAGGGGCCGAATTGGCGGGGGCCGATTTGACTCCTCTGGCCGATTTGACGGGCTGTTTTGTCGAGGCCATTTTGACTGGGGCCGTTTTGTCGGGGCCGTTTTGTCGGGGCCCATTTGTCGGGGCCGTTTTGTCGGGCCGATGTGTCCTGGGCCGTTCTGACGGGGCACCGATCAGGTGATATTGTTCAGGTTTGGTCTAGCATGGTCTGTTGTTATTATTATTATTATTTTATTGTTGTTGTTGCCCCAAGGTAAAAAGGATCCCTCAGGGACTTCAACATAAATAGAAACACAGGTTTATCTGGAATGGGCCCTATTTGTCAATGTCTAAGTTGGTAAAAGTACCACTAACGGCCATAGCATTGAAACGCTATGGCCGTTAGCGTTGGAACAGAAGGGTGGTTTCAGTGCTGAGGTTCTGTCCCAGAATAGAAAGGAAGGCCAAGCTCTCGTTGTTATATGGTGCAGGGTTTCAAATGCCAAATGAACAAAAGATGGGTATCAGACAGTTTTCAGCATTGACAGTTGGGTTATTATTATTATTATTAATTCTATTATTACTATTAGTAATATATTATTATTATTATGCATTTACTAGGTCCAAATATCTAACATAAACAGTCATGGAAAAGCTGCATTACCTAATGTTCAACCCTGCACAGGAAGGACTAAGTACCAAGTGACTATCTAATGACCAAGCATCAATCGATGGCGCTGAGCAGTTGTGAGTGAGAGACTTGCTCAAGGTCTCTATGCAGTAGCCATCTCATGGAAGGCTGGAGCCTATACTCTCCTGTTACAAGGAGGTGAGCACTCTAGCCAATCAACTACAGCGCCCCACATTTGGTTACCATGTTTTGGTTGAGTCTGATATATGCTGGCTTGAACTTGACTCCTCTGGTCTCATCTGGTTTGCTATGATCCTTCTGAGTCTGATACTTTCTTGTCTGTATCAGTTACAGGAAACTAATCCTCCACACTTGAAGTGGGTGCCAAAAGAGACTGCAGTCGAAGCAAAAGTCATTCCAGAATACAAAGAGGGAGAAAAGATCGACTGGCATAACTATACGGCCATTGCTCTTGATCTCCAGCGCACAGGTCAGAATGGTCGCCATAATTGCGGTTCTGTCGCGTTATAATTGGCGGTGGACCATTGTGTGCAATGCATGTCTTACGTTATCATACTTTGCCTATAATCTAATGATTGCAGGTTTGAGTTGCTGAATGGACTCCATGTTACAACTCTGGACAAGTTTGTTTGTACACCCTTGTCTGTGTCATCTAACAATCAAATTTTGTACTCATGTAATCTGGGAAGTTAATGGCATGTCCTGCAATGCAATGGCCCTTGTACAGGACTTTGGGATGCATCCATTGCTGGCTTAAGGGGTGAAAACAGGAAATTAGCTTCTCCCTGTGTTCCTGGGGGGACATGGGAATGATACTTTACTTATTTTAAAACCTACTAGAGCTGTTCTCTGTGAACCTCTATTATTAGACGTGATCCATGAATGTGTGTGAATTGTTTTGTCAGCATCTCAGAACATGGTGGTGTATGTATGTTTGTATGTGTTTGTGTGTGTATGTATCTATTTACACACTTACTATGGCATCTTTAAGTGCCTCACAACAACACCTATTACACTAATCTAAATGTGTTAAATTCACTAAGAATAGTCACTTCATCAGGAAGCAAATGCAGCTTTGATAATTAGAAAAGTCGTCAGTTGCAGGCTGCTGTAAGCAAACAGAGCCCAAGAAACAGGTTGCTATCCAGAGTTCAGAATGTTCAGAGTTCCTAGACCATGTTGTAACAGGGTGAGATTTGCAGCACATGGTTATGACGTGGTGTTTTGAATGTGCGGGTGTATAAAATTGTGTCACTAGGTAGTACACTGAATTAGATCTTGTGTGTTTCGTGGTAGGTCCTGGTGAGCAGGGATCTGCTGTAATTCTTTCTGCGGAAGATGAAAAAAAGAAGGAAGAACTGTACAAAGTGAATGGATTCAATGCATTCGTCAGTGATAAAATTGCTTTGGATCGAGCCATCAAGGACATTCGCCACGCTGAGTAAGTACAGTTACTCATTTATATTTCAGTGGTCTCTGGTCCAATTTCAGTGGTCTCTGGTCCCATTTCAGTGGTCTCTGGTCCCATCTCAGTGGTCTCTGGTCCCATCTCAGTGGTCTCTGGTCCCATTTCAGTGGTCTCTGGTCCCATTTCAGTGGTCTCTGGTCCCATTTCAGTGGTCTCTGGTCCCATTTCAGTGGTCTCTGGTCCCATTTCAGTGGTCTCTGGTCCCATTTCAGTGGTCTCTGGTCCCATTTCAGTGGTCTCTGGTCCCATTTCAGTGGTCTCTGGTCCCATTTCAGTGGTCTCTGGTCCCATTTCAGTGGTCTCGCGTAATTTAAAAGGAGCTTGTTTATTCTGTTGCATACCAGTAATGACCCATAATGTATATTCGCTGCGGAGTTTTTTTGTTGCTATATTGTACTGTCGTACTTTATTGCTATTGCATCATATAATTTTCGTACTGCGTTACTGGGTCATTTTTTTATATTGAGTCTTTTTTCGTGTCTGTGAATGAGCTGGTTGCAATGTTGGCATGTCATAAGAAATGTCGTCATGACTGATTGGCAATTATTTGGTCACTATATAAGATTGTGTGATAAAGAAATCGAATTACCAGTAGAGGATTTCTTAAAAGTAACTTTCGTGAAGCAATCTGTGGTTGGCCATGGCAGTGAGAAAGACTGGGCAGGGGGTGTAGTATGTGGGGGATTTATATCTTCAGTGGGAAATCATCAGAAACAATTGGGGAGTGGTGCTTTCGAACTTCCCCTATACAAGTTGCACACTGATGGAACCCTCAGCACTTTGGCCAAATTTGTGTGTGCAAAAGAAACAAATGGACACAACACAATTGTATTGTATTGTATTCATAAATTTATATAGCAACTCTTGCAGTACGCATCAATCAAAGGCCTTCCAGTGTATGAAACCCAGAGAAAAGAAAGTGGTCTTGAGACAACAAAAAGAGGCTCTTGGCCCAACAGTTAATAACGAGGAACGTGTCAAAAGAGGTAGCTGGTTCCATACTGCAAGGCCAATGAAGGCAAAGGCTCGTGCTTTAGACAATAATTTCCTACTTACATTTACCTGAACCTAAAGGCATTTTGGATGAATGACTTGCAGTTGCAAGCAGCAGAAGTATCTTGCTCAGTTGCCAGATGTCAGTGTCATCATACCATTCCACAACGAGCACTTGTCCGCACTACTACGCTCGGTTGAGACCGTGCTCAAGCGCTCACCCAAGCATCTCATTCACGAGATTCTTCTTGTCGACGATTTCAGCTCAAAAGGTTAGACTTATGCCAAATAGCTGAAAGTTCGCTGCATTCAGTATTGATTATCTTCTACAGTCTCCAGGGCCTCATGGTCTCTCAGACATCATTTCTAACCAAGGTGATGTTAAATTTCATTCAAGTTCATCGGTAGGCATGTAGTGTTCAATTATCTTCTCAAATAATAAATGACTACTCACTGTTTAAGTTATAATGTTGTAAAAGTAGTTTTGTGAACCATTATGATTTTAGTTATTGATACATTAGCACTGCTTGCCCATCGATTATATTTGCTCTTATAACCTAGTTTGATTACATATGTAATCATTCTGTACCATGTTATGCATGTGCACTTGTGTGCAGAAAGTAAAACCTACTTACTTATCCACCATGGGCTGTTTCTCTCTTGGCAGACTAACCTTCTGGATATTGACTTGATAACAGCTTGTGTTTGGTGTGCCATCAGTTGATGCCTTGTGCAATAGACACCAGTACTATAGAATTACTGATTAATAAAAATGGTTACTCACTTAAAAGTTAACGTTTGCAAATGTTTGCACACACTTAGGGCTCTACCAATGTAGTACCATTTAGGGCAGACAATGACTATCTCAGAGGAATCTTGAACCTACCAACTCTGCATTACAAAGCAAGCACTTGACCAGTCGGCACATGTCATGTATTTTGTGACTTGTGCTGGTGTTGTCTGTATTGTATTGTATTGTATCTGTAAATTTATATAGCGCCACTCATAGTGCTACACCAATCAGAGACGCTCCCATTGCGAGAGACCCAGAGAAAATGTGTTGTCTCGAGTGAGACATTGTGATGTTCACTTTGCTATTTGAGCCATTTATACTTTATTTTATTTACCTGTTTTTGTATTTGAAAAGAGCACTGTAAGAAGCCACTCGATGATTATTTATCGACGCATTATGATGGCAAAGTGAAGGTGATACGACAGGCAAAACGCGAAGGTCTCATCCGTACACGAATCACTGGGGCCAAGGCAGCTGGTGGCGAAGTCCTCATCTTCCTCGACTCGCACATCGAAGCCAATGTAAACTGGTTGCCACCATTGCTAGGTTAGTCAACTGGGCAACTTCTAATTGGGTTGAGTCAAATGGTTGTGGATTAGTTGTGGATTCAACGTGTTTCTCAGTTGCTATGTTTTACGATGGTTGCCATGGTTAATGTGTGATTCACTGCATTTCTCAGTTGGTGTGTGAATCAGATGGTTGCCATAGTTACCGCATGATTAACTGATTTTGCTAACTTGCTGTATAACCTGGATACTTCTTTGTTGTGTTATTCACTGAGTTTCATAAGTTGCCATTGAGTCAGATGGTTCACATATGATTGATCGAGTTTTCTTTGTTACTGTGAGTCAGATGGCTGCCACGTGGTAGGGAGGGTGTTTAGGGTAATGGTTAACACTATGGCATGAAGAGAGAAGCATGGACGCGGGATTGATTCCCACAACTCTCCCAAAGGTCGACTCAGCCTTTCATTTGGTAGGTGTTGTTGGTAAAATGAGCAGTAGGACAGATTGGCTCCTTGCATGGCTGCCATACAGTTAAATTCGACTCCTTCCTTGTGGAACAGGTTGCCTAGCAACCTCCGTAATGAACTGCTTGGTCTGTCTTTGCCCCTTTTCCGCAAGCGTTTGAAAACCATTCTTTTCAATTGTGGTTTGGTGTTATCAGGTCGGGAGCGCCTCTGAGGAGTTTCTCTTGAAGTGGCGCTATATAAATTTACGATTACGACTCCTGTAATAATTTTTGATCATCCGTTCATGCTCTGACTTGTAGTCATACTGCGGTGTGTCAGTTTGAATTAATAAACGAAGATTATTGTTATTATTGATCAGATTTTTTCTTTTCCTGTGAGTCACATGGTTGTCATGTGATATGCAACTTTTCTCGGTGGCTGTTTGAGTCATTTGGTTCATCTTTTCAGACCCGATCGCTGAAGACTATCGAACAGTTGTCTGTCCTTTCATCGACGTCATTGACTTTGAGAACTTTGCGTACCGAGCGCAGGACGAAGGAGCCAGAGGTGCCTTTGACTGGGAGTTCTTCTACAAGAGACTTCCTCTTCTTCCAGAAGATCTTAAACATCCAGCTAGACCATTCAAGTATGCTATCTCTCTGATTCATAGCGTTGTTTATTTTGTCTTGAGTTTATCTTTGGTGTGTACATCATTGTGTATAAATGTCTTAACAACTATGCACCACGCTACCTCTCAGAGAAGATCAGGCCGCTATCGAACGATCATAATAGGTCGCGGCTATGATCATCAAAGTTCAGTCACTGACCCACGTGCCTATAACAGCTTCCTGCACCCATCCAGGAAGCCAAAAGCTTTTAAGTTTTTAAAAACAGTTTAAAATGTACTTGCTTTGTAACTTTTAGCATTTGCACTAACTGTTGACAGTGTGTGCAAAGCATCGTAGAAGTAGCTTGCTACCGATGATGCTATATAAATTGTCGTAATCAATTACAGCATTTACAATAGTTACAATTACAATTATTTGTAGTGTGTGATTGTCTATTGGTTAGCATATTCGACTGTCAACCGAATGATCAGGGTTTGACTCCTTGCCAAAGCAGAAAGGTGTTCCGAGATTTCTTCTTAACTTGCACCCATAGCAGACTCATCTATAAATGAGTACACTGACTGCACACTTGATGGGAAGATCAGACGGTGAGGGAGAGAACTGGATACCCAACCTCATATTTTGAGACTGGGAAAATGAAGTTGATAACATTTTGTACCCGTGGCTGCCTGTCTTATGAGTTCAGCTGCTGTGAAAAAGTGACCTTTCTAAACACTTCAGTTTTTCTAATTCTTAATAAGATGTGCAATGATATAGTGGTTTTGGTGCTGGACTTTCAACCTTGAGGTCAGGGATTCAAGATGGCAAGAGAGAGGATTCAATTGCCAAGGCCAAGAATATCAAGGTGCTAACACTTATTTTGGGGTAAGAAGTTATTACCCAGTTAATTGCTTAATTGTGTGACTAGTCAAAGTTTACTTGTAATTGTGATATGTGAATATGTTTTCTAGCAGTCTACGTATGTTTGTTTTGCAGGAGTCCCATTATGGCTGGAGGACTGTTTGCGATCAATGCAAAGTGGTTTTGGGAACTGGGTGGCTATGACCCAGGCCTTGACATTTGGGGAGGAGAGCAGTATGAACTCTCGTTCAAGGTAAAAAGCAATATGTCGCTGAAACCATATAAATTCTTTACCATTTAACTTAACACCAGAAAAAGTAGCACTTTCAAACAGCAGTGTCATTATTCACAGAAGTTTTGGCTATCTGCCTCAAAATTATGTACTCTGATGGCACAGATGGTTAAATGACTATGACAAATTGAGGACTGCAAGGGGCTAATAGCTAAAATGGTCCAAATACTACGGTATCCTAAGGATCCTGAGTGGCCGAGTGGGTTGGTAGCCCGCTCGTCACGCCGGCGCCCCGGGTTCGCTTCCGGTCGGGTCGGTTTATCAGAGATTAATTTCTCAGATCTTTACTGCGGGTGGCTCGGTCGCATTATAAACGTGGAGTACAATACAACACACACTACAACACATCACAATACAACTGGGGCGCGGTGGTTTGGGGGTATGTTCGGTGCCTTGCAGCTGGAGGGTTGCGGGTTCGAATCCACCTCAAAGTCGCCGTAGGGACCCTGGGCAAGTCCTTCACTGCAATTGCTCATGCGCTTCGGCGTGAAACTCCGATTCAGCGTTGGCGCAGTAGTCGGGAGCGCCTCTGAATGGGAAATCTGGTAGGGGCGCTATAACAAGTGTTCAAATACAATACAATACAATAAAGCCTAAATAAGTCTAAGGATGGACAGATGACTAAAATTATCTAAAGGCTAAAATGATATACAAATTAAAATGGTTTCAGGAATAAAATGGACTAAGTTCTAAGATAGCCTAAAGACTAGGTTAAACTTTAAAGGCTATGCTGTTGTTCTAAGCACTAAAGACTGAAATGGTCTAATGACTAAAATGGTCCAAGGGCTATGTGGCTCGGCTGCCTAAGATAATAATAATAATAATAATTATTATAATAATATTATTATTATTATTATTATTATGGTAACCAATAGACAATCACACACTGCAGATAATTGTAATTATTGTAATTGTAATAATAATTATGACAATTTATATAGCATCATTGGTAGCAAGCTACTTCTATGATGCTTTGCAAACACTGTCCAGATGATTAGATGATCTAAGACTTTATTGGTATAAGCTCCAAGTTCTAGAATAAAATAATCTTAGGATTCGGTCTAAGGTCTGTTGGCTGCACGTAACTACCAATCTTTTGCTTGCGTCTGTGCATTTAAGAATATGAATGTCTGCTGTTAACCAATTCTAGCTTTGGCAGTGTGGAGGGCAGATGGTTGATGCACCTTGCTCTCGAGTTGGCCACATCTACCGCAAGTTCGCCCCATTTCCAAACCCAGGAATTGGAGACTTTGTTGGTCGGGTGAGATTTTGTTGAGAAGGTTCAACAATCTGGACTCTTTCTATTAAACACAAATTTTTAACATCAAAGTCTTTCAATCAGATTTTACCATTAGAAGTTGAGCGTTTAATAATTTGAAGCACGTCAAAGTGTAACATACTAAGTAGCAATCATTGTGCTATAAAACCTGATTGGCCAGCCAATCAACATTCAATCAATCAGTAAGTCTTTGAATCTTTTGCCCATCATGTTTAATGACTTAGCTAATTCTTAATCTAAAAACTTGCCACTAAAGACTACAGAGTATTAGACTAAAGCTATTCTAATAACTTACCTAATTGTTGGGACTAAGCAGGACTTGTTTCCATGTCCTTAAGCAGCAGCCAATTCGAGAAGACTCAAGTACTTACTAGCCACATTAAAACACTTTACTAATTGGCCACTCACTAAGAAATCAAACACCGTTGTCATGAATGATACAAGAAGCAAATAAATACTCCTAGAATTATCAACATCCTGAGTGGCCGAGTGGGTTGGTGCCCGCTCGCCGCGCCGGCGCCCCGGGTTCGCTTCCCGGTCGGGTCGGATTATCAGAGATTAATTTCTCGGATCTTTACTGCGGGTGGCTCGGTCGCATTATAAACGTGGAGTACAATACAACACACAATACAACACATCACAATACAACTGGGGCGCGGTGGTGTAGGGGTATGTTCGGTGCCTTGCAGCTGGAGGGTTGCGGGTTCGGATCCACCTCAAAGTCGCCGCGTAGGGACCCTGGGCAAGTCCTTCACTCGCAATTGCTCATGCGCTTCGGCGTGAAACTCCGATTCAGCGTTCGCGCAGTAGTCGGGAGCGCCTCTGAATGGGAAATCTGGTAGGGGCGCTATAACAAGTGTTCAAATACAATACAATACAATACAATACAACAATTTGCCCAAGTTTGGACCAAGTATTTTCTGCCAATTAATGAGTATAAACAATTCTGCCGCTAATGATGTGAAAGTGAATAAACACTTTAAGGATTACCAACGATTTGCCAAAGTCCAGACATCAGTTAAAGAAATTTAAACATTGTTCCACGACTAATACAAAGAATGAAAAATGCTTTTAGAATTTTAAACGAGTTGCTGAGGTTTGGATGGATGAGTACAAGGAATATCTGTACAAGCGTCGTCCTCACTACCGAGCGGTCGATCCCGGTGATCTAACTGAGCAGAAGGCGGTTCGTGAGAGGCTCAAGTGCAAGTCATTTAAGTGGTTCATGGAGGAGATTGCCTTTGATCTTCCGAAGAAGTATCCGCCCGTGGAGCCACCTATCACGGCACATGGAGAAGTACAAGCTCTTGTTTTAACATTTACTCTGTGTTGCAGTGTGATGTAATGTATTGTAATGGTCCTAATGGAGTGTATTTATTCTGAATCGCGAACTTTGAATAATATAAATGAACATAGTAAGTTGTACACATAAATTAGCGAGACATATGCTTTGGGCATTCCCTGCATTAAATCAACTAGTTAGTACAAAAATTGTTCATCAATAAATCTAGTGTTACAAACAATTCAATGAGGAGAAGAAGCTGACTCGGCTTATCAAGTCATCCGCATCCATATTATATTAGCAGTAGAAAATTTCATCAACAGGATCTACTGTAATCGTATGTGTCCAGCTGCTCAGCAGTCGGACAATGAAACACTGTTCGAGTGACTAACAATGGTTAGTGCATGCAAAGTAGAGAGTGACATGGGGAATTTCCCCGCGGGGAAACCGCGGTAAATCCCACGGTAATGGGGACAACAATTGAGGTAATACCGCGGGAGTGGGGACAACAATTGCGGTAATACCGTGGTAATGGGGTTTACTCTCGCGGTAATACCGCGGTAATGGGGAATGAGCCGGCAAGAAACCCGGGTGATGTTACGAACTTGAGAACTGATAAGGAGATTTCTTACTTCCTGAAGCCTTCTAGTCAGAAATGGTCAAGACTTGGTTAATGCAAACTGTCGATAAGATAATAACAGTCTAATGCAGTCAGCAATACAAATAGCTTTGTAAGCTAAAATATGTTATTTTTTAAATTTTAATTGGTGTAAACTTTTGCGGGGAATGTGATGTCGTCCTGCGGGGATGGGGTGGGGATGAACATTGTCTCCCCATGTCACTCTCTAATGCAAAGTCAGTACAGATCAATCAAAGTGCTTTTAAATGCTGTTAATGAATGTGACTGGCGAATATCAGTATTAATAAAATTCCATAACTGTGGGCTTTTAACTCTAAATGAAAAGTATCTGACATTTATTCTTATATAATGTATTGTATTATTAAATTATATTATAATATATTATTTATTCTTATATTTATGTATTGTATTATAATATTATATTATTTATTTTTATGTAATGTATTATAATATAACATCTAGCGATAACCGAGCAATCACGGCACATAAAGTATATAGGGTCCTCTTTCATGATCCTTGTGTTCAACTTATTTTGATGAATTTTATTGTAATTTATTCATGCATTAGAGCTGTACCGATTAAACGGCCATACGCGTAATCGGGCCGATTATTAGAACAATCGGCATAATCGGGTATCGGAAGAAATAATCGGTTAATCGGTGCCGATGTCAAAATTGTGTTATAATTTAATAATTTTACTAGAATTTTTAATATTCCAAGTTTTTTTAGAATTTTCATCATTCGTTTTACGTCCCTTATTATGCATTAAAACATATCGTGAACAACTTCCCTCACTTAATTTAAACGTCCACCCTTATATGGTTGTGACGTTAGATTACTGGTCTCTGTTTCTGAACCGAACATTTTGACTAAACAAATAATGAAATATTTGGTCTCATAATGGATTGGGAGTTTAATAATGGCTATACGCGGTATCGGTATCAGCAATTTAATAATCGGCTATACGCCATCGGCATAATCGGCAAAAAGCGATATCGGTACAGCTCTATCATGCATGTTTGTATTTATGTGAAGGTAAGAGTGATGGTTAGAAATTGCTAATAAGCATGGTCCCAAATCTGATATTTTCAACAGATGTCCTGTTGATTGGATCACATGTTTTAGCCTTCCAGCTTGTGCAATGTGCATGTTGTGAATGCATTGAATGGCATTGTATTGCATTGTACTTTTATTGTATTGTGATGCACTATATTCTATGTATTATAGTTTAATTTAATATACTATATTGTTTTCTAGGTTAATGTAATGTATTGTACTCTAGTGTATTGTAGTGAACTGTATTGTATTGTATCCTAAAGTATTGTAATGAACTGTATTGTATTGTATTGTACTCTGTTGTATTGTATTCTGTCGTATATAATTCTAATGTTCTGTAGTGTACACTGGTAAGGCTACTTACGAATAGCTGTCTGTCACTTGTAGAATTTTTGTCTGATATTTCACTGTTTATCAATAGTTTAGCAAATTTTTTGTTTCATCATCACTGCCATTGTCATTATCATCAGCATCAGCATCACAATCAACGCCATCATTATCAGCATCCCAGTCATCATCATCATCATCACCGTCCATCGTCATCATAATCACCGTGATCAGTTCTTATTGGTATTTTCTCTTGTTTTCAATAGTCTCATGAATATTTCATTTGTTTCAGCTGCGCAACGTCGCTGCAAACTTATGTGTTGATACGAAATATCGTGGTGGAAACCAGCGGTTTGGTTTGGAGACGTGCACTAAGGACAGTCCAGGTCTTGGAGGAGAACAGGTAGATAAGTTCTGGCTTACTGACTTAGTGGCTGAGTGGTTAGGCTTTGAATTTCCTCTGTGGGATGTGCAATAGTCCAGTGGTTAGTATGTATGCTGGACTGTTGACCGAGAGGTCAGGGGTTCAAATCCCACCAGGGCAGAAATTTGTTTCAAGATTTCTGCTCAGCATGTACTCCTAACCAACTAGCTGTATTGAGTACACTTACCATACACTGTCGGTGGGAAGGTCAGATGGCGAGGGAGAGGACTGGCCATCCACCCTCATATGCCAAGTGTAACAAAATGAAGTCACTAGCACTTCATAGTCATGGCTGCCTCAGGGCTAGCTTACGGGTCTGCTCATCTTCCTTTGTGGCAGTTTTGCATAAGTAAAAGTGATGTAGCATTGGGTGACGTGGATCCAAGAATTAGTTCTTCTTTAAAATCATGACCTTGTTTATTTTGCAAGACTTGATAATTATACTGCTGTAAAACTATTGTGTCTTAATGAGCCTCAAATGAATGAGAATCTCTTTTGTCAGAGTTGCCATCCAACTGTTATATTTCTACCGGAAGATATTGATATTAAAACCTTATTAAGAAATTGATTGGACTACGTATTGAGTTTCAACTGATTTTAATTGGACTTTGCTGTACTTCTTTGAGATTAGGAATTTTGTTACTAGAATTCAATCCTTTTCATTAAGTTAATGGCCCTGTAGGAGTCATCACATTAGAAAAGACTGAATAAATACTTTCAGAATTATGAACGATTTGCCAAAGTACAGACCAAATATTTGAGCACCAATTAAAAGTCATAGTTGCTTTGCTTGTCTTTAGCAAATGGAGCTGACGTGGCACAAGGACTTGAGGCCTCGCAACCGGGCAATGTGCTTTGACGTGTCACAGTACATGGAGAAAGCTCCCGTCATTCTCTACAGCTGCCATGGCATGATGGGTAACCAGTGGTGGAAGTTCAACGTTGTACGTAGCCACTAAGTTCCCTAACTAACTTAGTCTCAAACTTAGGTTCTTTTCTTCTGTAAGATGTCTGTTGTTACTGATTCAGTGAATGGCTGGTTTGAATTGAATACTGACTGCCATAGTTACCAGTTACCTCAGGACTGACCTTTTTCTATTTCTTTTGACCAGTTCCACAAGCGCCTGAAAACCTCTCTTTACCAGTGAAGAGACAAAATAGTCCGAGACAAAATAGTCACAACCTATCAACCAGACCACACCACTCTGCCGCCCAAAGACGATCGGAACTTTATTTCACGGGTTCTTTATAAGTGCATATTCTGAAATTTTCATAGGGTGGGGAGCGCCTCTGTTTTTGAGTGGCGCTATATAAATGCTTGATTACGATTACGATAGTTGTTTGCCATGAGCTGATGTTTCTTGACTGAAGTTTGGTTAATGTGGGCTACTCTGCAGGTTTGAACGCCAGGAACTCCCTATCTGTAGTGACAATCGACTAGTTTCTCCTTGTTAATGACAATGGTAATAGTGCCATAGAAGTCATTGATTAGATTAGATTAGAGTAGATAGACAGATGGATGTCAAAGTCCTTGCAACCTGTGCCTCCTCCTTATATGCTCTCAGAATACTTCAGTCCCATGGGGTCCCTACTACCGCTCTACATGACATAGCTAGGGCTGCAACTATAGCACACCTGATGTACGCATCCCCTGCATGGTGGGGATATACAGGCGCCACTGATAGGGACAGGATCGAGGGCTTGATCCGACGGATGAAGCGAGGTGGTTTCATCCCTCCCAGTTTCTGCGATGCCTCTCTAATGGTTGGCATAGCAGATGACCATCTTTTCACAGCATTACTGTCGAATACAAATGACGTACTCCAATGCCTCCTACCTCCTCCGAGTCAAAATAGTCACTACCTACGAACCAGACCACATAACTTCACTCTACCGCCCAAAGACGATCGGAACTTTGTTTCACTGGTTCTTTATAAGGGCATATTCTGAAATTTTCATAAGTATCTGCTTCTCCGATAGTACCTCAGTAGGAAAGAGACCTCATTTCTCTTGGTTAATGACATTAGCTATTAACTGCCTGTACCAAGTTGCATCTATGACAGCTTGGTTTCATGATTATGTAATGTAATGTAAATCTTCGAAAATTTCTCAGCGCCCACAAAAGCCACGTCAGGGAGACCAGCTTATTCACCGGCGCTATATCAAATCAAGTCCGCAATAGCCAAACTCCTCTGTTCGTTTCGGTGCCAGGTCAAAATCCGGGGAGGTCAAGCCGAGGAGACAGCATGGTGCTACGGTGGCAATCGGTGATGATGGTGATTAAACGAATATTGATTGATTAATTGATTGATTAGATATCTGTAGGCCTACAGGAAATGACTGACACTCTACTTGTGTTCAAGCACAGGCTTAGGACACACTTGTTTGCATTGGACTGACTGTGTGGTGTGCTGTCAGTCACTGTATGTATGTATGTATGTGGACTTTTCTAAAGTGCATTTTAGGAACCCCTCAACAAGCACTAAGAACATGGCTGTACCTAGGATCTGAGCAGATGCATAAGAACATGGCTAAAAAAAGAGACTCTATCAGAGTTTAAATGGATAACTAGTTTTGTTTATCTTTCCTTATAAAAACCTGTGAATTGTTACTATTCTGTGTAAACAGGAGGCGCAGCAGTTGTTACACGTTCTGTCGTCCTTATGTCTCGACTGCGACGTTGAACGTCGTGAACTGTTCATGATGCCTTGTTCTCACCATTCGAAAACACAGAAGTGGCAATGGGAACACCTAAATACCACAGTTGCCCTAAAGGAATGGAATTTGCAGAAAGGCGATTCGTAGAATACGTGTAAGTGCTTCACTTTCAAGCGGACAATAGAGTGGAATTATTTATTGTGGGAAATTCGGTCGAGAGGTCTTTGATTGGAAACATGGCTGTGTGGACCATTTGAAGTGTTTTGTTGGCTGTGTGGACCATTTGCAGGGATGGGCAAATTACTTGGAAAAATGTAATTGAATTACAAATTACAAATTACTTTGGGACATGAAATGTAATTTCAAATTACAAAATACATGAGAAAATTAAAAATTGGACAATTTCAAGTAATTTTAATTACGTAATTTCAATTACTGCCCATCCCTGACCATATGAATTGTTTTGTTTTATTAAGTTTTCAGAGAGGTTGTAGGGACTTGAGGTGAATTGTTTCTTTAACTGTAATAAGTTTTAAGAGTGGTGTTAATCGGAGATAAATTTTTTAATTGTACATAGTTCATTCATGGGAAATATATAGGCATGGAGCTGTAGGTAATATTTGCATTCATTTCAGTCCAGGTGTCTAATGCACAAGGCATCAACCGTTGTTGCCTCAAAACCAAACCAAGTCTATCTTATAGTTCACAAGGTATTACCCTGAAGTCGATATACCTATCCCTGCGCCTTGTTTGCCATACGTTATAATTGTACTAATGGTAAATTTTGGCCTCTGGCTTCTATTTTACTATATCGCAAGGAATGTTTCATGATATTGATGTGTGTGTGTGTCTGTGTGATATTTTCTAATATGTTATGTGTAAAGCGGTTTATGCACGGGCTGGGTTTTGTGATATTTATGGAAAGGGTAGTTTTATTTATGAGATGATATGTTAAAATGAAGATAACTGTTCATCTTGGCCAGATTGCTTGTTCCTTTCTGACTTTCTGCTTTCAGTTTCTGCTAAGTATGATGCATCATAATAATTTTACTTTACCAACAGTCTTGCTGGTATAATGCATATGTGTAAAATGTCAGATAACAGCATATGTTAATGTGGCAAAAACAATACCTTGCATATATTGTCTGGCAACTAGAGGCTATTGCTTAGTCTTATGTTGGATTATCGCTTATTAATTGGTTTCACAGGGCAACAATGATTGATTGATGGGTTGGGCATTGTTACAATACTGCTGTAGAAGTTACTGATATTAGGTATTTGCAGGGATCAGTTGGGACCGGAACGTGCTCAGGTTCTTTTATTGATGTCGGGGAACGCCATACCAGTAAAACTTT
This sequence comes from Aporrectodea caliginosa, assembly GCA_020284085.1. Lineage (NCBI taxonomy): Eukaryota > Metazoa > Annelida > Clitellata > Crassiclitellata > Lumbricidae > Aporrectodea > Aporrectodea caliginosa. The sequence goes on along the minus strand of JACEVL010000130.1, from coordinate 712,352 downwards.
CTAGATTAACTTGGTGCCTGAAGCTGGCGCTCCGGTTTTTTGTTTAGCACGGGATCACCATGTATTTATCATGTTGGTCACCCACATACAGTGGCGTAATGAAGGGGGAGCAAAGGGGGCAACCGCCCCCGGGCACAGCACCAGAGGGGCGCAAAATTAGCTTTCAGTCGACACAGTACTATGACAAGAACGATTAAAAGTCAGCAAGAAAATTAAAAGGGGGCACAGTCGTCAGCATTTGCCCCCGGGCGCTGAACCCTTCGTTATGCCACTGGCCACATAAGTGTGTAAATGCAAATTGATCATATCATCAATTTTTCGTAACCATTCAGTTTGATCAAGCTTTTGCATTGTTTGCTTTTGTGTTGTTAGGTAGAGGGCACCTCTGAGGAGTCTTTCTTGAAGAGGTGCTCTACAAATCTGTGATTAGCTTCTCTGATTGACATTGTTCTTTTCACCTATTGTTGTTGTTGCTATGGCTGTTGCGGTCAGCCATTGGAAGACGCTTATAGGAATATAGGATGACGTATGTTTTGAATTCTCCTATTATAAGAATGTGGCTGGTTTTCTGTCAACTTTGTGATGTAGCCGACCAGAGCTCGAGGGTACGCATAGCCTAAAATAGAATACGTTAAAATACGTACGTACCTTTCAAAAAATAGAATACGCGTATGGTACGTATCATACACGAAGACTTATTTATGGTTTACTCGGCGACCCATAGCTTACGTATAATTTGACATTAGTGCATTAAGTGCAATGTATGCTGGATAAACATAGACCTACAATATAGCATTGCAGCAATTTACTACGCTGTATACTGGGTTGTGGTCGCTTGCTTAAATTAAATTGAACATTCTTATAATGAGCAATGACGTGGTTAACGTATTTTTGTATTGTTTACGTACCCTATTACGTACCATAAAAAAGGGTACGTTAAAAAACGTACGTACCTTTCAAAAAATAGAATACGTATGGTACGCACCCTCGAGCTTTGTAGCCGACTATCACTGTGAATTTTCTATGTTTTTCTACAGTTTTTAATTATTGAAGATTGCTGTGTGCAATGTGGATGGAAGTACGTCATTAGGATTATTAAAGTTTACAACAGCCAATGAGTTAAATATATATAAACTTTATTTTGCCACTTTGAGCAGCATAAAAAATAATTAAACTCAAACACAGATGAAGAAACAGAGCTCTTCAAAATAATTAATAACACAGAAGAAACATATTATATAAGCAGTTCAACTGAAAAGCAGTTGGCTTGCCTAAACATTCGAGCAAAGGCCTCTATTGCTACATTTTCCCAGGATATTATAGTTCTCTCAAAGTATCATTTTCTGTTGTCGCACAAACAATGCACAAAACTCAGTTAAATGTATAGTTATTGGCCTACCATATTTTAACTTGAACAAAAAGGAATGCCATCTCACATATCGATATCAGCCTGATGCAGTAAACATCCAGGCCCACAAACAGTTGCTGTCATTTATTTTAAACAGCTTCCAAAATATTATGTTCCATGTATTTGTAAACCTTGCATACTCTTTATAAAAAAAACAGCCACATGCATTCGTGGCTTTGTACTAATAACTGCAATATAACTATTTCATCTTTGTGTACTTTATCTGTAAAAGAATACTTTAAAAAGAATACTGTTGACAGATTAAGGCTTAAACAATCTACAAGCAGTAAACAGGGACTCTAAATATTTTGCTTTTTCAACTAATAGTATTGTTTTCCTACTTTTCTGCAACCCTCAAACACATTAATGTTTATAAGCACAACTGATTTTGCTACATTGAAATGCATTTCCATGCAATGTGCTTCCAGTGCATGAATAAGGAAGTATTTATTTTTTAACCAATTGCTAATCGCACTTTGGTGTACATACATCTAATAAACAGTTTAAAATTACCGGGTATATGGTATCCTGGCGCTATCGTCTTGCACGCTTTGTTGAATAATTATTTATACTTTGTTTACTTACGAAAGTCAAAGGAAATAAATAGTCTACTTGATGCAATCTGTCAAAGGTGTTTTATTTCCTGGATCGCATGTCAATCAATCAATCAATGAAACCTGATATAGCGCCCCTTCAAGATATCATCCACCCCATTCCCAAGATTGAGTCTCCAAGCAAACCGGCAGACTATCGCCCTATTTCAATAGTTCCAGTACTCTCGAGAATGGTCGAGAGGGAGCTGGTCCGTACGTACATGTATCAAGCCTTTCAGACTCCTCCCATCTCTGACCTACTTGCAGACCAGTATGCCTTCCGCCCCACTGGTTCCACCACTGCTGCGCTCATCTCCATCCTTCATCATGTCACAACAATTCTAGCGGAGGACGACTATGTTACCATCATTTCGCTTGATTTCGCAAAGGCGTTCGACACCGTCCGACACTCTGTCCTAGCGCGCAAGCTCTCAAATCTCGAACTACCAGACTGCATTTACAACTGGCTGGTCGACTTCTTGGAAGACCGAAGTCACGCCACTCGCATTGCTGGACGACTGTCGGCACTTGCGAAAATTAATGCCAGCGTGATTCAGGGATCCGGAGTGGGCCCATCTGATTTCATCGTCAATGCCTCTGACCTCCACCCTATCCACGAGCGGAACAAGATTGTAAAGTTCGCAGATGACACATATCTTATCGTCGCCCGTTCGATGAGGTACACGATCAGTGAGGAACTTGAGGCAATAAACGAATGGGCTACAGCTAACAATCTCCGGCTGAACACGAATAAATCCAAAGAGATGTTGGTTTCCCGAAGATTAAAACCATCAATCTTGCCACCCCTGATCCAGGGTATGGAGCGAGTAACCGAGATGAAGATCCTCGGCGTCATACTTCGAAGCGATCTCCGGGCAACATCGCATGTTGAACGGGTCCTGGGATCCTGCACTGGATCCTTTCAAGCACTTAGGGTACTGAGAGCCCATGGGCTATCTCCCGAGGCGCTGTCCACCGTTGCCAGGGCCACGACAGTCTCTCGTCTCCTCTACGCGTCGCCCGCCTGGTGGGGATTTACATCTGCAGAAGATCGCTCGAAACTTGAACGCTTCCAGAGGAAAATGCAACGATTGCAGTTCCTCTCATCCGACATCGAGCCACTCACGATGATGGCGGAAGCCGCTGACGTGCGTCTGTTGAGAGCGGTGACTGTTAATGACGCGCATGTCTTGCGAAGTCTCTTTCCACCCACTGCTCAGCGCCATTACAACATGCGCCCCAGGTCTCACCCCTTTCAACTACCCGCAAAAGATGACAGAAATTTCATACCAAGAATTCTTTATAAAATACGGTAGCATATAGCCTACATGCTCTAATTTAGGCTTTTCAATTAACTGTAAACTCAGCAACTATACCACATATATTAGATCTGTTTTCCTTTCCATTATGTAACTCACTGCGGTTTGTCAGTTTGTTCTATTAAACGAAGATATATATATATACTCAGAGGCGCTCCCGGCCCAATGTCATTGTGAATACACATCAAATCCTATGATCTAATGATGTAGCCTACGTCTTGTTTCAGATTTCTGTAGTCTTGCATGACTGACACGTCATGTTTCTAAGTGCGAGATCAGAGATTGTAGGCCTAACTATAATTGTAATTGCAAATTTTTATATAGGTCCACTTCAAGAGAGACTCGCCAGAGTCGCTCCCAACCTAACACAATGAAACCACAGTCAAACAGAATGGTCTTCAAGCGTTTACGGAAAAGAGTCTAAGAGAGGCTGAGGAGTTCAGGTCGCAGGTTGTTAGGCAACTTATTCCCGGAGGATGTGCAGACCAAAGCATGACGTCAATAAATAATGTGAATGCTCAAACACAGTGTACGTTTAGCTTTAATGCAGAGCATGCAGTTGGGGTCTACGAATGCATGCAAGAGTGCCTAGGGCCTACGACGACCTTGAACGGCCTTCTTGGTAAATGTAAGTTTAACGCTTTCAAGTCTTCAGCAGTGACTGTATGGCCTCAACACCATGCTTATTTCAACGAATTGATCGGGTAAGATCCTTCGAACACTAGGGGGCCTACCGCTGCCAGTTTGAATGAGTGTCCTGCCATTTAAGGTTTCCGTGTACGAAATCTGGAAATAGCCTGAACCTCTCCGACATTCGACTGATATAGGCCTACAGCGCGCCGCTATAGCTTCACGTCAAACTTGCTTTTACGATTTCATCGTAATCGTAATCTCCTAACTTCTAAAGCGCCAGTCGAAAGCCAAGTGCAGGGCACCAGCTTATTCACGAGCGCTGCGTCTAGTCAGGTTGTCCAAAAGAGTAGTCCGAAGGAGGTCCGTCTGGTCCGAGTAGATACCCACCTATTAGCAGATGCTAATAGGTGGGTATCGTTTAGGTCGAGGATTGGAAGGTACAGGATCAGATGAGTTGGGGTAAGAGTTCTTGAAAAGGAGAGACTTTAATTTCGAGTGGAAAGCCTTGGGGTGATGGATAGAAGAGTCTGAGGCAGATGATGGTGGATGATTGGCGATGATGGTGGAAGAACCGAACAAGTGCGGAATTCAGGAGGCAGATCGTTCCAGAGACGTGGTGCAGTGTTGGATATTGCTCGGTTGGAGATAATAATAATAATAATAATAATAATTCCAATATTGAAACAATCCAGTTGACACATAGCAACCGGTACAGTTTACAGTTATGCAATTGAAACAATTCACAAGAACGTAAATGACAGAAGACATAAATCTTAACTACTAACAGAACAGACAGCCTGCAAACACAAAGCACGTCCGCCCTACGGGCTCGAACTCGGTACCTCTCGCTCTCTACGCCAGATGTTATCCAATGCGCTATCGAACTTGAGATGAGTAATGACCGGGGTCGATAAAGAGTGAGAACGGAAGATGATCTGCACGGTAGAGCGGACTGGTTGCATGGATGGTGAAGAGCTTGCGGAAGTAGCCTATCTGGGCTGGGAGTAGCTTCGAGTCATCGACTGCTTACGAACTACGGCACTCAAATCTCTATTATTATTATTATTATTATTAGTAGGGAGTTGCAGGTATTAGCCATTTTATTCATTCTATCCGCTGGCCTGGTTTGCTAGTAGTTGAAGCATACAGGGCCTATAATATAATACAATTGCATTTGATATATTCCTCCTTTCGAAGTTCAGACTGTGAACCTGACCATTCGACAGAACATGGATGGCGCTGAGGCGGCTGAGCAGTTGCATGTGAGTGAAGGTCGTGGTCAAGGTCCTTACACAAACTGCAGGTAGCGGTGGTGAAGGATCGCACCCGATTAATTAATGGAAGCATAATTAAGCAGGATCGAGGCCACACGATCTCCATAGATAAACGCGAACATTTTGCATTACTGCACGGAATCACCAAAAGGCCATCTATCATTGTCAAACTTCGACACTGGAACGAAACAACGAAAATCACCATCAGCTGCTTTGCATTAAGCCTAACTCTGAAGTAGGAACGGTGCCACCCATGCATTTGCAAATAATGCATTTAAATGGCTCTGAAAATCTAACACGGGCTAAACTTATAAGTACTGCGAACTATATGGTCGACAAACTAAATTAATTTGATTGGGCTCTGAAATGTAACACGGGCTAAACTTATACTGCGAACTATGGTCTTTCGACCAAATTAAGCCTGACTTGGTCAATCAATATGCCACAGACTTAGAGGCGGAAAAATTAATTAGAAGTTAGAATACAGGCCTATACAGTAGCCTAGATCTACATAGATCTACATAATTTTTGCATTTAGGTGTATATGATAGAACTATAGGCCTATCTTTGCTCCGTTTGCTCATTAATATAAACATACATAATAGGCCTATATGCTTGCACTAATTAAGGGCATCGTCTTCATCCAATCATCAATTCAATCATTCAATAGACCCAATTGATGATCATGCATCGTCATCAAGAATTCATAATCGTACGTCGTCGTCGCTATCGTCAACAATATCACCAACATCATCTTCGACAACACTAATCAGCCCGTCGATCATCCAAATAGCCTAATCAATCAATCAATCAATCAATCAATCAATCAATCAATCACCCAACCAACTATAATCACTCAACCAACCAATTAATCAACCAAACAATCAATCAACCAATCTTTATCAGTTTCTGATTCCACAATTTGGTTTGCGATGAATGCGAATTGATGGCCAATCTGTTTCCGTTAAAAATGAAGCCCACGGCTGTTCTCTATCTTTAGTCCGAGTCTGGTGATCTGATATCCTACCCAATAAACAGGCTTTCTTTGTCATTCATAAACATAGGCCTATTCTGTGGCCCTGATTCTTATGACATTGCGTGGTTGCAAAAGACGTTTCACGTAGCCTCAAATCCTGTCTAGTAAGACGTGTTGAGTTGTTACGTTGCAGATCAGCATTCACTACAGGGATTTTTAAAGGAAATTTTACAACTGCAGAACCCATGGTGTTTAATCTACTCCCTTGCTGTCGGGGGGAAATCGAGGGTTCTCAGATCAGAGGTATCCAACATATTTGAAAAGTTGACGACCGGGGGGGGTACTGACGCGTGTTTTCCAAGAATATTTTCGAGGGGGTAGGTAGTAACAAGAGATTTCCAAGAATGTTCGAGGGGGTAGTAACGAGAGTTTTCAAACAAACAAATTCCTCTGAATCCTGCTGAGAGGGGAATTATTGTTATCCTTAAATTTCACACTTTCTGTACAGAATTACATGTCTGTGCACAACCTCTTCTCTCTTTTTCAAAAACCTATGGTCAATTTTTCCCAATTTTATGAGAATGACCTTTTTTAGCAATTTTTCACTGCACAAAAATGCTTTTACAGTTGCACAAATTGATTTAGAACTGCACATTTTGTGTAGAAGCACGCTAAAAAAAGCCCTGATTCACTAACCATGTAGGCCTATTCCTCGTTAGTTGGTTAGTTGCTGTGTTAACTACGCTGTATCACGACAAAAACGATTAGCAGCTGTTACCCTCCAATTATGGTAGCTCGATCCTACTTTATACAGGCCTGGGACTGGTGCTGCTAGAGTACGGTACAGACAGTGGCGAAGCTAAATACAGCAGTAGCAGTAGTAGTAGTAGCAGCAGCAGCAGCAGCAGCAGCAGCAGCAGCAGCAGCAGCAGCAGCAGCAGTAGTAGTAGTAGTAGTAGTAGTAGTAGTAGTAGTAGTAGTAGTAGTGATAGTAATGGTTGTAGTGGTAGTGGTAGAAGTGGTAGAAGTGGTAGTAGTGGTGGTGGTGGTGGTGGTGGTGGTGGTAGTAGTAGTATTAGTATTTAGTAGTAGTAGGCGGCCTAGTAGTTTCAGTTTAGCGACACTGTGAGATAACAATTTTAAAGCTCATTAGCGTTGCCCTTCTCCTTCATCCAGACATCCAGACTTGGGACTGGCACTGACAGAGTATGAACAGTGGCGCAGCTAAATTATTATTTATTTATTTATTGCGTCAGAAACAGAACAAATAACAGTACTCATCATGACATAAACAGATCAGTCACTGCGCAACAGGAAGCCAGGAAAAAGCTAAAAGCTTATACCACTCTGGCCCCTAGTACCTGGTTAACATTTCAGTCAACGTTTAGTGATCCAGAACAAATTATGAGAACAAATTATGCTAACAGGCAGCTGAGTCCAAATAGTTTTAGTACTATACATTAGACATTTTACACATTAAACAAATCATTAGCAAGTTCACAGAGCAAACAAATCAAAACCAAAGTAAACAGAGGCAAATTTTATGACAAGATTATGAAAAATGAAATAAAATAAAATAGAACAAAAAGATGAAATGAAATAAAACTAAGTAAAGCACTATTTAAAATAATACTACATAACTAAGGAATGTTTGCATCCAAGTTAGTCAAGTCAGAATTCACAGAAATCTAGTTATGTAGCCTACTTCTTAATCATTATTTAAATGCGGCCAAAGCTTTAACGGGTTACACTGTCTACAGTCTACCCAATACAGCGAGTAGACTTAACACAGATGTCTAACGGATGCGACGTACAGTAGCCTATACCCTTGGGAAGTGGAAGTGATCCTCTTGGTTGGGGCAGGTCAAAGGGTTATAAATGCCAATTTAGAACTCATGGGGAGATTGAATCTGACACCATCGACTGATAAATGAACCGATTAAATTTCTCAATAAACTTGGCGCCTCGGAAAAAGACTTAATGTAGCACACTGAAAGGCATTGCATGGCAATATTTGAAATACAATATGGCTAGGAACATTTGAAGCCATAAGCCGTCTGGCATCTAGAAATCTTTCCAACATAAGGCACCAACATGATGTGCGTGCGATATTGTAGGGAATGATGAAAGGAAAGAAACAAAGAAAACAATAGAAACAAAGGATCAAAGATGATGCCGCCTGAGCTGGATCAGGAACATCTATAGGCCTTGTAGGCCTATAATAGCTAAAATATATAGGCCTATAGGATAAGATATTTGAGTCTATAATTGGCTAAAATATTGGAGTTAATAATAATATTGGCTAAGATATTGGGGTCAATAATTGGCTAAGATATTGGAGTCTGTGTGACGTCTGCCTTTCCTTGTCAGCATGCCCACATAGAACCAAAAGAGTACCCGTATTGCCATAATTTATGGGATCCGTATAGAGTAGCCTGTATTGGTGCAAACTAATAACAACGGAAATGCTAAAGGGCTTTTCATCAATGGCTGAAGACCCTATATTGTTTGCTCAGAGGGGATTTAACAATGTGCTGTTTGTGGGCTAAGCTTTCTGCCGCCGACAATATCTAGCCTAGTTTAAGCCCTATTTATCGTGGTCTCGCTCTCAGTTTTAAATTAAAGTTGATGTTCAGTTTTTCATTTGTAAGTTTTGCCGCCCTGTAGAACGTAGACTATACCGCCCCAAAACCATGGCCTCCTTTTGTTTCAATATAAATAGTGCAGGCGGTACACGATTGTATACTGCATTTTATATTTTAGTGCTGTCTCTGTCTGATTTTACACTACTTACAGTCGAGGTAACATAAGGCCTATGAGCGGTAGGCCCTACAGCATTAGTGTCTCGTTATATAGGCCTATATATATATAAGGTATAACCGACACCACAGTAAAGATCTTTCGAACGTGTAGTTGGGGATGGAAATGTGATCTAGTGGAGATATACACCCCTCATATAAATGAACGGAACTGTTTAACTTATCAGATCTTGTTCATCAAACTGGTTGAGACTTTGGCCAGTAGACCTATGAGAAAGGGAGGGACATGAATTGTGCGTCCAGTTTCACATTGCAAGCGGTTTATATGGGCGGTCTAATCATACAGAATTTCATTCGACTCGATCGTATTTCCGCCCATAACTGCCAACGCGAATTAGTAGACCATAATCAATCAAATCACATGAACCAGGTTTAATGGCACTTCAGATCGGACAACACTCAAGAATCTTCTGAAAAACAAGTGAATAGGCTATAGACCTACGTAAGTGGTTAACCTAAAAGACCCTATACCCTATAATAGTTACCAGAGCGTTGCATGGTTGTTGGTATAGTGAGCTTTTAATTCTAAAGGAATTTTAGCACTAGTTAGTCTATAGCTGAGACAGTGCGCTTGTGAGGTGCCTAATTGGCGCTATATAAAGTGTTTAGACAACGAAGCATGTAACTAGTATTTACGCGAGACAGTTGCCCATACCCTTTACAAATAAAGGCTTTAAAGAAAGTAGCAAATGGTGCAATTCCTAGGCCTACTGTTATTATGGCAAAAAAGAGAATTAAAACGGAAGGCAATCTTGAGTTAGGCCTAGCCTAACGCTCCAAGATCATACTTTTAGGGATCATTTCTATAGTATGTATCGCCAGGACGTCAGGTAAAACTGATTACTGGACCGTATTAGCGAAAAAACTAATAACCATCCTGTCCCCGGTACGGTAGTTGAAAACCTAGTGAAGAAATTTGTGGCAAAGTTCTTATCTTAGTTGATTATGCAAAGGACTCTTAGCGAAGGCATTCTCAAGTTTCTCGTTACAGCATTTTATGGGTTCATATTGATTGGAAGTATCTGATCTATGTCTAAAGACCTTTCTTCTCCTCTTCTCTGCCCTTGATTATCATGTAAATTTGGTTTCCCTCCGCCACCTTGTTTAGCTATTGTATTCTGTGATTGATAACTGACTGCCTAATTTAAGCTCGTGACGGTAGGTTTACTGTACTAGTCTGCTCATAGGACTTGGACCGTGCACACTGCACACTTTACTCTACACATGAATTATAACGATAAGTCTATGGATGTAATTAACTGACCAAAACCATTACCTAATGCGATGTTCAGTAGCGCATACTCCGAATACCGGTAACCTAATAGACACCTGCTATAAATTGCACTATTATAGTCTAGTTGCTCCGCCGATTGTCTGAATTGGAAATAGGTCCGCTTCTGGAGAAAACAGCTAGGGATGGACCATGTATAATGCCGAATATTTAAACTCTTCCAATACGCGTTGTTAGACCTAACAGATTAAATGACCAATCGCCCTCTCCTCGACTGTCCCGACATTGATCCCGACTGTAATTTCTTCAATGACTTAACATGTAGCGCATACTCCGAATAGCTAGCACCTATTCCGACCCACAATCGGTAAAACTCAACGCACTCCCTTCGAAATATCGCTATATTCACAGTAATCATGCATTTAATAACAGACCGTAACATATTAAGAATTGGTCAGGTAAGGCAGGTACAATTAGGCACTTTCATATATATATATATATATATATATATATATATATATATATATATATATATATATATATATATCGCTATATCCACAATTTATGACCCCCTAGGCTACATATCAAGGGTTTTCCTCCTAAATGCTAACATCCATCTCAGTGCATATTGTAACGTATTTGGACTACTTGGACAAAGTCTGCTAATCTACTTTCAATGTTATTGGAAACTAACATTGACAGTAGAGTATTTATTACCAGGGACAAATCACCAAAACTACTGGGACAAATCCTAAAAGTACTGGGGCTATAGTTATTGGGGCCCACAGTTAAAATATGCACTGATCCATCTACACTCAAGAAATCCAAATAGGCTATAGACTCTCTCTCTATATACCGTTTGCCCGCACCAAGACTAGACTCTCCTCGATAAAATGTGCTGGACCGAGAAATTGGAATGAGATTCCTCTCTCCATCCGCTCACTACCTATAGCCTTCATCTTTTTAAACGTGAGCTACTACATTATAGGGCCTACATGGTGAATAAGGCATTTGTTCACATAGAACACCCGCGCATTGATTTTCAGACAATGAATCGAATTACCCGAAACATCCTTACTTTAGTTACACGAGCGTGTAAGCTAGATGTACATTTGTGTCTTCTGTGTCATCAGTTAAGTTATTAGTTAATTAATAGTTAAGCTATACACAACTTCGTTCATTTATTTACTGCTGGCCATATAACATTTATTACAAACTGTTCTCAGGTGGCCCTTCTGGGTCTCCTGCAGTGATATTTTAGTTCTTTGATTGATTTTACTTCTAGTTTTTATTCACTTCTGCTGAAGCGATTTTACTTCTCCTTCTACTTCTAGTTCTCAAATAATTTTACTTCTACTTCTTATTCACTTCTGTTGAAGCAATTTTACTTCTCCTTCTACTTCTAGTTCTCAAATAATTTTACTTCTACTTCTTGTTCTCAAATAATTTTACTTCTAGTTCAGGTTAACACATAATTTTACTTACTGGTATTCGTGCACTTATCAAGATTAGAGATATGAACAAAACCTTTAAACCATTTCCCTCATGCACAGAGAATATAATGAAGAAGAAAAAGAGGAGGAGAAAGAAGAGCAGTCCCTTAAACTATCCCTGAAGCAGCTATATGTATGAAGTGTTAGCGACTTCATTTTCTTAGCTTCCCCAAATGAGGGCTGAGAGTCAGTCCTCTCCCTCGCCATCTCATCTTCTGACCAACAGTGTACGGTCAGTGTACTAATTAAAGCAGAGTTGGCCAGGAGTGCAGAACTGTGGCGAAAGTAGGCTGGAGTTCATGAGATTAGCTACGAGATTCACATTATGCGCATAGTTGTACGTCAAATCCAAATAAGGAACATGCATTTTAAACATATTTCTGTATGGCGGTACTGTGAAGAATACTCTATTTCATGACCTGATAAACGGGTTCTAATCCCTCATGGGTCGAATGCAGGCATGGGTTTCGTTGCCAAGAGGCCGATGGCATCTGCGTCCCATGATCAAGGGGAGACTCGTGGCTAGTGAGCCAAGGTTCAAGCCGATCAGAGAGCTCATGTCTCTGCCATGCATAACTCTCCCCGGGGATCAATAGGGGAAGCACCCCGGCTGGAATGGGAGAACATTTGATAACACTAGGTATTAAATTACTAAGAGCTAAATGAAGGTCGCACAAAGAATATCACTAAGGGCACAAGAGGCCTTCGTGCCAATTCAAACAACTCTGAGGCCGATATGACCCCAGGTCAAACAAAGTGGACCGTTTCCTTGAACTTGGCCCTCTCTACCGTCCAAATACCAATATCACCTTAGATATTCCTACAGAAAATCTTCTAGCCTAGTATATATTTCATCCTTGATCTAGGCCCTGGCCAGACGCTTCCCTTGCTTTCTCTCCACGCTCTTCTCTACACCAGAGACGACCACTCTCCTTCATAGCCAGGCACGCCAAGGACTACCCCTTGTCCGTTGCCTACCTTTCCTAAGTCACATGTGCCTGACCCCTGGCTCTTCCCACTGACCAATCACATCTTATACCTCACTCCTCTGGTCAGCCAGCCTGCCGGTCTATAGCTGGCTCCCTCAGAGGGCCGGTGACAACACCTCAGCCCTGCACAATAGCTGCATTACATTATCTCCGGTCTATACCATATTGGTTACCCTAACTAACATTGCCACCAGCCTATAATTCTTCCTTAGTTAGAGCAGAGATAATATTTGCTATCTCAACCCATTTAATAACTAACTGTCAGAGCTTAGACAATTTTTCCTATCTGTTACCTGTAACAAGTTGCGACCTGTCAGCTTGGTGTTGTGAATAAACGAAATTGATTGATTGATTGATTGATTGATTGATTGCATTTACCCGGAATTTGCATATTATTAGCCCCTAAGCCCTAAGGCCGGTTTAACCCAGTTTATAGCTATATAACCCCCACACCCAGGATTCCAGGAATACAGGTATAATGTACTTCTACTGTTCTGTGAGGGATCTACTTCATCACAGTAATAACACATGGCACCTGAAAATTAGAAGTCTCATAATTTTCGTTCTTAAAATAATTATGCTTCTTATTCTTATTCACTTCTGAAGGTCTTAATTTCACTTCTTATTCTATTCTCGTTCTTAAAATAATTTTTATTCTACTTCTACTTCTGCTGAACGAAAATCAAATAATTATTATTCTTATTCTACTTCTTATTCACGAAAATATCACTGGACTCTCCTGTGTCACCTTAATTAAGTTGAGCGACCTCAGTGTAATTGTTAATAATGTAATGTTTGGGTTACCAAATGAACGAATACGAAAAACCTAAACTACGGTTTAACAAAGATTTTTATAGGCACATAATTATTAAACAGTTTTGGATTTAAATAATTTAAAAAATTCATTAATTGAAATAGCGAATATAATGGAGCTTCTAATTAATATTTATGCTGGGTAAGTGATCAAAAGGGAAAATATCCGGGGGAAATTGTCCTGGGGAGAAATGTCTGGGGTGAATGTCGGAGGAAATGTCCGGGTGAAATGTTCAAGGAGAAATGTCCTAGAGACCTAGACCCATTATTAACTAGCTCCAGCATCGTTTATGTGGTTGCAATGGTGTAAAGCGCTATATAGATCTAGTTAAATTACACTGTATTTGCCATCATGAGATCATTTCAATCAAACAGTTCTAATCATCCGATAGATCTGAACGGTAATCAGAACCTGATAGGGAGTCACGCTGCTCATCCATATCTTGCTTGGAAAAGAGTCAGTAAATATTCTTTCTGTTATTAACTATAATTTTACGCACATGTGACACCCACATATCACATACACACGTCACACGCACGTGTTGCGTGTGACATACATGTACAGTCATACACGCAACACAATGCAGTCTTGCAGTAGATATATATATATATATATATATATATATATATAATAAAGGGAAACTAACAGACCTTAAAAGGCGTTATTTAATGTTAATTAAAAATGTTTTCCAAGCTAACTTACGTTTTTGTTCAGTGGAAAATAATCTCCAAAAGACTAATCCGGGTACATGAGACATTCGATCGCATAGTTGTATGGATCCGAAGTGCACCATATATTATAGGGCTTTTAAACCAACTGTAATGTAACACTATGCTATTACATTTTGTACGTCATGTGCGCTCTAGCCTAACAGAAAAGGAAGACAATCTCGTAAGGGATTAGCGCTTTTAATAGAGGCACTTATTGTCTAAAAGTCCAAAATAACAGTCGCATTGTCTCCGATGGTGGCATAGTGCGTCTGTGGATCAGATTAACAGCTAAGGCGTTAAAAGTGCAGGGCAAGGAAAACGCCAGACATAAATTCCCTGGGGTCTTCCTCGTCCTTCTTTTCCTTACTCCTGCCTCTTCCTCTGCTTCTGCTTGTTCTTGTTCTTGATCTCCTTCTCCTCCTCCTCCTCCTCCTTCTTCTTGTTCTTCTTGTTCTTCTTGTTCTTCTTGTTCTTGTTCTTCTCCTCCTCCTCCTTCTTCTTCTCCTCCTCCTCGTCCTCCTCGTCCTCGTCCTCCGCCTCCTCCTCTTAATTCTTCTTCTATTCCTCCTCTTTCTTCCTCCTTCTCTCTCCTCCTTGGCCTCTTATTTCTTCTTCTACTACTCGACTCTCCTCCTTCTCTCTCTCTCTCTCTTTCTCTTTTTCTCTCTCTCTTTCTCTCTCTCTCTCTCTCTCTCTCTCTCTCTCTCTCTCTCTCTCTCTCTCTCCTCCTCCTCCTCCTCTCCTCCTCTCCTCCTCCTCAAGTTCTTGTCGCTATCTTTGCCAGATCGAGTTTATTAGCCTCGACATTGACCCCACAGCGCATCCGCGCAAAATCGTAACTTAACCAGGCCTTCGACCTCCCCTCCTTCCTTCCCTCTCCAGTCCATCAACGTTCGGCCGTGTGTACGAAGACTTGTAGTTCATAACCAACATCGTCCGCACTTTGGATACACGCAGACAAAGATGGACAGAGGTAAGTAAAAGAATGCAGACGTACAGACAGGTTGAGTACAATCCTGTCTCAGCTGAGCAGGCCGCGAATATAATTTTTTCTTCACAGAATTTTTACTTCACAGAAGTAAAGCAGCTAAGAGCGATTAAAGTGCAAGACAAGAGAGGGGGAATACAACCCGAGAGGCAGCCAGCAAAGGCGGCCCCAGACATATATGTAACCAGGGCATAGTCAGGGCAGTCATGCAAGTAACCAGCGATTTATGCCCAAATAAATTCTTGGCAGGGCAAAAATTCTGGCATAGCAACGACCAGGGCAAAGGCATTAACCAAGGCATTTCCTTGGCTTGCCCTGCCGTAGGGCCGCCACTGGCAGCCAGGGGTTTAAAGTGTTAGCGACTTCATTTTACTTAGTCTCGGCAGGTGAAGGCTTGGGTCCTTTCCTCTCCCTCACCGTCGGATCTTCCCACTGACAGTATACGGCAGTCGACACATTTTATAGACGGCGTTGTAGGGTTGTGTAAGTGGAGAAGAAATCTAAAAGCATTCTGCCTTGGCAACGATTTGAACCCCTAACTTGCCACTAGGTCGACAATCCAACACAAGTACTGTTATTAATCACTAGACAATCGGACAACTTGACAGATTAAACGAACTGTTCATTCACCCGGCATCCTATAGGTGGTGCCACAACAGGTACACGAATTATAGTAAACTCTAACTGCTGAAGCGCTACCCTAAATCTAAGCGCAGGGCACACGCTTAATCACGAGCGCTTCGTCGTTTCAGAAGGGTAGTCCAGAGATGATAAGTGAAGATCCGATTCCGGTTGACAACTAGACCAGAGACAGGAGGCAGAGAAATAGGTCTAATGTTCACCTCTGCGCTGACAGGGTGCCATTTGCAGGTTGTCATCTCTAGGGTGCCATTTACAGGGTGCCATCTGTAGGGTGCCATTTGCAGGTAGAACAAGCAGCCATCGAATCACTTGTTGACACAATCCCGACATAAGTAAGTTCTACATACATACGTACGTACGTACATGCATACATACACACATACATGAATACATACATACTTACATAGATACATACCCTCGTCGGCATATATACATACATATATACATACCTACGTGACTCCGCCACTGTTCGTACTATGACAGTGCCAGTCCCAAGCCTGGAGATTAGTGGAGAGAGGAGGAGGGCGACGCTAATCAACTTTGTTATGACACACTCACCCAGTGTCGTTAAACAGCAACTAACTAACATACCTACATGCACACATACACAAACATACACATACATGCATAAATTTTTATTTGTAACGTTTCCCCTACAATTTTATATGTACAGGTTCGAGTTTTTAGAATCCGTGTATTTATTTTAACATTTAGAAACCTCATTTCAAACCTATCAAAATCAAGCGGTTGTCTGTAGCGTAAACTAAGTTTGTTGTTAGTTAGAGATTAATTTCTTTGCCAACCGTAAAAGAACTGTTTTATCCCATGGAATGCTTTTTCTGTTTCAGGATGGTCGTTGGTCGTTTTTCTGGCGGTAGCATTGGGGACGGTGCCACCCATTGCGTGCCGTCTTTCGAAGGATATTCTAAACCAGATCGAGTTCAGCAGAGGTATGCCAGGCATGGGTTAACGAGTCCTTCTGTTATCTTCAGCCAAGCTTCTTGCAACAGAGTTCGATTTGTAATGGGGAGGGGAAGAGGAAGTTCTACCCACTAGTTCAGGCTAGCATTTCCCCCACAATCATCGCTCCCATGTTGTTTCCGGTTGAATTTATTTTCCATTCATTTATGTCTTGCCTACAAGTCTTCCCCGACCAGCGACCGATCAGTGGCGCTTTAGAAGTTGACGAGATTACGATTACGATAGCAGACAGACAAAGTCTCCGGGTGAAGATAAAATATTTGCTCTGGCTTTTCCAATGGATTATGAGTTTTGCTTACGATTTCACTCTGATGGCTTCTATAGCAACGGCGCAATAGAAGACATCAGTTTAGATTTTCATACGTTTCGCTCCTGTTCACATACATGCACTAGTCTTTCCCAACTTGTTCTGACTGTCTCCCAATACATTTCATTCCTGCTCATAGGTTAAGTGCCGTTGTGGCTCGGGGCTAAACAGGAGCTTAAGCACCCGATGAGCGCATGTAATATGTGGGGAGCGGTGGTGTAGGGGTATGTTCAGTGCCTTGCAGCCGGAGGGTTGCGGGTTCGAATCCACCTCAAGCCGCCGCGTAAGGATCCTAGGCAAGTCCTTCACTCGCAATTGCTCATGCGCTTCGGCGTGAAACTCCGATTCAGTGTCCGCGCTGTAGTCGGGAGCGCCTCTGAGTAGAAATCTTGAAGGGGCGCTATAACAAGTGCTCATACATACATACATGATACATACATACATACATACAATATCTGGAAATATGAGGAATAAGCAAAGTAGTTGGCTGGTCGCTTTGTATTAGGCCTACTCTTACTATGAAGAATGTTTTCAACTGGATTCTCGGTTCAACAGGCTGTAGTGCAAGGATTGTAGTTAGGACCGATTTAATTGTTGAAATTGGGAGTTTTCATTATAGCTCCGAAGCATATTGTACTTGTGCAAATTGTCTGAATTGCTACGACAGTGTGCAGGTCAAAGTGCAGTTCCAATTGGCCTAGGCAAATGCGATGTTCGAGTTAAAACAATGAGTTTGTTGTTTGTTAGTTGTATCAGATTACTTTATTATAATAACTGCTTAATATTCAAAGGGTCGCGATGGGTAGTGTGCCGCGACCCTTGAATATTAAGCAGATATTATAATAAAGTTGTAAAGCGAGAGGTCGTGGATTCAAATCCCTGCCAGGGAAGAAAGTTTAGAAATTTATTCTTTCTTGCGCCCACAGTAAACACGTTCAGCTATTTAAAAAAAAATGAGTCCAATGATCGTAAACTGTCGGTGGGAAGATCAAACAGCAGGGAAAAAGACTGGCCTCCCGCCCTCATATGCCGAGGCTAAGAAAATAAATTCGCTAACACTTCATACTCATAGCTGCCTCTCATAGTTAGTTAAGGACTTCTCCTTCTTCTCCTCCTCCTCCTCTTGCTCCTCCTCCTCCTCCTCTTGCTCCTCCTCCTCCTTTTCCTCCTCCTCTTCCTCATTCTTCGCATTCTTGGTAGTAGCAGTTTCAGTTTAACGACACTGTGTGATAACAAAATTCATTAGAGTCCTTTATCCTCCTTTATCCAGGCTTTAAACTGGAACTGCCAGAGTACGAGCAGTGGCGGAGTTTTCGTCTTCTTCTTCGACTCATTGAGACACAAAACACACATGCGTGACATTAGACCTATTTATTGAAATTTTAATCTAGCGACTGCCCGTCAGTATTTCTGGAAGCACTTAGACGCATTTATACTTTGAGATGTCACTGATACTGTTTTTTTCATTTTCCAGTTGGAGTCAATAAAATAAAAGACGAGGTTCTAAATGGTAACCGGAAGTACAAGACCTTCAACAGACTGGCCGAACTGGGCGATCGATTTCCTCGAAGACTGTCTGGAAGTAAAGTACTCGAAGATTCAATCGGTTAGTCAGTGTACTCGGCGATTGACAATAACACTTTTAATTTTTTTTAAGTCACAGGCTAATAACGAAATCAGATAATCCCTTATGATTTCTTTGCTTCAGCTGTCTACCTCTTCTATCTGGTCTCTCTGACAACCGGGCTTGGAATTTCCCTTTCAGGATATTTGATATAATGCCCCTTTAAGAGGCCTACCCAAGCCATCTCCGGACAACCCCTTTGACCTGACGAAGTACTTGTGAATAAGCTGCTGCTCTGCGCTTAGCTCTAAAGTAGCGCATTAGAAATTTTGAGTTTACGATTACGATTCATTTATGTAGGGCCAATTGTGTTCAATTCCTGAAACACAATCTAAGGTCAGGGCAGCAGAGTTCACGAAGATAGGCAGGAGCGAGGCCTAGTCAGCAGCGCCAGACTAGGGCAGCTATCTTATACGCAATCCGCTGCTCAGAAGGGAGCCAGTGGAGAACGTCGCGCATGTAACTACATACATGGCCAAATTTGGGTATACGGTCGATAAGGCGGGCAGCAGAACGGAAGATCCTATCCAAGCACCTCAGTCGACCAGCAGGGAGACCAGCGTAGAGTGAGCAACAACAGTCAAGTCTAGTTGTGACGAAGGCAAAGATCAGGGCGGAGGTAGCAGAAGCGGTGAATGAGCGGGCGACAGCGCGGCGCAGGCGCTATTATTGGTAGATGCAGTTACGGCTAAGGAGGTTGATGCAACGCCGGTGTCACGATATAGAGTATCCTTCATCATGAGTATCCCCAGTAGCGAAATGGAGTATTCGGTTTAATTTGCATTTTTGGCGGTTTCTAAATGACATTGTATTCAGTCGTACTGTTTGGATTTATTGTACACATAACATTTTTAAATTGCGTATCTGTAGTTTGTAAGTCGACCTGAAATCAATTTACTTCGTTTTGGTGATTTTGACTGGATTTTCGCCGAGGCTATCGCACATGCGTATGACGATGGGGGGGGGGATAGAATGGTTTATCCCCCCGGATACTCTAAACCGGTTTATTCCGGGGGGATAAATTCATACATCCCCCCGGATAGTCCTAGGACAGATACTCTATTTCGTGATACCGGCGTATGCATAGGGCCTATAGCCTATGTAGTATATGTACATATTATTTCATGGAGTTATCGTCTTGCACGCCTAGTTGAATTATTATTTATACTTTGCTTACGTACGAAAGTCAAAGGAAATAAATAGTCTACTTGATGTAATCTGTTGAAGAACTAAACGCTGAAGGTGTTTTATGTCCTGCATCGCATGTCATTATGAATGCACATCAAATCCAACATGATCTAATGATGTTTTCCTTTTTCAGATTTCTGTAGTCTTGCATGACTGACACGTCATGTTTCTAAGTGCGAGATCAGAGATTGTAATTGTAATTGCAGATTTTTATATAGCGCCACTTCAAGAGAGACTCACCAGAGGCACTCCCGACCTAACAGAATAAAACCTCCATCAAACAAAATGGTCTTCAAGCGTTTACGGAAAAGAGTCTAAGAGAGGCTGAGGAGTTCATGTTGCAGGTTGTTAGGCAACTTATTACCAGAGGATGTGCCGACCACAGCATGACGTCAATTAATAATGTGATTGCGTTTAGCTTTAAAGCCGAGCTGGCAGTTTGGGTCTACGAATGCAAGAGTGCTTATTGGGCCTACGACGACCTAAAAACGGCCCTTCTGCTTAATCCCGTTATACTACAGCGGCCATGATATTAAACGGAAATACATGTAGGTGCATATAATTATATTCACCTAATCAGACACAAATGACCAGACGTAGAAATTCTTCTCAGTCCCTGTTCAATAGAAAAAACCTTCAAGGAGCGTTTACTCGTGGTAAACAGTTGGGTGAAAGTGTCAAAGCCGAGCAGTGCATTAGTTGAGGAAAGCAGACACCAGAGGTCATCAGGCGACCAAGCGAAACGTTGTTCAGCATTCATCTGACAAAATACAGTAGCCTATGGCGTCTGAAGGTCAAATTCCAGCTTCAAATTAATTGAAAACACAATGACACCATTACACCAAGTGCCAAGAACAATGATAGACAAACAGGAATTAAAAAGTAGTGAAAATTATATGGCTGACTTAATGCAATTCAATAGAAAATTTAATGTATTGTTATATTGCCCTCCTTGCAAAGTTCAAAAGTGCACACACGACCATACGACAGAGCATCGATGGCGCTGAGCAAAGCATTTGCTCAAGGTCCCTGCACAGTAACTGCCTCAGCCGAGGCCACCCTCGTACCTGTGCTCTCCGTGTTACAGACCGTACTCTAATCAGTTGGCTACCTATGTCACACTGAACAGATTCCACATTGGCCACCGAAGCAACATAACCGTTAACTCAACCAGGAACGAGCAAAAAGAGACAAAGTAACCATCCATTACAATTTGAAACAGAACGCTCCTACTGCTCCAAATGATCAGAAATGACGAGAGGGGAATCAAGGCACTGGAAGACGGGTAGGAAACAGACAGAGAAAACAATGAAAGAAACCAGAACCGATTCCATGTTAGTCTTATTTATAGTCACAACTCGGTTATACAACATGCTATTATTACACGCACGACATACAACTGCTTGATTTAAGGCTTTTATCCGAAGTAAATCTGGTTTGCGATTTTGACCACTTTAAATCTAGATCAAACCTTTTAATTAAATCAAACGCTTTGGCTGATTATCCACCGGGGAAGTGATTGTCCACCCAAGAAGGTAATAGCAACATAGCTAACGGATATAAGATTGAAGGCCTACATTTTCATGCACATGAGTTGCTGCCATATTAGGCCTATGTATAGCGTAACTGTTTATGAATTCATATGCAGCAATAATAATAGAGTCATGTAGATAGCATATACTATAATCGTGCTGTGCTTTGAACTACTTGATGAAATACGTTTACTTTTTGCTGTAGATTACGTCATGGATGAGATGCGAAAAGAAGGCCTTGAAAATGTGCACGGAGAAAATGTAACCGTAGGTAGAAAAGCTTGATTCGGCTTCTTATAATGACCTAGGCATATCCATCGATAACTGGTCAAAATTGAGACCAAGTCAAAGACTACCGGAACAGGCCTATGCATTTTGCTGTAGGCCTAGCCGTCTATTTGAAAATGGGCGGACAATTACAAGATGAGTTTATACTTTTTCTTATACAGCATATAATTTCTATATCCAACACAAGTTTACAGTCTGTAGCCTATAAACACAGCGAATATTAATAAATAGAAAAGAACTTCACAGTTTAAGAACTGTAGGCCTAGTTTTTCAGATCAAGAATTAACTGTCTAGTGAAAACCTGAATACGTTAGCTCAAGATGGTATGACATTTGGTTACCGGTTTAAAGTTTAAACACTTAAAAGCAGAAGTGTTAGGCTTTGAACCAAGCATGGCCATTTTAAGGTCGTCGTAGACCCTAGGCACTTTGGCATTCATAGACCCCGAATGCCAGCTCTGCATTAAAGCTAAGCGCATAACTACGCATACACATTTATTTAATAACGTCATGCTATGGTCGGCACATTCTCCGGGAATAAGTTTCCTAAGAAACTGAGAATTCAACTCCTCAGCCTCTCTTTGCTTCTTTTCCGTAAATGCTTGAAGACCATTCTGTTTGATCGTGGTTTCATTCTGTTTGGTTGAGAGCTCATCTGATGAGTCTCTCTTGAAGTGGCGCTAAGAAATTGCAATTACAATTACAATCTTGCACTTGGAAGCATGACGTGTCAGCCATGCAAGACAACAGAAATTTGAAACAAGGCGTACATCATCAGATCATTGGGTTTGATGTGTATTCACACTGACATGCGATGCAGGACATAAAACACCTGCAGCGTTTAGTTCTTCAACAGATTACATTTACTATGACCGTCGTTCGTAAAGAGAGTATAAATATTAATTCAACAAGGCTTGCAAGACGATAACTCCATAAAATAGGAACACAGACGAACGATTTTCAAACTTTATTGTTAATCTACCTCCAGACAAAAAATCGATTGTTGGCGTAATACCAGCTTAGGTCAGATCAAAAACACAAGCGAACGCGAAGTCCCCTTGCTATAGCTAATCAGAGAAAGATGGGTATGAAGCTGAGCACAGAAAATTTAAAGAAAAATACATGTATTGTAAGTTCATGGTAGACGTAGAATAGCTAACGACATCTGGCTTAACACTAGTACCACCGTTTGAAAACTGCATACACCATGGATATAGTTAAACGCCATCTTATTTTTGTAGTTCGGAAGCAAGTACATTATAATCATTCAAACTTCACGACTTATGCACCTGGAATATGCAAAACGTTAAATGCACTTGCATGCAAGCTGTCTTGTACAGATCGGAATCAAATGTATTATATAATTATCATTCATCTTCAGGATCCTATGAAAACATGTTGTACATTACAGTGCGTCTGTTGCAATGGTGCATTTTCGGACTTAAGAGCAATTGACTATGGAGTGCCACAGGGATCTAACCTCGGCCCTCTACTCTTCCTCATTTATATAAACGACCTCCCCAATGTCTCACCAATCATGTTTTTTTATTTTATTTGCAGATGACACCAACGTTTTTTACTCTCACCGTTCTTTACAAACCCTTACTCAGGTCATAAATGCAGAGCTTACTCTAGTGGCGGATTGGTTTTCTGCTAATAAACTAACCCTTAACCTAGATAAAACAAACTTCATACTGTTCAAATCCCATAGGAAAATAGGTCCCTCGGATGACTCGTTAAGATTATCCATCAATGACATTCCTATTACCAGAGTCACCTCTACTAAATTTTTAGGTGTTCACGTGGACCAACATTTGACCTGGAAAGAACATATAAAAACTATTTCTGACAAAATTGCTAAAAACATTGGTATTCTAACTCGAACTGCATACTTGTTGCCCTCTTGCATACGCCTAAAATTATATTACTCGTTGGTTTACCCCTATCTTACTTATTGCAATATGGTATGGGCATCCACTTATGACTCTAGACTACGGAGATTAATTCTATTGCAAAAACGTGCAGTTCGTATCATTATGGGAGTTCCAAGGTGCGTTCATTCTGGACAACTATTTACTAACTTGAAGCTACTTAAACTAGAGCAGATTCGAACATTACAAATTGGCCTATTTATGTACCGTTATGAACATGGTTTACTTCCAGCATGTTTTAAGGGATTTTTTCATCTAGGATCTGATGATCATACTCACTACACCAGAAACTTTAACTCCTATCGCCCCATATATGCACACACCAATACTCGCTTATTTTCCATAAAATCTGTTGGCTCCACAACCTGGAACATGCTTCCCTCTCACATACGTTGTGCCCCGCACCTACGACTCTTTAAAAAAATGCTGCATGACTTCCTGATTAATGGAAATTAGCTAAAACCTACCCTGCCGGATATTCTTTTTCACTGTTAGTTAAGGTTTTCGTTTGTTTCTTTATTTTCATACTGTTTTGAATTGTGTTTATCATGTACTGTGTACTATGTACTATACTGTTTGCATTACTGTATGAAACTTGATGTTGCACTGTTTGTCAAGGATTTAGCTATCACTAATTCAAATTTCTGAAATGTTGTTTTAGGTGTCCCTAGTTAGCGGGATCTTGATCCCTTTTGGGACTCCTCTTGCGGCCAATCCTGATATTTTATGTTAAATGTTATGTGATTTTTATTTGACATGGCTTCAATAAAAGAGTTTTGATTGATTGATTGATTGATTGATTGATAATGTCAGTTAAGTCAATTCTTTCAAATTCCTTGGGGTCTACATTGACCAACATTTAACCTGGAATGATCACATAAGTAACATTTCCACTAAGGTTGCCAAGAACATAGGGATTCTGGCTCGTGTATCCTACCTGTTACCTTCTAGAGTTCTGCATACACTATATTATTCTCTTGTTTACCCTTACTTGACATACTGTAATATCGCCTGGGCCTCCAATTATTCCTCTCGTCTGAATAGGCTATCTATATTACAGAGACGAGTTGTACGTATTATTGCTGGGAGATCATTGACAACTAACACTGCAAGTAGATTTAGTTTACTACGAATACTTAATATCCCTCAGATAAACAAATTGCAAATCTGTGAATTTATGTATCGCTTCGCCAAAAAATCTCTTTCCCAATCTTCAGTCGCTACTTCTCTAAGATCTCTGATACACATTCTCATTATACAAGATCTCTCGATAACTTTGATGGAACCTATGCCCGCACTAACACTCGTTATTTTACCTTAAGATGCTGGTCCTCCTGCCTGGAATAACCTACCGAAGTCACTGCGCACTCTTCCGAATCTTGCCCTATTTAAAAAAGAAGTCAGAGTCCGATAGCTCATGGATAACATCTGGCACAGAGACCGAGAGGTACCGAGTTCGAGCCCCGTTGGGCGGATATGCTTTGTAGACTGCTATTAGCGCCGTTGTATTGCAGGCTGTCTGTTCTGTTAGTAGTTAAGATTTGAATTGCATAACATGTAAATGTACAGCGCAGTGCGTTTGTCAGACGCTTATTAAAGAAAAGATATTATAATTATTATTATTATTATTATTATTATTATTATTATTATTATTATTATTATTATTATTATTACCTCCTTCACAATAGTCAATGAGTTATCTAAATATCGTTATTCATTGTTATACCACAATTAGTTAAGTGACCTAGTTAAGTGTTGTTAGTTAAGCCAGTTATTCTCATTTTTTCTGACAATGCTATTTGTGTAGACTATACTCAACTGTCATCCCTCTACTAACATGGTACACGGGTATCCCTAACTTAGCTGGACTTCAGTCCCTTCTGGGAACCCGATTGTTTCCCTCAAACGTTAATAAGATATTCATGTGATCTGTCTGTTTTAATTTCTAAACTTATGTTCGTTGATTATGATAATTCTGGAACACTACTTATAAACTTAGTCCAGGCAATATACAGTTAGACCTGGGCAAAATTGCTTCAGAAGCTTTTTTAATGGTTTTCTGCTCAGTTTCCATTGCTGAATAACATATCGAAAATCCCCCAAAATCCGACCACGGGGTCACCCCCTAAAACTGCATTTTATCCAAGATGGCGGCCAATAATGGCGCCAACACAGAAAACACTATATAAAAGGTCATAGGTAAGCTACAATGACAAATGAAGTATCAAATTTGGCATTATCAAGGTCAAGGAATCGATTTATCGTAGTGGCAATAGTGTCGGAATGTTACTATCCAAGATGGCGGCCAATATGGCCGCCAACACACACAAAATGTATATATCTTGAAAACTATTTGTAGCGCTCACAACAGCAGAAACTCTTCCTTTAAAGCTTTGATTTTGAAGATATTTTCATGATTTCTTAGATTGTAGCATTCCCGCACTATTGCCAATTCATGTGTTATTGTGGATTACCTATTCATTCGTTTAGAAGAAGCAGGCGATTGGATGCTAAGCATTGCTAACCAAGTGGAAAGGGCATCCATAGCTTGGCACATCTGCGGAACGGCAATCCACCATGCAATCGGGGGCTGTAACGGATGTAGGTCTGCACATCACCATCATATAGTTGGCGCAAAAGCCCACATGACGCCAGCAAGACCCCAATACAAGACGTTTAGATAGCATAAAGCATTGGGTCCAGCACCGAACCTGTGGAAAACTTAAAGGGGCAAGAACCCAGCTGGACCTAGAGGAGCCAAAGACTATACAATTAGTGTGCTCTGACAGGAAGAAGAGAAGCCACTCTAGCGGTTTGTCTGTCAGCCCAAAAGAAGCAGAAAGGTGTTGAAGGAGTATATGATGGTCAATAGAGTCAAAAGCTGAGCTGAGCTGACTGACATCGAAGATGGTCAAGAGAGAGATCGATCGAGATCTGTCCGACATCCATGGCGCCATAGAGGTCAGACAGGAGGCGGTCTAGTAGGGTCTCCATAGAGTGACTCTTCCTAAAGCCAGGCTACTTGGAGGCAGCAAACCATTTGGATCTATATATAGATAAACAATAGCGACAATACATTCCTGAACCATAGAAAGAAATGTCACATTTGCAATCAGGCGGTAATTTGCTTAATCACTTAAATCCAGCCCATCCCGCTTCAAGACTGGATACAGGATCGAGCTCGCACGTTTTTGGCGCGAAGGTTAAAATGAACACTCGTAGCTCAGCACTCGTGACCTCGCGAAGAGTCGAAAGGCTACGGTTTGTAGGCGGATAGTCCGGCGGGGAAGCAGAGGAGGTTGCCTGACGGATGGAAGAAATCCTGGATGCTAGTTTCTTCATAAACACGTCGACAGTAAAAGGCGGCGGAGTCTGTGACCGTTGAATACCCGACCGTCGGCCACGAAGGTCACTGAAGATTGTCCAGAGCTTTTTTGGCTCACCCGATCGTCGGCCGAGGATGGCCTCTCAGTATTCCTGCTCCCTGCTCCGGTAGAAGGATTGCATGTTTCGGGCAAAGCGAACCCAGGTGGTCTGATCTTTCGGAGATCGCGTTCGTCTGTAAACCCTCTTCAGGTGCCTGGCTTGGTTCAGCATTAAATCACTGCGAGATGGGGCAATGACGCATCTTGACTGAGCGTGGTGGGAGAAAATGTGTCTAGTGGCTCAGTTATCACAGCCTCATAGGAGTCAAACAGCTCAGAGACAGTCCGCTTAAAGTTTTCGTCAGTGTCGTTGAGAAGATGATGGTTCCGAAGAGCAGTTCCAAAGGCCCC
Organism: Aporrectodea caliginosa; assembly: GCA_020284085.1. Taxonomy (NCBI): domain Eukaryota; kingdom Metazoa; phylum Annelida; class Clitellata; order Crassiclitellata; family Lumbricidae; genus Aporrectodea; species Aporrectodea caliginosa. Next base: position 684,837 of record JACEVL010000130.1, on the reverse strand, counting down.
CGATCCAGACTTGATGAGCTGAGATATACCTATTTTTGTGTGTTGGCGGCCATATTGGACGCAATCTTAAATAGTAGCATTCCGACACTATTGCCGCTACAATAAATCGATTTCTTGACCGTGAATATATTATATTCGACACTTCATTTGTTATTGTAGCTTACCTCTGACCTGATATATACATATATTTACGTTTTGGCGGCCATATTGGCGGCTATATTGGCCGACATCTTGGATAGTAACATCCAAAGCTATTGCCACTACGATAAATCGATTCCTTTACCTTGATAATATTAATTTTGACACCTCATTTGTTATTGCAGCTAACCTATGACCTGATATATGGATATTTTTCTGTTTTGGCGGCTATATTGGCCGCCATCTTGGATAGTAACATTCCGATACTATTGCCACTACGATTATTCGATTTCTTGACCTTGAATATATTATATTCGACACTTCATTTGTTATTGTAGCTTACCTCTGACCTGATTTATACAAATTATTTTGGTTTTGGCGGCCATAGTGGCCGCCATCTTGGATAGTAACATTCCGACACTATTGCCACTACGATAAATCAATTCCTTGACCTAGCTACTGTCAAATTTGATACTTCATTTGTCATTGTAGCTTACCTATGACTTTTTATATAGTGTTTTCTGTGTTGGCGCCATTATTGGCCGCCATCTTGGATAAAATGCAGTTTTAGGAGGTGACCCCGTGGTCGGATTTTGGGGGATTTTGGATATGTTATTCAGCACTGGAAACTGAGCAGGAAACCATTTAGAAAGTTTCTGAAGCAATTTTGCCCAGGTTGAAGGTATATTTGAGCTAGATTGCCTGGACTACAATAAAAGGATTGATTGATTGATTGATTGATTGATTGAAATATGGACAAAACGGTAGCTCATTGTGACGTGCGCTTGCTATAGACACATCAATAAGCTTACATGTTTGATTTTTAATCTCAATTTACCTTTTTGTAATGCTGACTAAAGTTCACACAAAGTAGACTATTGCACAGTTTAACTTAACTTTAAGTTAATATCTTAAAGTTAAACTGTTTCAGGGCAATTACAAAACTTAGGCCTACTAAATTAGAATTTGAAACTTCTTTTTTAAATTTTTGCGTCAAATTCAATCATTAAACTAAATTTCTAATTTTCAGACTTGCGTAAGCCTCTGAAAGGCCGTAAGCCCTAGGCACAATGCCTGTTGTGCCCAGTGGATGATACGGTCCTGGATTCAAGGTATAAGGAGGATTAAGGCCAACCGGAAATTACGTGCGTTGGAAATGACTAATTAAATCCAGGAAATAAAGATAAATAACTCAGTTTTTATTAAAGCAACGACTTTGGCCATCACATAGCCCATATAGACCTACAGCGAAAATGTCGGAAGTGAATATATAATTCACTGAAGACAATTCACTTCTTTTCGACACCACCTATTGCCTAAATTGTGTGCAATGTCAATTACAACAGGATATGCATAACGGAATTAATTCCTGCACGAATTCCAGGCACTGTGATATTATTTTAGAGAAATTCCGGAATTTCTGAGCGTGTATGAAATTTAGAAATCGTTGTAGGTTCCGAAATGGACTCGTGGAAACGAGTACGGTGAGATTCTGTCTCCAATGCGACGCTCCATGTACATCATGGCTCTCGGTACTTCAATCGCTACGAATGGAAATCTAACTGGAAGGGTCATCGTGGTCAAGTCCTTTGAAGAACTGGAACAGAAGAAGGACCAGGTGAGATGGATGGACGAAAGGATGATTTACTCTGTGTGTGGTTTAATGAAATGGATGGGTATATGAGCGGATGGGTGAATGGATTGGATGGATGGATGATGGATGGGTGGAAATATTAGAGTGGGCGATTTGGGTGGATGAATAGATTAAATCTAATCTCATCTAGTCTAATATATTATAATTTGAGATTATGAATAATCCACGGCAAAGATTCAAATTGATTAAAGTGAGAATGTCTTAGAAAAAGTAGACCCCCACCCCGATTGATTGATTGATTGATATAGTATCCTTTGATGACAATGGTGATGATGAAGATTACAGCGTCGCCAATTGATGATGATGGTGACAACGATGATTTTAAAATGCTGGATATATTTGAGTTATATTAATGCCATGTCTGTTAGGTTCGTGGTAAGATAGTCGTCTACAACCAGCCATGGAAGGGTTACGGCGCAACAGTCCAGTACAGAAGTCGTGGCGCAACAGAAGCTTCGAAAAGAGGAGCCATCGGAGCCCTGGTCAGGAGTATCACCGACTTCTCAATTTACAGCCCTCACACAGGGGCCCAGGCAAGTCGTTCACACTTTGTAACTATACTTTATGTAACAGGTCGGAGGATCGAGTCCCGTCGTTACTGTGTTTTAGAGATTTGCATCTGAGGTTAGAACATGGACCTAAGATAGTTCTCACCCACAGAAACAGGAACAAGGCCGAAGCTGCACGGTCACAGTAACTGATATACATAAATGTAGGTCTACGCACAAATACATTTTGTACTTGACAGTGTGACATTTGAGACAGTGATATTTTCGTTAACGAAAACTAAAATTAGAAGTAAAAATAAAGGATTTCGTTAACGAAAATAAGAAGTAAAAGTAGGAAGGAAAATAGGTAAGTTATTTTCAGAAGTAAAATCTATTCCCAAATTAGGATCCATTGAAAATCTCCGGCATGTAACCTTCGTTGTCTAATAACTGTCCCCCTCCCTGCGTGAGAGGGTTCGCGTTTGAGTTTATCCTACAAATTCGTACAGCGAAATTGCTGAGCTCCTGCCTATTTGCAATAGATGTTTAACAAAGATATCAATACTGTAGACAATCGTCAAAAAACTCGTCAATACAGCTTCCGAGAAATATTACACCTCAAAATCGAAAATGCACCAGGGAATGTGCACTCATCATTCCTCTGGACCGGAGAATGTTTCGCCTTATCTCTGTATCCTACAGCATCTGTTTTACTGTAATTTAGCCTAACAAATCGACAAGTCTTAATCAAGAATTTAATTATTTTATTGAAATTGTTAACCATCTGTTGTTTTAGACGTACAATACAAGTTTTCCGAAGATTCCTGTGGCCTGTATCACAGTAGAAGATGCTGAACTACTTCAGCGCTACTACGACCGAAGTAAATGAAAATATTAATTTTAATAGATTTTAAGAATAAAATAAAAAATAATAAAAGAATGAATAAATAATAAAGTTCACCAACCGCTCTATCTAAATGATATCCACGTTGTTAAACCCGTCGAAACTAAGCCAAAAGAACGCTTTTGAGAGGTTTTTAAGGTGCTATATTAAATATCTCGATATAGATCAGTGGTTCTTAACCTTTTCAAGGGAGCCGAACCCCAAGAGAAATCCATGACCACTCACCGAACCCCTCAAGTCTGAACAATAATTTTTTACTAATGGGAACAAAAGGAAATAAAAAAATGTACCAAAATGTGATACAATATTAATACATTCAATACTGTACATGAACTACTAAACGTTAACTAATATATTAAATAAAAGTCGAAACATAAAAATAAAATAGCAAATGATTTTTCATTCACACTCACTGACCCTGAATTTGTACATATTTCAGAGGACCTCTGCCGAACCTCTGGCACGGGCTCACCGAACCCCAGGGGTTCGGTCGAACACTGGTTAAGAAACACTGATATAGATGCATGCATACTTATGCATAAATATACTCACATAATACAAACACACACACACACACACATCTCTTTATTTAACCACCTGTCGACTGCCCTACGGTCTTCCTGACCTTTGGTGTCAGCCTCTTCAGACTTTGTCCGATGGTTTAATTAATTTAGGCCAAACAACCAGAGACTGAGACATGGCGTATAATTATAGCAGCGCTGTAGACATCTTTGCATTGGATTTTATTAACTTACATAAGTTAGGATTACAATCACTCTAATTCTTTACTTATTCTCCCAGATTTTTCCAACGTTCTGCCTCTCTGTGTGTCTCTCTGCCTGTGTCTCTCTGTCTCTCTCTCTCCAACATTCTCTCCGTCTCCGTCTCTGTGTCTGTGTCTGTGACTATCTGAATCAGTCAGTCAGTCAGTCAGTCTGTCCGTCTGTCTCTGTCTTTCTCTGTCTGTCTGTCTTTCTGTCTCTGTCTCTGTCTGTCTCTGTCTGTCTGTCTCTGCCTGTCTCTGTCTTTCTGTCTCTGTCTGTGTCTCTGTGTCTGTGTCTGTGTCTGTGTCTGTCTCTGTCTCTCTGTCTGTCTGTCTGTCTGTCTGTCTGTCTGTCTGTGTCTCTGTCTGTCTGTCTGTCTGTCTGTCTGTCTCTCTCTCTCTCTCTCTCTCTGTAGTTAATCTGCCGCACAAAAGCGTGGTTTCCTTGCAGACGAAAACGTCACCGTGTTGATGCACACCGAAGCCCAGAACTACGACGACACCATCTCAAGGAACGTCGTCGCTGAAATTAAAGGCTCAGAATTTCCGGATCAGGTAAACAAAAACTTCCCAGAAATCCTTGCTTATCTTAATTTACTCCGGCATTTCTTAATTCTTTAATTATTTAACTGTTTCGTTCGTTGAGTTTCCTTTAGAAACGAACAGCTTATAGAAATTATTGAACATATGATTATTCTCTATAAAATTAGCAATCTTTTTAAGAGAATAAACTTTTGAAACTAATAGCCTTAACTCCGCCACTGCTCATTTTCTGGTAGTGCCAGTTCCAAGCCTGGTAAAAGGAGGAGGGCTACGCCAATCATCCTTGTTAAGACAAAGTATCTTTAAACGAAAACTAACTAACTATACTAATAACAGTTAGAGAAAGAATAGCTATTTGAACCGAATAATCTTCAGAAATGAATGACCGTTGGAAAAGAGTAGCATTTAGCAACGAATAGACTTCAGAAATAAATCTGCTTTGTTAGGACTACTGGTCTGAAGAAAGCAGTTTACTCTCCTCTGCGAATGTTTCAGGTGGTGATATTCGGAGGACACATCGACACGTGGGATGTTGGAACTGGTTCAATGGACGACGGAGGAGGTCTTATGATCGCATGGGAGGTACGACTTTAATATATATTTATATACACATTTCTCATTTAGTACGTACTAACATACGTTACATGTATGTATGTATGTATCTTCACATTCACTACGTAGCCTACGTATGTATGTATGACTGTATGTATGTATGACTGTATGTATGTATGTATGTATGTATGTATGTATGTACACATGTATGACTGCATGTATGTATGCATGTAGGTATGTATGTAGGCTTATGTATGTATGTATGTATGTATGTATGTATGTATGTATGCATGAGTGTATGTATGTATGTATGTATGTATGTATGTATGTATGTATGTATGTATGTATGTATGTATGTATGTATGTATGTATGTATGTATGTATGTATGTATGTATGTATGTATGTATGTATGTATGTATGTATTATTTCAAGTGAAGTAATATCATAATTAACAATGTCGTTTGCTGATATTGATCTGACTATTGCTTGGTTTTAATGCGCCATTGGTTGATGCGATTTGCATATACACCGACCATTTAGGCCTAGATAGTTGCCTCATATGTGCGCAGAGCCAAATGAAGCGCTCGCATTACACGTTGTCGCTCACCGATCGATAATTATCGTCCAATATTTCGTTAAATATGCATTTCGATGATTTACAGGCATTATCTGTGATTAAGCAGTTGAATCTAAAGCCGAAACGGACCATACGAGTCGTTCTCTGGACAAGTGAGGTACGTACAGTCTGCCTTCTACAAAACCAGGGATTGATCACACTTTTAACATCACTCTGCCAGCATGCCCATGAACAATTGATGGGCCCCATGTGGGCTATATAAGGATCTCATATGGGAATTTGGGTCGTGTATGAGTTCCATATAGGCATAATGGTATAGGGTTGCACCCACAAAGTATTGTAGTAAATTTCTTATCGCCATAGTAGGCCTAATGTCACTTTGGTTCGTAATTTTTGCTGGCTTGTTTTTATTGTTGTTGTGTTTTTTTTCTACTTTTTGCATATTGACTCGGTTGTCATTTTGGATTAAAAAAAATATTATTGATCTTGTCCTTGCTTCATGGATTATTTTTTTAATGAAAATCTGTCTTTTATAAAAATTACAATTAGATTGGAATTTTCGTTGCTCAATATAGACATCAGCAGAAGCATCAATTTTACCACCACGCTTGAATTTTTATTATGACTCTGAGGCCCAGAAATGTATAACGCGATGCCTTTTAAAATTGCAACAACTGATAGAACGTCCTACTAACTACTTAGACTTAGAGACTAAGGAAGTGGCCTGTTATGTGCAAAAGCCGTAAGAGATTGTTGGAATGTGTTTATTGCAGGAGTTTAATCTTCATGGAGGAAAGGCTTACTACGAAGCACACAAGGTAGTCTCTCTTTCTGTCTCTGCGTGTCTTCTGTCTCTCTGTCTCTCTGTCTCTGTCTCTGTCTCTCTGTCTCTGTTTGTCTGTCTCTCTCGCTATATCTATAATATATATATATATATATATATATTATAATATATATTAGGCCTTGGTTATAAGATTGGAAGTCGTAATGTTCTAGCTTTTCTTTAGCGATAGAAAATGTTATTCGCGTCGTTTAACAGACTGTTATTATTGTACAGTAAAAATCACTGCTGGCGATTGACAGAAGACATTGTTGTGTACTTTGAAAGTAAAACGTTATCGTTGTCTCTTCAGAATGAATCCGATAAAGTCTCGCTGATCATGGAGTCCGATCACGGCGTTTTCAGTCCCAAAGGAATCCAATTCACAGGTAAAACCACGTCACACCTCGTTTAAATAATGCATTCGCTGATTTCTGCGACGACTTAGCCGATCGGATTGAAAATAAAATTATGGTAGCTTCGCCGTGTTTGGTTTCTGAAATTGACCACGATGTAACCTAAGACACTAGCTACTCTGCCCCTCTGATCCTCTGGCAACCAGACTCGGACCTCCTTTTTAAAAGTTTGTACTACCCTTCTGGACACCCCGGTGACTCGAAGCAGCGCTCGTGAATAAGCTGGCGCCCTGCGGTTGACTGTCAATTGGCGCTTTAGAAGTTTGGAGATTAAGATTACGAATACGACGTTTCTTTTCCTTTCTCTGTATCGTGTTTCACCATGGGATCTTATGTGTTGTCAGGTCAGAAGCACATGTGAAGAGTTTTTAACAGCGGCGCTATATAAATGCGGTTACAATAATTACTAGTACGATCGCTAGGCCCTGAGCAGAAACGTTTAAATTGGCTCAGAAGCTTTGTATGCGTCATTGTCGTTCATTAGCGAGTTTGTATGTCTGTATCTGAACAATATACGTGTATGCAAATACAATATTGAGATGTAGTTTATGTTTCTGAAATTAGAGTAATCTGTTTGGGACAAGTCGATTATCAGTCAAGCGACAACGCTAGTCCATTAATAAAACAATATTAATTGTTATTTTCACAGGAAGTGGGTACGCACGAGCGATAATGGAGGAGATTCTGAAGCCGGTGAACGACATAAATGCCTCGACCGTCTACGATGGTGAGGGCGCGTCTTCAGACACTGGATGGTGGCTGACTGAACGGAATGTTCCAGGCGCCGAACTGTACAGCGCTAACGAAAACTACTTCTTCTTTCATCACAGTCATGGTATAGCTTATTATTAAGCGTATTATACAAATAGTCATAGGCGTAGCTACATGGAGGCACGAGGAGGCAGTTGCCTCCTCGTGCTTTCTTTATATAGTGGAACTTCTATTGACCAATGACCCCAATAACCAGAATTTTGCCAATGGGCTGTGAAGTTGCCTCCTCTTGAATTTAAGTCTTGCTACGCTCCTGCAAATAGTGTTCTGCTTTTTAATTAAAATGCAAAATATTAACGATAAGCTGTAGGCCCCTAAATCAAGCAAGACGCTAGGCGGATGTAGTCCTATTGGTGCAAATCTGGATATTAATTTATATTACTGCGCTACTAGTAGGCCTAAATGTGACCATATCTGGGAAAAGGCACCTAACGTGGGGTTCTAGTTTCGGAGCTACAGCCAGTTTCAGATAGTGACAGTTGCATATTATTTTTATTATCTTCTGCGAGACTTCAGAATTGTTGTAAGTGTTAATAAGCGATTTATGGCATTAAATTGCAATGTATTCTTGAGTTTTATGTGTACATAGCACAATGATTGTGGCATGGTGAAAGCTTGACATTTTTTCTCTTGTGGTTGGCTTTTCTGAGTGCCATCTTGCTAAACCTTTAAACTTGCAACTTGAAATATTCTTGAAATGATGATTTCATCTATTTTTCTCCTAAATGTTTAATAACTTCATCGTTTATGGACCAAACTTAGTGCAGTTTCTTCTGTCTGAAAGCTTGTTTCAATTTGCATTTGAGGATACCATTAACTCCACATCCCACTTTAGGTCCCTTTCCCAGATATGGTCACAAATAGTTAAGTAAGAGTTATATTGTTGTATATTGACGCCGTGTGTGCTGTGTGCGTTGCAATCCGCATTGTTTTATTTCTTGGCTTCTGAGCGCAGTTCGTTTTCAGCGAAGGTTTGCGACCTGTTTGAGGAATCTTTCTGCCATTCAACAGTAGCTGGCCTGATATTCTTATCTACTTGCAAAAATGACCAACTATTCCGAAATTCACCGTTCCTATTGTTTTGTCTTCTGTCATATTCTCACTCTTCTTCTCTATTCTGTTTATTTGCTTTCCTCCTTAAATTTTCCTCCCTTTCTGTTCTCATTTTGTTCTTCTTTCTAGTATATCTCTTTTCTTTTCTTTAATTTTCTTTTCTTTTCTTTCAATACCTTATCTTATAGGCTATATCCCTAGCGTTCTTTAACTCGCCTAAAATCTCATTTGACTTTACATTACATATCCTTGTCTAACCTTACATTACGTCACCTCATTCACCACCATCCTTTAACAATCCTTTCCTTCCCAGTTTTTGTCTAGTTTACCTTTTATTTTCTTAACTTCAGGTGATTCGATGTCGATGATGAACAAGGACTATTTGGATCGTGCGACTGTTCTCTGGGCGACGACTGTTTACTCCGTTGCAAACCTTAACGACATCCTTCCACGCACCGGAGACTATCCATCTGCATCGACATCGATCAGAGCCACGTCTCCTCTGTTGACTCTCATCCCTCCTTTGGTTGCTGCTGCTCTTATCTTCAGACTCAATTGACTCTAGAGGTCTCAAGATCGAGTCAGTTGTTGTGGATAGCAACATTCACTGCCTTAGTTAGATAATACGAAATTGTACTTCAACAAAGATTAGAATTACTGTAAGACTTCTTTTAAAGGGACGGGTCCCAATTAAACGCCGGTCTCCAAAAGCCACTAGACGGTTTAAACACAATGTGTACAAATAAACGCCAGTCTTAAAAACGACGGTTTCTATTAAACGCCGGAAAATATTTATTGCATTGTGTTGTATTGTATTGTATGCAAACATTTATGAAGCACCTTAGTAGGGTGAACCATTCAAAGGCGGTCGCAGTGCGCAAGGCCAGGAGAGAAGAAATAGGGTTTTGAGAAAAGCAAAGGAGGAGGGTTACCAGTTAGAACTTGAGAGCGAGTAGATGGAGGCAGCGCATTCCGGAGACAGGGACCAGCTGAGGTAAAGGACTAGGACTGAGCCATAGCTGTTCTATAGTATAAGTAACTAGAAGATGAAGTCTGTTTGAAGAGATGAGTGGCCTATGCGAGGATGCTGAAAGAGGCCGGAGTAATACATCAGCTAGATATTTCGGTCAAGACCCCGTTGTGCCTTTAAGATCAGAATGAGGATTTGAATTTAATGCGTGCAGAGAGAGGAAACCAGTGCAGTTGTTCAGACATGAACTTAGAAGTGTGAGAGTAGTGTGTTAGGTATGCTGTATTAATCTGGCGGCCGCATTTAGGACCGACCTTTAGGTCCAGTATGCTGGTACCAGCGCGTGTGTTCTGATTACATCACATGGACATGGCAGAAGAAGATGTAAAAGACACACATTCGTGTTTTAGGGGAGCAGTTAGCGGTATTCTTGGCAAAAGAGACACACATACGGTATTTCGCTAGGAGTAAAAATTATCTGTGCAAAATTTATAGATGTTGGGCGCGTTTATATGAAGTGGTACGGTAATTTGATTTATCAGAGAATGAAGGTAAGCTTGTGAGCCTTCTATATATTCATATTTTCTTGCATGGGAATGACTTTAGCAAAAAATACTCTTCAAGTGGTGCTATGAAAACAAGAGACAGTATATTAGGCTGTAGCCAGATGTGATTTATCCTATTTAAGCACACTCACTGTAAAGGCTATAAAAGCCATATATGAGACTTTGTTTCACCTTTCTCCTGATTATTCAAAATTATCTGAAAAACGCGAGACACTGTAATACTTTTAGCCAGACAAAACTTTACCCCACGAAAATACGTTCACTAAAGCCAACCATCTGAAGCAAACCATCTGTAAATACCGTCCATTTGTTTCACGTTTTCTCTTAATTACAGAAACGTGTAGTCTATGGCAATAAGCGACATGAATAATGTGCTTTGAAGGATTACAGCGCATGTGAAGGAAAGAATTAACCACACAATATATTTCTCCTGCGAACAACGATAGGACTACTTTACAAGAGTTTTATAAGCGTTATAAACATTAATATTATTTATTTACACACATGCCATGATTTGTTATTGCTGTTATAATAAATCACCTTAGCTATAATATAAAGGCCTTACACAATTCGTGATAGCGTTTATGCTTCAGTTGAAACCCTTTTTACTTTTCTTGTTGACTTTTTTAATCGTTCTTGTCATAGTACTGTGTACCACAGAAAGCTAATTTTGCGCCCCCCCTGTGCTGCGCCCGGGGGCGGTTGCCCCTCTCTACCCCCCTTCGTTACGCCACTGTACCCATGCACTAAAATGTTTTAAGTGAATGAACTATTCGCCTATAGAACATCATGCGACGTTTCCTAATAATGTGATTCAAGTCTTGTCTACCAAGGACACAAATGAAGCCTTTAACAGATTCCCATTTATAAATAACTTTCTAGAAACAGAGTTCCAACATGCATTCTGCAGCATTCAGTTCATCTTCCTGTCTCACCGTGTATTTAACTACGGCTGAGGCATAAGTTAATATTGGCAAGCAGTAGCTTTCTTGTAAAGATAGATAAACCAACTCATTAAGATTTTTGGCACGTGCGTAGATACAATTAGAGACAGGGAAGAAAGATCGTCTCACCGATTCCGTGTTAAAATTAAGCGATTTACCATGATTAATCACAAGGCCGTATTTAGGGGGGTGTTTTGGGTGTTTAAACACCCCCGAAATTAAATAATGTATAATATAAATATTGCATTTACTAGCATAATACGGTGTAAGAACTAAGAGCACTCATGTGAACTTAGATGATGCAGCTCTACAGTGCTTTGAGAGCTCACAGCGCTCCTCCAAACCCTTATAGACAGTCGACTTGGTTGCTTGTCGGCTTGTTCAAGAACGAGTATAAACACCCCCCGAAACAAAATCCTGGCTACGGCCTTGATTAATCATCACACCTAAGTATTTTATTGACTGTACCCAAGAAATCGATACGTCTCCCAGAGTCATGGCAGTAATTGCGAGTTTAGCAGATTTACCTACAGCAATGCAATGAGACTTGGAAAGATTGAACTTTAGAGACAAATCATTAGAAACAGACATACATAGGTCAATCATATTTTGCAGCCCATTAACAGATGGCCATGATATTAACAACATGTCGTCTGCGTAGAGCAGACAGCCAATAAATAACGAGATGATGTGGCATCCTATATCAAGTTGGCTCAGTCGTACAACAAACAAATTAATGAATATGTTAAACAGGGAGGGCATGCATGCATGTATGTGTGCATATAAGTGTGCTTGTGTGTGTATCTATGTATGCATATATGACTGTGTATCTATGTAGGACCTACATACATACATTTATACACGTACGCACGCACGTGCATATTATACGTGTAATTGTAATTAGAAACATCTGATGCGCAGGTGTCTAATGCACCAGACATCATCAAATGGCACAATGAATCATAATCAGGTCAATATCCAGGAGATCATTACATAAGACAGCAGCCTTCTTGTCTGTCTGTCTATCTGTCTGAGTGAGTCTATACCTTCTGTTCTCTCTTTCTTGTCTGTCTATCCATCCGTTTGTCTGCCTTCTTGTCTGTCTCTATCTGTATATCTGTATGTCTGTATGTTTTCTTGTGTGTCTTTCTGTGTGTCTGCGTGCGTCCCAAAGACCCTATGTTCCTCAGTTCCGGACACTCTAGAGTGTAGATTTGAAGACTGCTCACAAAGAAAATTGTCCAGGAGTCCAGCCTCATTTCGAAGAAAACAAATATTTAATGGGCCAACTCCCATACTCTGAATTCTAACCGGACCACGGCCTATTTCAATGTCACCAGCCAAGAGAAGCAGTAGAAGCATATTCATTCATATGTGTATGTACTATGTACACATGTATATTCGCATGAACGAAGATATGTATGCATGTATGCTTGCATATATGCATGACTGTATGTAGGTATATGTATGCGGGTCTGTATGGATACATCTATACATGATTTTATGTGGAAATGTATATGGTGTCTGTTGTAGCATGTTGGTTTTATACAAGGCTTAATTGAACTACAATGCTTGAAGTCAAACTACTGCTCCTTTCTCGGACAATGCAACCATTTACAGAAGGGTTGTCCTACGGAGGAGAAACAAAGAAGAAGATTGTTACTTGTTGTTTGCATTTCTGAGAACCTCCTGAAGAGGTTTGTTTATTTTCAGAGATCGAAGACAAGTGTCTCTTAGTGTGCGTATGGATGGATTGACCAAATCTTAATAGACGATTGATTCAATCGCCTAATTTAAATGCAGTGTCCATTTTTATCGTATATACAATGTCAGAAATAATGCTTAGTATGAGCAGACACTAGAGTGGCCAAGTACGCTTACCGACGCAAATTGTCTGGTGTCAAATCGACTTTGTTGTCGCTGCCAGACAATTTTACCTCATTACTTCAAAAGGTCTCACTGTTGTCTGAATGTATAATAATTAGGCGCCACAGTTACTGTGAGCCATTTTATACTAGACATTTTATATCTTAGAGGGTTCCGCGTGCATTAGTCTCTGCTGCTACCTGGTAATACTGTTGAATGTATGTTAGAATTACATTTAACATGTTATGCCAGATTTAGGCGATATGTTACGCCACGTAGCGCCTAGGCCTATGATATGAACTCTTTTTAATGAACTATGTATTTATTATTTCGGGCATCATTCGACAGTTTTAATGAGTTGCTGTTTTAATCAAACCGAGTTCTAAAGAGTCTCCTCTATCAGTACAGCATTCCAATAGCGTGCCTTAGATCCTATGCTATGGTGGAATAAGGTGCTCACTGCTCGTGTCCTTCTCATTAGCACTTGAACTGGAAACACGAAATGTAACCCAAAGTCCTGGACACATTGCGTTTTATTCCAAGCTCATAGCTACGCTTAGTGATAGCAAGATAAACAAAGTCAGAGATAATTGCACGGCGCTCGCTCAGCAGACTCAAACCAGAAGTGTCTGGATTTCATACCAGGTGCACTACTGTAGGCCTATAATAAATGCATTTTGTGTTTAAATAAAACAATTAAAATAATTACTTTAAAGCGTTCGTGGCTCTCAATATTTTCAGCATATCAAGAGCTCTTGTCCGTTCTCCCCTCCATTCTACCAAAGGCCATCTATTGGCAAAGGTCAGACGGACACGGTTGTGCAAATATTTATAAATTACGACCTGACATTCTTTGTAAATCATCAACAAAACAGTTGTAGGGCCTATAGAATCATTTTATCTTGAAAGCGGTGTCATTCTCGATCGGCACTTATAAGATGCACTGCACCTTTATGATAATAAAACTTGATAAACTTAAGTCCCATACCTAAGCCTACTTGATTATAAAAACGCCTGTACAATGGTCTTTTCAATTGATCACTCCAACCTCTAGTAGTACAGTCCCATGTTCAATATTATTGTCTCGTCTCAAATTCAACGTATTCAAACAATTCGAAATGAGGTGATGCAAGAGAATCCTCAGGATTTCCTACTTGGAAAACGTGAGGCTGCCTCTCTGTCTCTTGCGGACTGATCTTCTGGATGTTGACCTGATTACGGCTTGGTTTCGGTGTGCCATCGGTTGATGCCTTGTGCATTAGACACCGGTGGCGCAATCGAAGTTGCTAATTACATTTACAATTGCATGTGAGCATCAGGAGGAGAACAACGGTGCCAGATGTCTGCCTCTGCCACCGTTCGAAGATGCAGACTGCGTTTCTTCGAACATGTTGTCCGTGTTCCAGACGACGAGAACCAGCGGAAAGCCCTGTGGGTCGCCATGAACAAGCCCTGGAGGGATCAGAAAAGACCACGTGGTCGACCTGGGACTATGACTGGAGTTCTTGAAGAATGACCACGTAGAGCTAAACCTCTGCTTTCATACAGCATGGAAGAAGGTCTACGGCAAAACAACGTGGCGTCACATGATGGACACGGCCACGCTCAGCTGGGTTCGACACCAGAGAGCAACAATTTAGAAAGATCTTGACCGTTGAGGCACAAATCCCTCAAACATCATCATATAACCCCATTCTCAAATCTCCTCATTAAGACCACTCAGAACAACCATTAAAAACTATGTCTTACCTTCAATTAAAACCCGACAAATATGTACACCTATAAACAACTCCCCCCAACCACGAGCACAAAGTTGCGCCACGGAACAAAACTTGATAAACTTAACTTGATTATGAAACAATCACCACGAGTCCAAAGTTGGGCCACCAAACAAATGATCCATTTATCAGCAAGAACTTAGGCCTACCTATAACTACATATTGTCTTAATAGTTATGGTTGCCAGCAGGTGTCCGGTAATGAACCGGACAGTCTGGTATTTAGATAATTTGTCCGGTCAGAAATTTCAGACGTTACCGGACATGTTAGTGATTGAATTGCCGGGTTGTCTGGTAATAAAGACCCGCCCGACATTGTGTGCTGCCAGAACGAGCCTGAACGGGCGACAGGCCTGGGCATGACCGAGGTTTAGTTCATTTCTTAACCCCAATAATGTGCTTCCCCAAGTATTGCTGTTCTCTCTATCTTAACCTATGTAAGGTATGTAAGTAAGTACGGAGGGGCTGAATGGGGTAGACCATGAACATCTGGATATTATTAATTAAGAAGTCCATGGGTAGACATACAGCATCGACAGACCACGGAAGATTCTCATAACCCCGAATTTACCCTAATTCTCTCTCTCTCTCTCTCTCTCTCTCTCTCTCTCTCTCTCTCTCTCTCTCTCTCTCTTTGGCTACAGTCAATGAGTCATCCAGGCTCATCCTAGATATGATACCCCATCCGAGGCATAGCAATCATCACATTGGGATGATTGGAACACACCAGGCCTGGCATACAGCTCATGCTTCAAGAGTTTGTAGTACTGTATACCGGTATATCAAATTTCTAGTGCAAATCAAAATCACAGAGCGTTTGGAATAGGCATATAAAATTTGAAGCCTATTTAAGCCTATTTACTTTAAGTACTATAAGTAGGCCTACTACTGTAGTCAACAGCGCAGAGATCCTGAGTGGCCGATGGGTTGCATATCGCTCGTCACATTGGGATGATTGGGACGATTCCGGGCCGGTCGGTTTATCAGATATTAATTTCTCGGATCTTTACTGCGGGTGGCTCGGTTTCTATGCACGTCAAAATCACAGAGCGTTTGGAATAGGCATAATAAAATTTGAAGCCTATTTAAGCCTATTTACTTTAAGTAGGCCTACTACTGTAGTCAACAGCGTACAGGCGCGCCATGAATACTGCTAGCTCAGCGTCAAATTCAGTGACTGAAGAGCGCTACGATTCTGACGAAGGTTCTGACGCAGGTAATGTGGACGATGAAGTGCCACGTGAAAACAGCGTATCGAGCTTACATCAGTACGCAGTGAATTGAGCATCTTCTTTAACATAAAATGCAGCTGTAGCCTGTACAGAGTTCAGAGACCTCGTCATTAGCAACAAACGTTTGATCAGAGCTGCACAGTCGGACTTTAAGTACGTTCGCAAGGGTGGTAGGGTGCAGCTTCCTTGACGATTTGAAGTTGAACACCTCCGAACAAGTGAGTTGCCAGATAGGCCCTATTACATTCACAGTTTTTTTGTCTTGAATGAATAACTTAATTAGGACTTCTTATCATAGACACAAAACTTATTATCAAAAAGTCAACATGTATAGCATAAGATGATGAACTGGAAAGTATGATTGTGTAATGACTATTTGTATTAGGTGACCCTGTTAGCGGAACCTTTGGTTCTTTTGGGTTTACCCATTGTCACTGAATGTACAAGACTGTCTACCTTTATGTTTGAACTGTTATGGCGAACAATAAAATATATTGATTGATTGATTGACAGGGAATCAATCGTTCATTGTCAATGATTGATTTGACAGCTGTTTTAACTTTTTTAAATTAATTCGCTAACTTTTCAAGTTTTACTCCTGTTTCGTTATCTTTGGTCAGCCTCAGATGGCTTCGCCCCTCTAACCCCCTGAGGGCCCTGACCAGAGTTTTTCAACGCCCTTGGGCCACTCTGGGGACACCGCCCCAGACTCTTGTAACGCGCTCGCAATTGTCCGGTAATTTCCTGAAGACAACCCTATTAATAGTATATTTGGATTTGCATTATTTAACAACCACTGAATATGCAGATTCACGCCCTTAGCAAATGAACAACATTCCTTATGTCAATAATTTGTGTAAACATTTATTGCACGGCCTCTCGTCTGCTAAGATTAGCCACTTACAGCCGAGAGTCTCAATAAATCACAGTAGGTAAACAGTCGGTCAAAGATGGTCAATTATCTTACTATTACCATTTCCATAGTTGTTTATTACAATGCGTTTGGATTTATACAGAAGTAGATTGGAGGTTTGATCCCATAATGGCCAAACTCAATCCCAGCCTTGATAAAACAATGAGCCAAAGGGGTTGGGACTTCAGCAAATGTTCTTCCTGAATTTATCACTCCGAAAGGAACTCGAATAAATTCAAACAGTCCATTATGAGTTAAAAAATAAAGCAGTTTTCCATTGATCAGTTTGTTTAACAGAACAAGTCCCTGTAGCAACTCAACGGCGAAGTTCAGCCACATTATTTGTCCTCGTAGTATACTAGTTTCAGTTTAACGACACTGTGTGATAACAAAGATCATTAGCGTCGCCCTCCTCCTTCAACCAGGCTTGGGACTGGCACCGACAAAGTACGATCAGTGGCTGAGTTTTATTTGTCCTCGTGTCCGCAAGCTAGAGTGAATAACGCGTACTTCTAGGACCAAGTTATAGGGCTGATTTGAGACTATTATAATTGAGGCCTCTTACACACAGATCTTTTTCTTTGGCTGAGTTCTGCACAATCTTTCAGAAGAGGCGGACATCAATACACAATCCTGTTTATAAACGCATCGTTGCCGAACGTTAAGACAATAGTTGACAACCGGTGTAGATATGCAGATATTTTAGCAGTATTACTGTTCAAGTCTCACATATTGGTTTTAACCTCATGGCCCTGGCATACCCTCCAGGGGTCGAAGTGGGAAACAGGAGGTGACGGTATGGATATAAGAACCATCCCTCTTCCCTACCGGTATCGATTTCTCGCCTGGAGAAGTACTGGTATGCTTTCAGCCGGCCAGGAGAGGTGCCGGTATGGCATACCGTTTCATACCGTCACACTTCGAGCACTGTTTCCCCCTCCCCCCACCGCCCAATCACTTACGACGATCAATTTATCCTTTAAAATCAAATTGCACCAAGATTGCCATTTAAGAGAAAAAGTCAATGGAAGTTTCAAAAGATATACACTTTAAAGCTGTCGGTGGCCAAACGCCTCCATTGTTGATGCGTACAAGAGACGCTCCTCAGAGTTAGGGCGTCGTTTCATAGCCCTTCACTCGAGTGCTTCGCGTCAGTGAAGCACAGACTAAAAGTTTTACAACAACACCCGTAGTTATTATCGATTAACAATAGACGGTTTTAAAATGCGTAATAAATAGTTGGATGCAAATAAATGCAAGTTGTCAATATAAATGGAAAGCCAAAGCGCATATATAGGCCCTACATACGTACATTAGGGTGGTCTTTATTTGTAAACTTTTACGTTTCTCATGGGGCACCCGCTGGTTATGTTTCTATGAATGAGAAAAGAATTCTGTAATTATTTCAGCTCTAAATAAAAATATTTAGAGGTCGCTACCTGCTCTGAAAGTTTGCTATGAACAGTTAACACTAAGCTGTAATTAATACCAGTGGATAGTCATTGTGATTGATGTTTGCAAATTATTATGTCATAAAATATATGCAAGTTTCGTATGTTTCGTTTTGTTTCGTTTTGTATGGTCTGTATCTAGTAAATTTGATCTTTGCAAGTATAGTACCTTTTTTTACAACAGACAGGAAAGTCTTGCATTATGTTTTAGTTAATCGGCTACACTGTAAGATTGAAGATACCAAGAGACTTATGTGACTAATGTCAGATATCATATTCATTCAACATTACAAAGCTACAAAACAAGGAAGAAATCATGGCACTGTTTTACGATTACACAAAATAACCTAGTAAACAGCAGCAGATGCTTGTTATTCCCCTTGTGATGTTCTTGTACTTTGGGCAAAGGCACGTTTTTCAACGTTTATAACGAATACATGTTGTGAAGAAAATTAAAGGTTTCGTCAAAAACAATACATTTTTGGAAAATAAGGAGAACAAGCAAATCGATCAGAAATGCCAAATAATAAACAGGAAGAATGGAAAGCAGGTTTACAAGATTTATTTGACATTGCACATGCACACACCATGCAACTGAGAAGCATTGAGGGTGGACCGTTTCTTTTTGCACAGCCGGACGCATAGATCCGAGATAAGATGTGTAGTGTTGATAGGACTTAGGCAAGATAGAGTGCTGCACGTAAAAGGAAAGTGAACAGTGGACAAAGAAATGGTGCCTGCATCCTGTTGGAGCAGACCATGCATGGACAAGGATAGGTTGTGGTGTGCATGTCACCATCTCATACTAGAAATAATGTTGGAGGCAGTGGTCAACTGGTTATGCTTTCTCTTGGTCATCTAAAGGTCCAGATTTTAAAGAGATTTCTGAAAAGCTGGAAACTAAATCAAACTATGAAACAGTGACATCCGATCAGTTTCTGCACGGTGTCCAGTGCATCAAGTGAATTGCCTTTGCTGAGAGTCAACTTCAATGACACCAACCGCGGGAAGACTATTACGAACTGTTGGAGCTGACCATCACCTGCTTAGGCGTAGTGACTTCCAAGGGCATATAATTCAGGGCAGCCAGCTGGGCTGCACGGAGCCAGATGGTTGGCCAAGAGTATTTACAGTCTTAAGATTTGGATCTCTTGAATAGACAGTTCAAGTTGACAAGAAGAGAAGAGAACAGCTGACATCTGCTTGTTCACTGTAACGCTGTATGTCAAAGTCTGGTTTCAAGCACCGTATGTACCATCTGCTCCTCGAATTGACCTAGAGTTCTTGAGGACATTGACAGATACAAGAGAACAATAGCGCAGTTGCAGAAGTTGCAGTGAAGACATTTCTGGGCCACCTCTGGCATCTGTCGGACGAATTGCTGGCTTTTGCGTTCTTCGATGACGAGGTCTCCATTGATACCAAGCACCAAATGGTTGGTGCTCTGGACAAAACTGGCATCCACTAAATAGGATAACATTGCAGCCTGCTCTGATCAGCTAGAAGCAATTGAAAGAGTTTGTCACGGAAAACACTAGAAGATTCTTCAGAATTACAGGCATTCCATCGTGGAGTACAATACAACACACAATACAACACATCACAATACAACTGGGGCGCGGTGGTGTAGGGGTATGTTCGGTGCCTTGCAGCTGGAGGGTTGCGGGTTCGGATCCACCTCAAAGTCGCCGCGTAGGGACCCTGGGCAAGTCCTTCACTCGCAATTGCTCATGCGCTTCGGCGTGAAACTCCGACTCAGCGTCCGCGCAGTAGTCGGGAGCGCCTCTGAATGGGAAATCTGGTTGGGGCGCTATAACAAGTGTTCAAATACAATACAATACAATACAATACAATTAAGTTTCCTTCAACAAGAAGTTGCTACTTGGCCAAAAGATAGAACTACAAGTTAGCCAAGGCCACTGCCAGCTCAATAACAGATGTTAATGACATAGCAGAGCGTGGAGTGGCACTCGTGGATGAGTATAACAAGCTTCCAACAAATAACGAGGATCAGAAGAAGTTTCTGTGGTTGATTGTGAAAGAATATCGTCAAAGATATCCATGGTCAAGAACAAAACGACACTGATTCATTAATACATTAAGTGTTAACTGGAATAAAAAATGTCATGTTCACTTTTGTGCTTTTACCCAAATAGTAAATAGGCTACCACTCTCCACCAGGATTTCTTTGAATTTGTGCATAAGAATAGCATACACTATACAATATTCCATGCTTTGTCTGCGTTTTTTACAAGTTGATATATTATGTTATGCTCCGTAGCAACCTCTAAAACTCATAAAATCTCCAAAAACTTTTCATAATGTTTTTGTACCTAAAGCAACAAGTTAGGAGGGTGCCTCCTTAAAAATTCAACCAAAATGTCTTTCACATGGAGCTAAGGACCACCCTAATGTATGTATGTATGCATGTATGTATGTATGTATGTATGTATGTATGTATGTATGTATGTATGTATGTATGTATGTATGTATGTATGTATGTATGTATGTATGTATGTATGTATGGATGGATGGATGGATGGATGGATGGATGGATGGATGGATGGATGGATGGATGGATGGATGGATGGATGGATGGATGGATGGATGGATGGATGGATGGATGGATGGATGAATGGATGGATGGATGGATGGATGGATGGATGGATGGATGGATGGATGGATGGATGGATATGGATGGATGGATGGATGGATGGATGGATGGATGGATGGATTGATGGATGGATGGATGGATGGATGGATGGATGGATGGATGGATGGATGGATGGATGGATGGATGGATGGATGGATGGATGGATGGATGGATGGATGGATGGATGGATGGATGGATGGATGGATGGATGGATGGATGGATGGATGGATGGATGGATGGATGGATGGATGGATGGATGGATGGATGGATGGATGGATGGATGGATGGATGGATGAATGAATGAATGAATGGATGGATGGATGGATGGATGGATGGATGGAATGAATGAATGGATGGATGGATGGATGGATGGATGGATGGACGGATAGATGGATGGATGGATGGATGGATGGATGGATGGATGGATGGATGGATGGATGGATGGATGGATGGATGGATGGATGGATGGATGGATGAATGGATGGATGGATGGATGGATGGATGAATCTATACATTATTGCATGTGAAGGCACCTGTGTCATCGCCTTATACTGACTTCAATTTCAAACTGCATTTTCTCAATTCTTAACCCTCTTGATACCCAATTGCTCTCTAGCTGTTGACTTCTGCGAAGCCTTAAATCTTCGGCGGCGTTGTTTGTCTTCAAAGGCCACGACTAAGTCTATAAAGATCTCTCCGCTGACATTGCCGCCCATGCAGGTTCACCTGGGTCTTTACGTAACTGGCCTGTGACCTTTGTCTCCTCATGCGCTTCCCCCACCCCCAAATACCACGAAAGCGCCGTAAAATTTTCCGTCTGTTACAGACGACAACTGGCTGAACGCTTGGCTGAACTGACGGCGAGATGGACAGAGGTAAGACAACTTGCTCACATATAGAAAGACAAATAGAAGGCAGCAAAATCTATATTGTATGAATATGATGCAGACTTAGCCTAAAGCAAGGAAATTAGGAAAGAAAAAAACTGCGGTTAAACGTAGTCTGACGTTTGGTTTCCCTGAACAATAGGATTTAAACTAATTACTTCTGTTTCAATCGCTTAGACCTACCGGACGTAGCCTAACTTTTGCGGTCCATAAGTTGTTGAACTTAGAGTTAGGATTCGTTTCTTACAACTTATCCAGTATCCACAATATATAGCCGGACTGTAGTTTTCCATTAGTTATTGGTTTTGAACTGAAGACTCTTCTAGTCAACTTTGCCTTTTAGCTGTAGATAGGCTTCTCGTTTCTCCGTCCTATTAAATTTCGACAGGACTTCTCGAACGGATAAGACTGTTTAACGACAGCTTCACTTGAAGCGATCATCGACTGATGGCTTAAGCTTTCAGCCATTAAGCAAAATTCGCAATTATTCTATTCTATTTTATTTACGGATTCCTAAAGCTATTTACGGATTTATAATTAGAAAAGAATATGCATTCAGGCAGTTAGTTTCACGGCCATTGGGCTGTAACGAGTAGCTTAGAATAGGATAGGATAGTATACGATAGAACAGCATAATATCGATTAAGTCCTTGTGATACACATTGTGCCCTATGTTAGCGGAGGATGCTGCAGAAATTGTAAGCTAGTATGTGAAGTTGTAACTGCAATATTGTACTATGAGCAATATAGGCCTACATTATAGCATCGTAAATGAGTATCCACTTCTATTATAGTCCTACTTCACGGTGTTATTTGTCGGCGCAAGTATTAGGAAAGTAAATAGTGAGACAGAGTTTTATTGTTTTCTGATAGCGTGAGCACTCTTTATATAAGAGAAAAGCGTCTTTGTGTTGTAGACTCGAATTAATGGTTCTGCAAATCCAGTGCTTTTTTTCTAGAAAAAACGGTTCCGTAACTCAAGTAATTCAGAACAATTATAGGGCATATTTTATTTTAACATTTCAATTTCATATATAAAAATATCAATATTACTGAAGGCGCTGAAATTAGTTTAAAGTAGGGCCCTATCTAAGTAATTTTAAGTAATTCTGTATTAAAAATTTGAATTAACTAAGTCATTCTTTATATAAAAAATGGTCCCGCGTCTTTGTGTTGTAGACTCGGCTGAAAAATGGTTCTGTGCAAATCTGATTTTTTCCTTGTAACTTAGATGCTGTCTCTCCACGAATGATATTCAATTTAAAACTTAAAATGTGCAATTTATCAAGTAGCAGTGTCGAGACTTTAAAAATCTTGCACGTGAACTTTGATCCGCCACTCCAAACAGTAAAATCCTCATGTTGTTGGACTGTTTTCTTGCGTATTCACAGTCTGAGATTACTTAAACTCTAAACGACGTAAAATATTGAATCTAACACTCTCAAAAGAACACGACAAAAGGACAAACCCTCTCAAACTGAGGAGCTAGCCTGCAACGTAGGCCCTATACAATTCATGGAAATCCTGCCTCGACTTATACACGAATCTCAACGTAGTCTCTACTAGCCTTTAAGTTAAGCCATATGCTTTTTTAAATTTTAGATTGGCATTTCACCGTCTTTCTGGCTGTTGTGCTAGCTTTGGTGGCACCTGCTTCGTGTAGTCTGTCCCAAGACATTTTAAATCAGATTTCAGCCAGCCAAGGTATGTCTTATGAAATATTCTTCAATTTCTAAGGCTAGATTAGATGGGAATCTTTAGTTGACTGTTAAACTCTTCAAATATATTTCCTTTCCTTTCCTAATTTGCGGAAACGTCAAGAGAACAATGTTATAAATAAATTGCTCTGAACAGACATTTTAGTTTAACAGTTTCTACTTACATGTAACAAGTGCTCATACATACATACATACATACATACATACATACATGTACTAGGCTATATGCTAACGTCGACAGCCTACTATATACCGATACAACATACAGATTTCATACGACAATTTCTAAACGCTACGCTGTATAAATTTATTAAAAACATCGTCAGGCCGTTGTAAGAACTATGTAGTGACTGCATACAAAGTTAATGATTACTAGTTCGAATCCCTCTATAGATATACAATGCAAAACAATACAGCAGCAGTTTGATAAGGCTTGCAATACAAAGTTCACAAGTGAACATTAAAGTCGGGCAACAAAAGACATTAAGTACCATAGAAAGAATGGAAGAGGTAAGTTTTCAGCTTACAGTGAAGACAGTACCGATGAGATATTCACAAAGGTGAGAAAGAAAGTAGAGAGTTCCAGATGGTGGGGCCAAGACGTATAGTAGGAAGAGCTTTCCAGAAGATGCTGTTCGACGAGAGTATCGAACTTTACAGAACTAGGAGTGCAACCATGGAAGATAATTGTATAGTTTGTTGGTAATGTTGTAGCTGGTGTCAATGCCATCAAGAACCTCGTTCTGAATGGCGAACGGAAGTCCATGACCTTCGACAAACTGGCTGAACTGACCGATCGATATCCAGATAGGAACTCTGGAAGCCAAGGACTCGAAGATGCCATTGGTCAGTAGCAGTATTTTTTCAGACCGAACGCTCCAGAACGGCGTTTCGGGACCTTCTTTAGCTTTTGAAAATAATTTAGTTAGTCTACGTTTTTAATTTAAAAATTAGTTAGTTATTCTAATTTAATTTCAGTGCTTCAGTGTTTTTGATATTGATAGTGTATAATATTATAAAATCAAACATATTAGCATAAATTAATACATTTGGAACCCTTCAAAAATTGTCCTAAATTTATTCCGTTCCGGAACATTTTTCTTAGAGAAAAGCACCGGTAGTTATTATATAGAAGCTTCAAAGAAACATTAAACATTCTACTGCATTTATTAATGCGCTTGGACCCAGTTACAATTCCCTCTGCTTCCTAGAAGCACAGGTATTTTGTATTTACCGCCTCAGTAGAGATGTGCTTCTGTGAGTCCTGTCTGTACGCGGAAGTCTACCTCATCTCGAACTCAGTGCAACAATGCTTTGAATTACTTGACTAAGAGTTTTTTTAAATATGTTACAGATTACATTATGGATGAGATGAGAAAGGAAGGCTTTGAAAATGTTCACGGAGAAAATGTAACTGTAAGTTAAGTTTTGCACTTTTCTTTATGATCCTTATCTAATATCTTCTTCTTATTTCTCTTCCATCAGTTTCCCGACGATGAGGCCCGTATGAAGCCTCTCCAGTATTCTCTATTCCGTACTATGCTGCCGATCTTTGTTATGTCTGTACCCCTCGTCTGTAGGTCTTCTTGGATGTTGTCCATCCAGGTCTTGCGTTGCCTTCCCCTGCTCCTCTCTCCCTCCACGTGACCGTGTAGCGCTGCATTGGGCAGTCTATCTCCCGCCATCCGTCTCACGTGTCCGTACCATCCAAGTCTTCGTCTCCCAATTATCTCTATCACCGTCTCCTCCGCTCCGAGGTCTTTTCTTCTTTGATCATTCCTTATTTTGTCTCTCCTGCTTCTACCCATGATTCTCCTCAACCACCCCATTTCTGCCACCAATAGTCCTCTCTCATCCTCTTTCCTCAGGCACCAGCACTCCGCTCCGTATAGTAATACTGGTTCCACCAGGGTATAGTAGAGTTTCATCTTGGTCTTGATTGAGAGGCTTTTCGCTTTCCGCGAATATATCTAATATCAGCGAACACCAAATATTGACTCATTCATTCACTCATTCGCTTATTAATTCAGAGCATTTATACAGCGCCTTTTCAAGATAGCTGCTCAGAGGCACTACCAGCACTACCCAGGCGGAAAAGAACAGTTTTCAAGTGCTTATAGAAAGAGTTTGCAGAATACCTGGCTAAGACAACTAATGCAATTATATAACATGCAGCAACAAGTGGTTGCTTATAAGGTGAGATCGCAAGATTTCTACCGTCAATTTCTGATGATGTGCATAGATAACGGTTTCATGTAAGGCCATTAAATGGAGAGATTCGGAATAAAAAAAGACGTCCACCAAACCGAGGGGTGAGGATTACCGTGGAATCACAGATCTCAACGAATTAATTCGAACATTTCAGATCATAAGAGCTTAAGCTTAAGCTAGGTATCAGGTTCAGTCTTGCTTATTACAGTTGTTGATATCGCGAATACCAAGGACTGCGATATTCCGAAAGTGCTAGAATTTATGTGCGTCGTGTGAAAAATTTAGAATTCGTTGCAGGTTCCGAAGTGGACTCGTGGAAAAGAGTACGCTGAGATTCTGACTCCTATGCCACACTTAATGTCAATCATGGCTCTCGGTACTTCGGAAGGGACGAATGGAACTCTAACTGGAAATGTTATCGTGGTCAAGTCATTTGAAGAACTGGAACAGAAGAAGGACGAGGTAACTGGGTGGTAGATTATGCGTGGATTGATGGACGTATAAATGGATTAAAAAATAGATGGATGAATGAATTTGTCGGCTTCTCTGCGAAGCTTTCCTACTAGTTCTAGGCATCAAATGGTGGATGGATGGATGGACTGTTGTATAGATAGGTGTATGTATAGATGGATTGGTGGCAGAGATGGGCGCCATTAGTTAAATTGCTAATCGATTAGAATTAGAATTAGCTGTTTGTCTAAAAACGTCTAATCGATTAGCTTATCGATAGAGTTCCGAGAGCCATGATTAAATGGCTAATCTATTAGAATTAGAATTAGCTATTGAAACCTGCTAATCGACTTGAATTAGAATTAGCTAAATCTTGTAGCTAATTGATTTGAATTAGCTGTTTGTCTAATCGATTAGCTAATCCATCAGAATCTAATCGATTAGTTACCCATCTCTGATTGGTGTAAGTTAGCTAAAATGGATGGATGGAACACTGATTGATTATACAGATGGATGGATGGATGGATGGATGGATGGATGGATGGATGGATGGATGGATGGATGGATGGATGGATGGATGGATGGATGGATGGATGGATGGATGGATGGATGGATGGATGGATGGATGGATGGATGGATGGATGGATGGATGGATGGATGGATGGATGGATGGATGGATGGATGGATGGGTGGATGGATGGATGGATGGATGGATGGATGGATGGATGGGTGGATGGATGTATTAGATGGATGGATGGATGGATAGAAGAATGAATGGCTGGTTGGGTGTTTGAGTAGTTTCTGTGGGTGGGTAAAAACACAGGTGGCCAAGTGGTTGGATGAATGAATGGATGGATGAATAGATAGATGCATAAATGGATGAATGCACGGTGGAGAAAATGCAGTCACAGATGAATATAGCTGCCTGGAAATTCCCTCGCTTGAAAACAGGCAACGTGTAGGCATAGGCCTTGTTATTCTACTGATTATGATGGCGATGACTGTGAAAATCATTACGATGAAGAAGAATGCTGACGATGTCGATGAAGATGACGATGATGATAATGATGATGATGATGATGATGATGATGATGATGATGATGTTGATGAAGATGACGATGCCCATGATTATCGTGATACGATCTGTTAGGCATATATTGCTTAGTTGCATCATTGTTTGCAACTTTACTAGGTTCGTGGTAAGATAGTCGTCTACAACCAGCCATGGAAGGGTTACGGCGAAACAGTCCAGTACAGAAGTCGTGGCGCAACAGAAGCCTCGAAACGAGGAGCCATCGGAGCCCTGGTCAGAAGTGTTACGGACTTCTCCATTTACAGTCCTCACACTGGAGTTCAGGCAAGTCACTTCCGTCAGTGACTAACTGTTCCCTTGTATTACAGCTGAGTGCATTGATTTGTAGAAATTGAAGACTCGAAAGGCATCAACTGATGTCCAGATTTCTACACAGATCTGTATGATCCGGCCCTTCAACGAGTTTCTAAAGCTTACCCTAATAAGATATTTAATTGCTTACTTAGTGTGTAGTATAGTGTTATTTCAGCATGTTGAACATAGCATGACAATGGTTTTAAGTGGTTCAAAAAACGTGTGGTCTTTGTTAGAACCACTGCAAGTTAACCTGTAATGATTAATATCCAACCTATCTCTCCAAGCTTCTCTCTTGAAAGTTGTGATGGTATCCACTGAGTTCAAACCATATCACCCAAACCATTCCATAAGTCATCAACTCTTGCACTGAAGAATTTCTGTCCTAACGTTCCTTTCGGTACGTAAATAATTATGTAGAGTAGGCCTATATAGTTACAGTAGTGTTGTTCAGGATAATAATATAGTCAATTTAACGTAAATTTTATGTAGTTTTGTATAATACAGTGCATTAGATAAAGGCTCGGAAAAAAACGTTAATCGTTTTAGACGTACAATACAAGTTTTCCGAAGATTCCAGTCGCCTGTATCACTGTCGAAGATGCCGAACTACTGCAACGCTACTACGATCGAAGTAAATTTATAATTAATCCAGCCACGAATTCATAAGTCTAACGTAAAACTGGGCAGAAAATTTGACTGATATTATCTTAAACACAATGAATAAAAGGTAAAGGTAACACAGTTTAATACAGTTTTCCAAGAGCGATAAATTATTAGTCCCATACTGAAAGTAGGCTGATGCGCATTAAGTAAGTAAGTAAGTAAGTAAGTAAGTAAGTATATCCTTTATTGAAAAACCAACTGCTGACCGCATTTTGGCGTACAAAGATCATCAAATAGATTTAAAAGAATTAAGTATAAAGCATCCTTGTGACAAATGTTTTACGAGATAGAGAGCAAGAGATTAATGCGCTTGTGTAGAAACTCTTCTGAAACTTGGTCTCACGCACAGTTCTGGTAAAAAAATCCATAGCCAACCCTTTAAAATTTCATTGGGCGTTGTACGTGTCCATCGATTCCGGAGGAATGGCGGGCTAAGTTGGCTCAGACAGATAGCCTGTCATTTAATAGATGTTGATCCATCAGAGAACTAGTTGTAGGGCCTACTTGGCATAAGGCAGGCTACTAAACTTTGTGTTTGCCCGCGTCGAATACAAAGCACAAAGTTCAGCATTGTTGTGTCACTGCCGACAGGTTTACAGGATCGTTTTCACAACGTAACAGCAATCATTGTAGCAGGGCTCATTGCTTGCATTTTATCTTGCGATTGGTATTTCGTTATAGAACAAAACATCACAGTATCGATGTACACCGAGGCCAAGAATCATCCAGACACCATCTCAAGGAACGTCGTCGCTGAAATAAGAGGCTCAGAATTTCCGGATCAGGTAGACAAAAACGTCCGAAATACATCACGCACAGTAGGCCTAATCGAAATCAAAGCCGACTCCTTGTGTCTTTTGCATTCATACGAGTAGTTTGGTCGTATGGGCAACAGATCCATTAATCAGAATCTCTTTAAAATTTCACATCTCTTCTTGACTTTTGCATCCTTATACCAGTAGATGTACTTTAAATAATTACATAAAGAATCCTGGCAGAAACAATCCTGCAAACATTCTGTAACAATAACATCGACTGAGAAGTGTTTATTTTAATCGTCGTTTCAGGTGGTGATCTTCGGGGGACATATCGATGCGTGGGACGTTACATCTGGACCAATGGACGATGGAGGAGGAGTCATGATCTCCTGGGAGGTAAACGAAAATCAATATTATTCAGTGCATCTTCAGGCATCGTACTTTCTTCTGTCTTTAGGTACTGCACCTCCCTCAGGTACTGTACTTTTTAAGTGCATGGTCTCATGCTGACAAGATCATGTCTACAATAGCCTCAATTTTCATGATATGAAGTTTCATTTTTCCTTCATCACGTCGTGTCCAATAGTTTCCAAGAAGTCTCTAATTTCCTCTAGTGGACATAGATCGCATTTCTCAAAGTCGGTTACCACTGTGAAAGAAATGTAAGCCTGGTAGCTTCTTTGAGTATATTTATGACAAAACTCCCTCATTTCAGAGACATTGCCTGCTCCTATGATTGTCTTGCGTTGACCTCTAATAAACAGCGGTCTCGATATTAAACAGCCCACGCCCACACTAAATTCTACTACCGTTGTTGTTTGTTCATAGGCGTTGTCTGTCATCAAGAAGGCAAACCTAAGACCAAAGAGAACAATTCGAGTCGTTTTGTGGACTAGCGAGGTAACGACACACGCTAGCCTGATGTCATCATGTTATTCTTTATCATTTTAGTCGTCGTAAGCATTTTCTTTTTGGCCGAGAATTATAGCGTGGATGTTTTAACTATAAAATTATATATATAATATAACGAACATAATCTATAACTAAATATTGTATAAAGGTAAACAATAGATATGCATTTGAATATGAGTCTGAAAATCACCGTATACTATAGTCTAAGCTAATCTAATCGAATCTGATCCAATCCAATCCAGTAAAACCAAACCCAATCTAATCTAATCTGATCTAATGACTTCTGTAGATTCGTTATCATGATGCACAAGATATTTCAATCGATGGTTGCTTCAAATGAAGTTGCAATCAAAATTGTTGTGCATGGGAAACACTGTGTTGCATTATTATAGGTCGGAAACCCAGAAGTTAGACTCCGCGGTTAGTAAGAAACTTGATAATTATGTATACATGACCTTACGTCTGACTGACTTCAACCAAGTGGAAAAACTAGGAAGTAAATTCATTCCAAAGTTTTGACCAGCCCCGAGAACGCCAGAGAACCAAACAATGATTCAGAGTTTATGTGACATACGTAAGGAAATGGAACGAATTGAAGATCAAGGACGTCCGAAGACTTGCGGAACATCGCGCATAGTTTTTTTAATCCATCTAAGCTGTGAATTTATTTTTCAGGAATATGGTCTCTTCGGAGGAGAAGCCTACTTTGCTGCACACAAGGTAAGTAGGCCTATGTCTTTTGTGCCTAAGACCATAATATTGAAACTTTCGTTTCATTCATCCATTCATTCAGAACATTTATATAGCGCCCCTTCAAGAAGCTACTCAGAAGCGCTCAAAGCGTTTGCTAAGTTTCGGAAATGTTCACCATGAGTTGACAGAAAGTTTAAAAGTAGACCCGTTAATACGAATCCTGGTTACCGTATCTTAGATCATCATCATCATCATCATCGTCATCAGGATCCATGGGCCGAAGGCCCGTAGGTGTCCAACGCTTGCATCAGATCCATGGACCGAGGCCCGTTTGGAGTCCAATGCTTGCATTGGATTTCATACGTATTTTTTCTTTACGAACGGAGTATCTGCACCCATCCGTTCGACCTTCGCACTTCTCCCTTAAAGAGAGTTCCAGGCTTAGGACTGGCTCTGATATCCACTATCTTGTGGTATCAGAGGCGGCGATGCCGCCCACGTTTGCCAGCTTTTCAGGGTTCCTGCTGAGCCTGTCCACCTCGCGTAGCGCCCTAGGTGGTACTTCAGCCAAGACCTTCACCACTGATGGCATAGCCTCAGCAGGCACTCCCCTACTTACTGCTGCCACCCCCTCACCACGTTGAGGTGTGAGTCGGACTTTGGGAGGGGGTGTATCTTAGATACAAAGCAATATAGCCAGCATTTGCTGTATTGTGGTAAAATATTGTTAGTTTCTTAGGCTTAGGACAAGTTTCCAGTTAAGGTTCCCATGGTTTATGGATAAACTGGGGTCAGGGATGGGCAGTAATTGAAATTACGTAATTGAAATTACTTGAAATTGCGCAATTTGCAATTTGTTATTTTGTAATTCAGTTACATTTTCCATGTATTTTGTAATTTGAAATTACATTTCATGTTCCAAAGTAATTTGTAATTCAATTACATTTTTCCAAGTAATTTGCCCATCGCTGACTGGGGAACAATAGTCTAAAAGCACAAGAACATGCCAGAACATTTCCGCTATTTTCACGTCCTCCCACCGCGGCTATTAGGCCTACATATACCACTACTGATAAATTCTACTAAAGCTGCTACTCAGAGGAATTTGTGTTTGAATAACGGGTGGACTGTTTTTCTTATCAGAATGAATCCGACAAAGTGTCGCTGATCATGGAGTCAGATCACGGAGTGTTCAGTCCCAAAGGATTGCATTTCTCAGGTGAAATGGCCATGTCAATTCGGATTTAATTAATTAAAACGTAATTATTGTGTGGACTGATCATCTGTTCTAAGCGAAAATAATTAATCTATTGTTATGAAATGGCATAGCATGGCATAACTTAGCATAACCTGGCGTAGAATAACACAGCATTACAAGACATGCTATGACATGACAACAATACTTAACATGGCATGATATGACATGACATGGTATAACGTTTGTCAAATGATTTAGTAGACCTTGTGGCTGTGTTCGAACAAATACCATTTTAGAATTATGACATTGACTATAAGTCTATGCCCAATTCTCGCATTGCATATTGCATTCATCTTCCTTCCTTCAAACTAAATAGCCTCATTTCTTGCTATGCCACAAATGCTTTTACCCTAGTCCCTAGATATATCTGGCTTATCGAAACGAAATAACCATGTAATTTAGACAAGCTAGGAAGTTTAATAGATCACTAATCTCATAAGCTGAAAGACTTATGTTATTTAATTTTCTAACACACAGTCTATCTATTACAAGCTTAGTCGTTTCTTGCTTGTCATTTGGTAGCCGTAGTGGACGATAAGTTTTAACCCATTCAGATAAAAATAGACTACGGCGATTCGATTGTTATTTGAACGTGAAACTAATCCTTTTACGCTAGTCCTGTGACGACGAGTGAGCTGCTTCGAACGTCCATGAGATATAGTCACTGTGGAAAGATCGTGAGAGAGCTTTTTTCAGTTGCTCAGCGCCATCGATGCCTAATGAATATGGAAGTGATGCACAACAGAAACAATCAGACTAATTGTGCTTCCTGTAGTAAACTCACTTTAAGCGCTTTGCAACTGGATATTGTATAGGCCTACTCCAAGAGGTAGGCCTTTTTGAAAAAAAACACGAAATTACTGGCTTAAGTTGACAACTTTCAGTAATGATTAGTCAATTAAAATCCAAACAATACTTATTAATGCTTAACTGTTCAGGAAGCGGACTAGCACGAGGAATAATGGAGGAAATTCTGAAGCCGCTGAACGACATAAACGCTTCTACCATCCTCGAAGGCGGAGGCGCAAGTTCGGACACCGGTTGGTGGGTGGATGAACTGAACGTTCCAGGGGTTGAACTGTACAGCGCTAGCGAAGACTACTTCTTCTTTCATCATAGTCGGGGTAAATGCAGTCTAGTCTATTCCGACCCGATCTATCCACGCCAACCTTTGTTTGATCTAGTCTATTATTATTATTATTATTATTATTATTATTATTATTATTATTATTATTATTATTATTATTATTATTATTATTATTAT
This sequence comes from Aporrectodea caliginosa, assembly GCA_020284085.1. NCBI lineage: Eukaryota > Metazoa > Annelida > Clitellata > Crassiclitellata > Lumbricidae > Aporrectodea > Aporrectodea caliginosa. The sequence continues at coordinate 651,581 of JACEVL010000130.1, read as the reverse complement.
TATTATTATTATTATTATTATTATTATTATCATTATTATTATCATTATTATTATTATTATTATTATTATTATTATTATTATTATTATTATTATTATTATTATTATTATTATTATTATTATTATTATTATTATTTTTATTATTATTATTATTATTATTATTATTATTATTATTATCGTTATTATTATTATTTTATTTTATTTTATTTTTTACCCAAGCTAGTTATTATTACTACTACTATTATTACTATTATTATTATTATTATTATTATTATTATTATTATTATTATTATTATTATTACTATTACTATTACTATTACTATTACTATTATTATTAGTTGTATATTTTCTTTACCCGATGTATCAAGGATCCCTCAGGTGGCCCAAAACTGTCCAGAGACTGCTGGAAAAGACTAAAATGTTGGAATGGTAGGCCTATTATTATCTATTTTTGTGTTCGAATAGGTTCCCCTGAACGCGACAGCATTGAAACGTTGGACGTCTAGAGTGAGTCGTTGAAAAAGAAAGGATGACTCCCTCGGTTCTCCAGTTACTATAGGGTCAGGTTACGCCCCTACTGGTCGGGATTGTGATGAGCAAACATTCCTGAGGATGTGTCTATTTCTTTGTGGATTCGTTCGGTCATGCAGGCATTGTAATGGATTGAATTTTTGAGTGTAGTTAACGCTTTTTATCAAGGGACACAATGACCATGCTTTGCTACCCAGTAGTACCCACTGTATATATATATACCAAGAATCGTTCCAACCACATGCACTTTACATAAGATTCAAAATACACTGTAATTTGCCATAATTAACCATTACATTAGTTACCGTATCACTTCTTATTTTACTTTACGCTGCTTGGTTTAAACTTAACTAACCTTACCTTGGCTACTTAACTTGGCTTGTCTTGACTTTTACCTTAAATTTTGTTCTTATGTTGTCTTATCTTGTTTTGTATTTGTTACCTTCAGGTGACTCCATGACGGTGATGAACAGGGACTATTTGGATCGTGCGACTGTTCTCTGGGCAACGACCATTTACTCCGTTGCCAACCTCAAAGACATCCTTCCACGCACCGGAAACTATCCATTCACACCCACATCCACATCGACCAAAGCTGCATCTTCTCCGATGACTCTCCTTCTTACATTGGCCGCTGTTGCTTCTCTCCTCGCCTTCAGACTCAACTGACCCGCCACCTCTCAGCAATTAAGCTGGAGGGCTGGTTCAAGGTGGATTCGGCTGCTATGGATGGCCATATTCATTGCTGTCACTATTTATAAAATTTAAATTGAATTAAACAATTAGGGTTTCGAACAGAATGCGATCCGGATAACATGAAAAATAACTGCATTTGTACGTACGTCTAAATATTTCAACAGCGCCCTCTAAATTCTCCCAAGGACATTAGACTATGGCTATCTAAAGGACCTAGCGTTTTGCGTGTCTAATAGGCTAATAATAATATCTTCTTTAAGTTCTCTGCCCTTCGGCAGGTTCGAAGGGCAGAGAACTTAAATAATATAGACAAAAGTAAATCCCAAATAAATAAACCTAACACAAGCGACGACCAAAGTGTGAGAGAGACGACCTTTCTCTTTCAGAGACTTTCGGTGATAATTCAGCGCTTTAACGCTGTGGCCTTCGCCGATTCTTTTGTTGACCCTATTCCCGAGATGGAAGCATTGTAGCCTTTCCAGTTACACTAGATTATTGATTATATTATAGCAACGACAACAAGTACAATAATAATAACAACATTTACAATAATTATAATAATAATAATAATAATAGGCCTACCCATTAACAACTCCTAATGTAAGTTTTTGTTCCTGAGTGATTACATTTACCTTGGGTAAATGATAATAATAATTATCATTGTAATTATTACTGTTATTGTCATTATTATATATAGACAAAGGTAATTACATTTTAAGAAATAAACGAACACCACAACAAGAGCAAATAGGAACTAGTAACAACTGGTACGGTCCTATCAGTGCTTATCAGACTCTATAGGCAGTTATCTCGTATGCAGATTGAAACCCAGACCACCACAAAGTTGTACCACGCACACACGGTAGAGCCAATCAGTAGCAGACTGTCTATGCAAATCACCGGTGATTATGTTGTAGCTCGAGCATATGACCAGCCAGTCGTAGGTCAATAAAATGTGAAGTTTACGCGATTGTTTAGCAGTTGCTACTTTCAACGAACAGATTAGAGATTTAAATAATTAGTTGTTCAAGATACAGAGTGGGTCAAAGGACAGGCGTTGAGCTGTTTCACGAAAACCACTTATGACTTGTTTATTAGCAGTTTTTTTAAACATGTCTTGTCGGGCTTTCAACTTCATACATCAAAGTTCAAGTTCAACTTTGTCAAAACGCCTACCCGAGGGTCAGTTTAACCATAAACCATGAACTAAATTTATGGGCGTCACCTCGAGCGCTATCGAAATCAACGCCAGTATAGTACAAAGGATCTGGGCTTGGACCTATAGACTTTATAGTGGCAATATCGAAACTAAAACCACGGCACTCTACAAAATTGCTAAAGTTAGTAAAGTATGCGGATGACAGCTACCGCCTAATTCCATCAACAAATAGCGAATTGATAACGTCCGAAATCGAACATGTCACTACATGGGCTGATTCTTGTAATTTAAAACTGAATCATTCTAAGATCCAAGAAATGATAGTTCGGCGGCCAATGAAAGGGCTGGGTGATGATCTTCCAAAAGTTACTCCGGGCCTCACCAGGGTAAGGCACATGAAGATCCTAGGTGTCACCATGTCAGAACAATTCAGCTTCGACGCGCATGTTAACAACATCATCATTAAGGCTAGGCAGTCGATGTATGCCCTCCGCGTTCTAACAGCACATGGGTTAAGGGGTCAATCCCTGAGTGATGTAACAAATGCAACCACAGTGTCGCGGATGCTCTATGCGACCCCGGCGTGGTGGGGCTTCATGGGGGCTGAGGGACGCACGAGTCTTCAGGCTACTATACGGCGACTGGTCCGGTCTCGATATCTACCGGAATCCTACAAAAGTTTCAAGCAACTTTGCCAGAAAGCAGACTCCAACCTCTTTTCTACCATCATCAGCAACCATGTACATGTATTACATCAGCTACTGCCTCCCGTGAAAACTGTTTCATACTCACTACGCCCCAGAATCCACAATAGAATTATACCTAAAATTTTATCTCGATACGGTTATTTATTATACACAATGACGCCAGTGACGCTGTAATAAATGTCATATTTATTAAACGTTAGATTTTAGGTTCAGTGACTTGAAACATCTATCTCGTAAAACATTTGTCACACGGATGCTTTATACTTAATTTTTTTTCTATTTGATGAACTATGTACACCAAAAATGCGGTTAGCAGTTGGTCTTTTCAATAAAGGATATACTTACTTACTGGCTTTACTTATAATTTAGCACTTTGGTGAAATTGATCCGGATTAATTGTACCATTGTCCAGACATTAGAGTGAGCAATGTACAGTTACAAGACGTAGTTGCAAAGGACGAGAGACTACTGTAGAGGTTTCTCCGATTTTGTTTCCTCTGGGAAAGTTCGTTGATACCTTTTAGCAGGTGCTGCAATATAAAACACTCCATTACACTACACGACGATGATATTTTTGATTTGGTCAACTATCCAACGAAATTTCAAATCAACTATGTTGGTTTTAATCCCTGTCATTGACATTCCTACTCATTTATAATAACAGTAGCCTACACTGTAAAGTTAAAATTACCAAAAGATTGCCATTTAAGATTCAAAATTTCAACAGAAGTTTTAAACGACAGGCTCTAAAACCTCTGGTGCTAAGACTACTCTGAGAGCATGTGACGCTCCCCAGAGTTTGGAGACACTTCGTGGCCTTCACCACACCTTGGGGTTGGGATGGGGGCTTCTCGTCCTGGTCTTCTGGCTGTAGGACTTGGATCTCCACTTCATATCTGGCTAAGCCCCCTTTCCCCGTGGCGCCGCCACTGCATGACAGCTCCTCCGCCTCCTTCTCTTTCTGGTCTTCTGGATGTAGGACTTGGATCTCCACATGTTATCTCTTATCAACCCCTCTGACAAGGTACAGCGCTCGTGAATAAGCTAAGTGCCCTGCGCTTAGCTTGAAAGTAGCGCTTCATAAAGTTTGAGATTACGATTGCCAGCGGGTACTTCAAGTCACTGAACCTAAAATCTAACGTTTAATAAATATAACACTTATTACAGCGTCACTACAGACCTTCCCATTGTGTATAACATATGACTGTATCGAGATAAAATTCGATTTGTCACGCTTCGAGATAGAACTAGGCCTACTCATGACCTGCAACACAAGCCATTAAGTATAATTAGAACAATGGAACTCATTAAGAGTCAAAATTTCAAGTGAAACAGCCGGATACAAGCAGCCAGACAGAAATACACAGAAAGCAAGACATTGTTCCACAATCTGCTCAAGTCTAATTTACATCGCCGTGGTTGGGCTGGGAGCTCCTCCGAGTATGCTTCTTGAGGGGTGCTATATAAATATTCGAGATGAATGAATAAAGAGACAACAGAAGAATCTATATTAGATTTGACTGAGAAAAGCCGTAGGAAAGACTGCAATAGAAAGAAAGTAAGAATTATGGTAGAAGAAAGAAAGAGACACAGAATGAATAAGCTAAGCGCAAGGCACTTAGCTTATTCACTTGAGCAGTTCTCAAAAAGAGAAAAAAAGAAAGACATATACCAGACTGAATAGTCGACTTGACTTTGTGAGCAGTGACCACTCTGGATCAGGATTGCCAAGTGTCCCATATCAAAGAAAGAGCATAATTTATCTCCTTACTCAGATTCCAATATCCGAACAACTGCTTGATTATAGCCTACTTCTCAATTCTTAATCCTCATCGTCTCCAATTTTTCCCAATTCATTACATTTCAGTATTCTAATGTATTTTTCTATAAAAAAAACAAATTAAGTATCAAGATTCTTTATTAACCAATTGCTAATCGCACTTTGGTGTACAGACATCCAATAAACACAGTTAAACAGTGTATAGCATCCTAATAATAAATGCTGTGCACGTCAGGCTGTCGGCTGGGGATTATGTTGTTATCGGCAAGAGCACGGAGGGGGTAGTAGGTGGGCTTGGTTGGGGGTAGTAGTTGGTGTAGGACGTGGCTCAGGCTTGTCAAAAATTACATGATGCAGTGAGCAAATATAATATGATGTTCTAAGAAGACAAGGGCAGACCCAGTACAGATTGATTGATGTTTTTCTAATATCTTACCTTTTTCCTGAGCTGTTGACTGCCTGCAAAGGCCACGACTCAATCAACAAAGATCTTGCCTGATATCACCGGCCATATATCATCGGGGTCACTATATAACTGGCCGGTGATCTTTGTCCCCTCGTACACTTTGCACAAACAAAGCCACGAACGCGCGGTAAAAATCTAGTGGTCATAAGAAAGGACAACTCAGATCGAGATGGACAGAGGTAAGACAACTTGCTCATCCACCGCAGCCTGCTCCTTAGTTTTTACGATACATTGGATGCAAAGCTATGACTCTTCCTTCAGAACTCACTGTTGTCTGACTTCTGGTTTCTATGACCAACTGGTTGTATACTTAGCCTATACGACTCTTTTGTTACAACTTGATTAATATTAGGCCTAGCAGTGTGGAGCAGGGTCACTAATCAGGCTAAGATATCTAGTTCTCATAATCTATGGCAAGTTTCTGACTCTGCTGTTTCTACTAGCTTATCAACTTTATCCCGTCTTCTTGTTTCTCTGACCAACTGGTTGTAAACTGAAAACTTTTGTTTCAACTTACTAACAAAAACACGTATTCGCTCACCAACCGGGTTTCTGCGTGACTCGATCCTCCATCGGATTACGCAGTTGGATTCCGGTTACTTAAAGCGACCTTCGATGGATGCACTGTGAATAATTATACAGTGGTAGTCATTAGAATACAATTGAATAGAATCGAATAAAATAGAACAGAATACAAAAGAATGCAATGGAATGGAATTTAAAGGCCGATACAGTAGGCTATAATAAAATATAATAGATTGCAGCAGAATAGACTAGAATTGAACAGAATAGAATTAAGCTGAATTAATTGGAATTGAATATTTATTAGAGATGGACAGAGAAGGATCAATCATTTCCCGACATATTCAATATTTAGACTAGATTATCTCCCTCTCACCGGACTGAAAACGACGGGACTTTGCGATAGGTTTTGTGCAGTAAGTTCTGCACTTTATTTCGACAGCTTCTCCAAAAGCTGTAAGATAGAGGATTCATTGGTCGAGCTCTGCGTGAATGCTGGAGCACGTCAGTGGTGACTTTTCAGGTCATCTGAGAAAACATTTGCATAATGATGAACTTTTTTGCCCTTAATAAACTTGAAGACTATGTAGGATATCATAGAAAGTGTTTTATGTCTTTGACGAAAAGGGCGCCATATTAATTCTCCAGATGTATATAAACATAATAGCCTACATAAAAAATACATAGGCTACATACGCAGATAGGTGCCTTCATGCAAACATATATTATAAATATATACGTACATGCATTATCATTATTATTTAGAGATTTCTTTTGAGCCAGTGTGATAATGTCCAAGTCATCAGTTAACCAATTGTGCACCAAAACCAAGTCGTAATCGGGTCCAGCAATCAGCGATGTTACATACATAGCCTACAATAGGCTACATACATACAACACATACTTACAAACATACAGATATACACATAAAAACATACATACATTTTAAAAATGCATACATAGATAGTTAGATACTTACATACATGTAGGGCCTACAATGCCCGACATATACAAATAGGCATAAGCATATTATAGCATTTTAACAGACTTGAGGTTTATTATGCTCTCTGCTTCAGATTGGTTGTTTCCCGCCTTTCTGGTGGTCACGTTGGCGTTTGTGGTTCCAGCATTTTGTGGTCTATCGCCAGAGATTTTAGAGCAGATTTCAGCCAGCAGAGGTCTGTGTTGCTGCGATATTCAACAATTTATATGCCTGAGATAATCATTATTTTCTTGTCAGGATATGCTTCATTTCTTTACCTAATTGCAGATAAAGATGGTCGCGTAGTGGCATATAGCACAGTTTGTGCGGTATAGCACAAGGATGTTAAAAAGATTTATCCCTAGAGTCTCTTTTGCCGTGATCACTGACAGAGTTCTGTTACCTCTTTTCAATCATTATTTTATTTGTCAGGATATTTCATTTCTTTACCTAATAACTGATAAAGTGTGCCACCCAGATTTGTATACATTGTAGCACGAGTATTGTATATATATTTAGCTGAGTTGAGCGCTAGACGGTAACGTTTAGTGACAGTCGACAAGAATTCACGCACTTTTGCTGCATGGGTACCCCGCCAGAACGGCCCAGGACAAAATCGACCCAGACAAAACGACCCCGAAAAATATCCTTTGTGAAGAAATCCTCTGTTGCTGAATCTCTTTTTCCCTTTTCCTCTACCTCTGACTTTGCATCATTATGTCTCTCCTCATTTGTCTCTACCTTCCCCTTTCCCTCATCTCCATCTCCATCTCCTTTCCCTCTAAGTCATTTTTGTCCCTCCTCTGCCCTCCATTCCCAACTCCCTACTGTTCTAAGTCGATCTAAGCGCACTGTTAGATAGATTAGTGACGTTTGATTCGTCCATTAATGCACAAAACAGTGTGTTTACTTCAAAAATAACTGAAATCGACCATGGTGGGTGTAGGGTTACTGACACTAAACTTATAGCTGAGAACTTTAACAATTATTTTAGTAACATAGGTCCCAAATTAGCTCAGACTATTGCTCCAGTTAGTAATAAGCCAAATGATTACCTTAAGACTCGAACCCTGCAATCTATTTTCTTTGCCCCGGTGACGCCCCCTGAAATCATAGACTGTATTGCTCTGATGAACAATTCCCATAGTAGGGGCTATGATGAAATCTCGACAATGGTTTTAAAGCAATGCTCCCTTGAAGTTTCTTCTGTTTTAACAAACATATTTAACCAGTCGCTAACTCAAGGTGTTTTTCCCGACCAGCTCAAACTAGCAAAGCTCGTTCCAATTTTTAAAACAGGGGATAAATTAAAGATTTCCAATTATCGTCCAGTATCTATCTTATCACCCTTTTCCAAACTGTTGGAAAAATTATCTATAACAGGCTTATCACCTTTGTGGAACAAAATAACCTCCTTGCAGATACCCAGTATGGGTTTAGGAAAAATTTATCCACGGAGCTGGCTTTACTTGATCTTACTAACCAAATCAGCAAAACCTTAGATGACCACCAAACCACAATTGGAATTTTTCTAGATCTATCAAAGGCCATTGATACTGTGAATCATGCAATACTCTTGGATAAACTCGAGCATTATGGAATACGGGGTACCCCCCTTAATTGGTTTGCGAGTTACTTATCAAATAGATATCAATATGTTGCCCTCAACAACACTTGCTCATCTTTCTTACCGATAATAATTATGTGGTGTGCCGCAGGGCTCAGTGCTCGGGCCTCTTTTATTCCTTCTGTATGTAAATGATATTCAATCAATAACCGATCTGAGCTTGATTATGTTTGCGGATGATACAAACATCTTTACAACTGGATATTGTCCTCTCTTGTTAGCTGCATCATTAAATGATAAATTGAAAGACATAAGCCATTGGTTCTCAGCGAATCTACTTTCTCTAAACTTACAAAAAACATGTTTTATGATATTTGCTAAAAAAAGTACTTGGATATTGATATCAATATTACTATAAATGGAGTTCCACTGACACAGGTGCATGAAATTAAATTTCTTGGTGTGGTACTTACTGATGACCTCAAATGGAGGAAGCATGCTGACATGGTAGTTAATAAAATATCTAAAATAGTGGGTATACTCTACAGAATTAGCCATATCCTTGATCTCGACAAACTAAAACTACTATACCACACCCTACTTGAACCGCATATGACATACTGCTGCTCTGTATGGTCGTCGCCACACAGAACCGGGAATTTAGACCGGATATTGAAACTCCAGAAAGCTGCTGTTAGAATAATCACCCACTCTCCTTACTTATCTCATTCCGATCCTTTATTCTGCACCCTAAGCATAATAAAAATTTATGAGTTCCCTCATTTATCTAAACTTGTGCTCATGTTTAAGTTCGTACATAACATGTTACCAAAAATTCTCCAATTATTTCACAACAGTTGATCAAACTCACTCCCATAACACTCGCGGCTCATCCAACTTTGTGGTTCCTTATGCACGCACTGCATCCAGAGCGGGCAGCCTCCAGGTCTTGGGATGTCGTTTGTGGAATTCATTGTCTGATGAACTTAAAGAAGAGAAATCTCTGTCCACATTTAAAAGAGAACTGAAAATAGGCTACCTATTAAAATACAGTGAAAACTAGCTTTGTTAGAAATAATAGGTCTTTACTGAACAAATTATCCCTGTGAATTCTGACTTGACTAACTTGGATGCAAACATTCCTTAGTTATGTAGTATTATTTTAAATAGTGCTTTACTTAGTTTTATTTCATTTCATCTTTGTTTTGTTCTATTTTATTTTATTTCATTTTATTTCATTTTTCATAATCTTGTCATAAAATTTGCCTCTGTTTACTTTGGTTTTGATTTGTTTGCTCTATGAACTTACTAATGATTTGTTTAATGTGTAAAATGTTTAATGTATAGTACTAAAACTATTTGGACTCAGCTGCCTGTTAGCATAATTTGTTCTCATAATTTGTTCTGGATCTGTGTGACACTAAACGTTGACTGAAATGTTAACCAGGTACTAGGGGCCAGGGTGGTATAAGCTTTTAGCTTTTTCCTGGCTTCCTGTTGCGCAGTGACTGATCTGTTTATGTCATGATGAGTACTGTTATTTGTTCTGTTTCTGACGCAATAAATAATAAATAATAAATAAATAATAACAAGATAACTATAATCAGGCCTACGTAGATAATAAAGATAACAGAGCGATGGTGTTCTCTTTATATCGGACAGCACTAATTCGAATCCTGGTTTTCTTGGTTGCTGTTTAACGACACTGTGTCATAACAAAGATGATTAGTGTCGCCCTCCTCCTTTCTTCAGGCTTGGGACTGGCACTACCACAAGTAGGGCAGTGGCGCAGTTCTCCTGGTTCTCACATCAACGAAACAATTTGTAGATTCGATATTGATGTTTCAGCTGGTGTCGACCTGATCAAGAGCACCGTTTTGAATGGCAACAGGCAGTACAAGACCTTCGACAGATTGGCTGCGCTGACCGATGCACATCCAAATAGGGTCTCTGGAAGCCAAGGACTCGAAGATGCCATTGGTCAGTAGAAATTATGTGCAAGTTTGACCAAATGCAAAGTAAATATTTTACTTCGTTTCTTAATTCATTTGGACAAAGTTACATTTCCCTCTTCTTCCTAAATACCAGTGCTTTTGCATTTTTCGCCTAATCTAAAAGCTGCGTGTGTAGGTGAATGTAAATTACATTTACATTTTACATAGGTACACCACCATCAACACAAACTCACTTCAACAATATTGAGACCTAACCATAATCTTCCATCTTGGTTTCATATTTGCTGACTTTACGCTTTTAATAAGTCCTTTAAATAAATAAATGAAACTGATCCAAATTGATTGACTAAAATCAGTTGTCTAATTATGTTGTAAACTGTTGCAGACTCCATATTAGAAGAAATGCGCAATGAGGGCTTTGAGAATGTTCACGGAGAAAATGTAACCGTAAGTTTAAAATTTTGATTCTTTTCGATATTATTATTTTGATTATTATTATTATTATTATTATTATTATTATTATGATTATTATTATTATTATTATTATTATTATTATTATTATTATTATTATTATTATTATTATTATTATTATTATTATTATTATTATTATTATTATTATTATAACAATATTTATTCTCTCCATCAATCAACATCAATACTGAAAGGTACAATAGACAAGGATGCAGTAGCTGTCTAAAATGAGCGTCATAAGTGCCGTTAGTGTCACATCTCCCTAAGGTCTGGCTCCGCTAAAGTGCCGCGGAAAGCCACCGAGTTGGAACCGCTGGACAGTTATAGAGAGACGCTGCAGCAAGAAGCAGGTCTCTCTGGTGTCTCCTGTGGACAGCGTCAGACTACGACCTAGATCTGATATAAAGTTTTGGCCAGTGGTGTTAATTGGACCTAAGGTCTCGAGAGCTAGAGGCACGAAAAGTGCGTGTTTAAGAGTGCATTGTACTTGGTCATTTTCCTGTCCGTGGCGATCTCGGCTGCCGCGCCCGCCGTCGCTGCCGTGGCCTGGATGTATGATGGTTCAAGGGTATCTACCACGGACGCGTCCCACACCAGATGACGACCCGCGCGCCATGGAATCATTGTCAGGCCGTCTGGTCTTCTGCCGTCCGTGCGTAGTAGACCTGGCGGTTCCTTTATTGACGGAATCCCTGCCTTCGAAAGGGAGCGGTGTATAATGTATAATTTATTATTATTATTATTATTATTATTATTATTATTATTATTATTATTATTAAGGAGCTTTTATATAGCGCCCCTTCAAAGTAATCTACTCAGAAGCGCTCCCACTCCAACCACAGCTAAATACGGCAGTCTTTAGGTTAGCAATAAATTTAGTAGTGTGGCCCTGGGCATTAGACGGAGTGCAGGAGGGAGCCCATTCCAAGTCATGGGGCCAGCTACTGAAACAGAAACGCCGCTGTTCAATAGTAGCTGGATTTATTAAAATAATTGTTTCCGTAAGTAGAAGCTGGATCCCTGACAATAGTTCTTTCCTTAAATAAAAGTTCCATTGATGACAAATATTTTTTTGCTTAAATAGAATTTGGGTAAGTTTTTTCATTAAATGGAAGTAGGATTGATGAAAACAAATTTCAGATTAAGTGGAAGCTCGATTGATGGTAGTTTTAATAGACATTTAACTTTATCGTTCTTCGCACCAAGAGGAAGTTTGGAGATCGTGCTTTTGCTGTCTCTGGACCCAGAGAATGGAACAGTCTCCCAGCTACAATCCGTCAATGTTCATCTGTTACGCAATTTAAATCAAAACTAAAAACTCATCTATTCTCATTACACTATGACTAAGAACACAGCGCAAACGCGCTTTCGTGCAAGACTTGTCTTGTTAAAGCGCGCTATGAATGTCTAATTGTATTGTATTGTATTGTATCGTAGACTGCTTAGCCTACTTACCAACGTCAAGTACGGCATTGAAGACATTAAAATCATTTACCAACCAAAACTACGGGATTACCGTTGACATACGTGGACACAGAATCCAGTGAAGACAACTCTCTCTCTCTCTCTCTCTCTACTGAGTCTACTTTGTACTCTATCTAGGCTACTCTTATGCAAGTTGTGACTGACATTGTCTAAAAGTTAGCCGATTCGCAGACTTGCGTAATGTGCGTAATCTTCAATGCAATTAAGACACAGTTTCATGAAAAGGGATTAAGGTGCTAATTGGGTAACTTGGTAGCTCGCGCTTGATATCGGTCGTTTCGTATCTGCACATTAGCAAAACCATTGAAGCGATTTCAGGTTACGAGCCGACTTCCAAGGCTCTTGAGTTCTGTGTGCTCTTGTAATCTCACGCCAATTAGGCTAAACAATGCCTTGAAGTTAGTCCATTCGCATAATTAGTTGCGCGAAGGTCTTGATGCGATGGAAGTGTAGAAAAGGACCTTACCCTAGACCTTAGTCCTTCGACGCGCTTGCAGCGCATCGGGCGACACAGTTCTTCCATCCCACTCTGTCCTCCGCAATCCCCTCGGCCTCCTCCTATGTCATTCCGCCGCCGTCCAGATCCTGTGTGGCCGTGTTTCGCCAGGTCTTTCTCGGCCTTCCACGTTTTAAAAGGTGGAAGAGAAATATCAGCAGTCACAAACGACAATGTACTGATAAGGGACTAAGATGCGAATTAGGCAACTTGGTAGCTCGCAGATGATATCGGTCGTTTCGTATCTATTGAAGCCATTTTGAGGCAACGAGCCAACTTCCAGAACTCTTGTAGCTCTTTTGCAAAAAGTTTGAATCTGTGCCCACCATTCATCATAGTAGTGTTGATATAACTTGCCTTTCGTAGGGACTTCTCAATGATGCCCAAATCACCATCATTCGGTAAGTAGCTATGCCCTGACACGAGGAACTTAGGGTTTAGGGTTGATTTCCTGAAAGTTGCATTTCTGGCACATATAATGCCCACATAAGTGCTACCTTGTAATTTCCATTCTGCCCACCACAGGAATTGCTATAGGCCTAGGCAGGAGCATTCTGCACACCAATTTCTGCTAACTGTTCACAATATGCCAAAATACACGAAGACACGGAGGGGAGGGAATCACCTTTTGCAAGTCGAATGTAAAGGCATGATAATATTCTTAGTCTTTTCCATCTTCCTGAAGTGCCCTCAGTCCCTCACTTTAGTGGAAAAGTGGTTCAAGGTGAACATTTTAAAAAAATGGACTCCTGAACTAGAGAGCTCACATAGAGTCACTTGCTTTAAATATTTCTGGCTTTGGATTTTGATTAAAGCATATATTTATAAATTATACCCATTAAAAAATAATACCTTATGCCTGTGCATTTTATCCCCCGGGGGATGATTTTACACGATGTCCATCCGGGGAGCTAGATTCATTCATCCCCCGGATAGTCCTAGGACGGATAGAATATTTCTGGACACCGGCAGTGGACCAACCCCAAAGTCCTAGATATGGTGTTGTTTACTTAAGCTTACTCAGGTACCAAATTCTATTGCCTGGTGACGGAGGCTGGTGAGCACAAACGTGGTATGATACGGTATCCACTCAGCTGGTGAGAACCCGCAATCTTTCTACATTCAGAGCCCTACCACACTTCATGCGATTGTTGAAGTAGTTAAGTTAGTTAAGGTTTATTTAGTATAATATTACATGAAACTTAGTACTTTTGTGGATTCTACTCATCCAGTTATTTAAGAATATGATTTGCTGCCATCACTCTTTATGCAACATGAGTTCGTATTTAGGTGTCCCTATTTAGCGGGATCTAATAATCCCTTCAGGGCCTCCTTTTTTGAAACCATACAAGTCATTCATGTTATTGCATTACACTGTGAATTCTATTGCTGCTGTTTCAAAATAAAAAAAGAATTGAATTGAATTGAATCTTAGCTAATTAGTTCTTTATCGCCGGTCGTCATCATCATCTACCTCGCCTTATAAACACTGCTTTTTCAGACGGTACGTTCCGGAACAGAGCTCCGGGATGTTTTTTTTTAGCTATTTAAAAATAATATAGCCTAGTTATTTAAATATTTTTGATAAAAATTGTTTAGTTACCTAAATTTAATTTAAGTGTTTTCAGTCTTTATTGATATTGATACATATAAAATAAAAATTGCCCCTATATGGTCCACGGAACTCTTCCATACAAATAATTATTGTTCCGAATTTGTTCAGTTCCGCAACCTTTTTTCTAGTAAAAAGCACGCGGAAAGTGGATTTTTGAGTTTAACTCGACTTCAATTGGGTCGGTCTGCGAGTTAAGGTGGCCAGAGTTAAGTACAGAAACTACGCCCCAAGGAGTCTAAGTGTGACTAAGCTTGTAGTCTCGGATTAAGCACTGCTTATGAATGTAGCAATTCAATCAATGGCTTTTTTGTATTGTATTGTATTCAAACATTTATAAAGCGCCTCTCATAGGGTGATTGGGTGAACCATTCAGAGGCGCTCCCAGTGCGCAAGGCCAAAGAGAAGAAAAAGGTTTTGAGAAAAGCAAAGGTGGAGAGATTCAGAATGAAAGAGTTCCAGTCTGAAACCAAGGTTTCTAGAATATTTCGGAGTTTCAGATTTAATTCCGATAATTAAGACCAGTATCCACTGAGGCCTATAGTCTGACTTTATTGGCGGACTTCAGTATCATCAGTTATTGGTACCCAAATTGCAGGTGCAGTGATGTGATCAGAAGTGTCAGAGTTCTGTGGGAATTCGTTGCAGGTTCCAAAATGGACTCGAGGAAAGGAGTACGCTCAGATTCTGACTCCTTTGCCACGCTTTATGTCAATCATGGCTCTCGGTACTTCAATCGGTACGAGCGGAACTCTAACTGGACAGGTCGTCGTGGTCAAGTCATTCGATGATCTGGAACTAAAGAAGGACGAGGTAACTGGATGAATGGAAGGATGAATTAAAGGATATATATATGGGTATGTGAAATAAACGCTTGTACTGCGGTTACCCAGGTTTAGCGGGACCCGTCCCTTTCTAGGTAACCCTTTTTAGGGATCCTTATTCATTTTCAAATTGTTCTTCGCTGACTTTGCTTAGGTACTTGTGGTGTTTATCATATATCATATATATCATATATATTTTATATGCATATGAATGATGGTATATATGATATGATATATATGATATATATCATATATATCATAGATGATTGATATCTCTGAATAACAAGTTTTTGATTTTGATTTGACTTCGAATGGTTGAATAATTGAATAGACGCACAAATACGAGCATGATGAATTTTTGAATGAACGAGTGAATGACGTTTGTATTGGAGACAATGAAGAACAGAAGAATTTATTAGCGGCTGATTGAACAGATGCCTTCATTGCATGCACGGATGAGCAGTTGTCTATAAGCTTGTTCTCCTTAAATATCGCATTTTGCATGCGTTGTTCTAGTTACACATGCGTAATTTTTCTTTATGGAGAAAATAATTATGCTAATCACAGGAACAACTATGACTCTGGTAATTGTAACGATGACGACTGGCGATGACTACGACTCTTACTCGGTTGATGACGATGGTAATAATGATGGTGATCATATTTCTGTCGTTGTATTATTGCATTACATTACATCTACATTTAAATTACATTTACAAAATGTGTAACTTTACTTAGGTCCCTGGTAAGATCGTCGTCTACAATCAACCATGGGAGGGTTACAGTATTTCCAGTGCATACCGAAAAAATGGCGCAACAGCAGCCTCGAAACTACAAGCTATCGGAGCCCTGGTCAGGAGTGTTGCCGACTTCTCCATTTACAGTCCTCACACAGGATCCCAGGCAAGTCACTTCCAGCAGATTCATCAGCGCAGCGGCATCTGCTGACTCTGAAAATCGGTGTATAAAGTTATCCAATAAATGTTCATATTCTCACATAGTGATCTACATAATTCGGTTCTTTGTGGACTTTCAAAGTTTTGTTGTCGAGTAGGCCGGTACCATACATAAATGTTGTGCAGCATAAAGTTGTGCAGTATCATGTATGATGTAGATTAATTTTATGTCTGTGATGCAGTGAAGAACATTTATTTCTGTTGAGTTTAGACGTCGAAGCATGATATTCAGCTAGTGTATTATTCTAGTGTATGGGTATTGATGTATATATAATATATAATATTAAGGATCCTGAGTGGCCGAGTGGGTTGGTTCCCGCTCGTCACTCCGGCGCCCCGGGTTCGCTTCCCGGTCGGGTCGGTTTATCAGAGATTAATTTCTCGGATCTTTACTGCGGGTGGCTCGGTCGCATTATAAACGTGGAGTACAATACAACACACAACACAACACAATATACTGGGGCGCGGTGGTGTAGGGGTATGTTCGGTGCCTTGCAGCTGGAGGGTTGCGGGTTCGAATCCACCTCAAAGTCGCCGCGTAGGGACCCTGGGCAAGTCCTTCACTCGCAATTGCTCATGCGCTTCGGCGTGAAACTCCGATTCAGCGTTCGCGCAGTAGTCGGGAGCGCCTCTGAATAGGAATCTGGTAGGGGCGCTATAACAAGTGTTCAAATACAATACAATATACAATATACAATACAATAATATATATATATATAAGTTAATTTTATTAACTGATCTAAACATAAAAATGCTGCAATAGATTTAATTGGTGGCAGACATTCAGCTCTATTTCCATGTAAAGCCATTATACTTATATATCTATTATTTTTAATGTATGTAAATGATCACCATGGCTGTGCATGAGCGGCGTGAACGGCCTTTGCTGCCGTAAAAAGTCTTTGAACACTGGAAACCAAGACCACGTTGGTATAAGCGGCGACCGAGCTGAGTTTGCAGTTCATTGTGTGAACTTCTTCTTCGGAATGCATTTTGGATGACATTTAGGAGTAATCTAATCATGAGTTCCGAAACAGAAGCGTTTGAGCGGAAAGTGGATTTTGAAGTTTAACTCGACTTCAATTCGGTTGGTCTGCGAGTTAAGCTGGCCAGAGTTCAGTACAGAAAACGACGCCCCAAGCAGTCTGAGAGACGCGGGTACTGAAGAGTGACTGAGCTGTGGTCTCGGATTATACCAAGCCGTGGATGAACCCATTCCCGTAGGATCCTCGCCTGGGAAGGCCGTCTCTGCCACTCCGCCCAATCCACCGTAAAAGACTGTCCGTCATCGAGGATTCACGGCATTGTGTCTCAAGACTTAATTTCACTTCACAACCTCAGCCTTATAATATTTCTAGTGCTTTAGTTTTAATTGACGTGGATGTTAACATGTATAACTTGGATTTTACCAAATTCAAATTGGATACGTATTAGCCCAGATCTTCAATATATCAATGCAGACCGGAGATGTACCACGAGAATGGAGAGACATCCTCATAGTTCCATTGTTTGAAAAGAAAAGAAAAGCAAACCATGTTACTATAGACCTGTCAGTTTAACCAGTGTTGTGTGTAAGGTTGTCGTACTCGTAATCGTAAATTTATATAGCGCCACTTCAAGAAATATTCCTCAGAGGCGCTCCCGACCTGACAATACCAAACCACGATCGAAAAGAATGGTTTTCAAACGCCTGCGGAAAAGGGGCAAGCACAGACCAAGAAGCTCATTACGGAGCAATTCCAGGCAACCTATTCCAGAAAGATGGACCGACCACAGCAAAGCTCTTATGAAGCACCGTGGAAGTTCGAGCCATTGGGACAACCAGGTCGCCTTGCGTGGCATAGCGAAGGAATCTCCGGCCTGGTATGGATAACACCTGCACACAAAGCTCCCTAAGATAGACTGAGACTTGGCCTGCAAGACAACATGAGCATTAGGATCTTAAACTCAATGCGTTTTTGTATGGGCAGCCCGTGCAGTTCCTCCCGTATAAAGCTAGATATTATGCCCGAACTTTGGTATGCCTCCTATCAGCCGAGTCGCTGCATTTAGCACAGATTGCAACTGACTACTGCGCGATAAGGTTAAGTCCGCATAGATAGCACTGTCATAGTCGACTCTGGAGCATATGAATGCATGCAGCAGGGTAGTAGCGGCTTTAGTTGCTATAGAGCGGCGTACCGAGCGAATCTGACCTAGATGGTAAAAGCACGTGCGACAATACAATACAACACAACACAATACAACTGGGGCGCGGTGGTGTAGGGGTATGTTCGGTGCCTTGCAGCTGGATTCCACCTCAAAGCCGCCGCGTAGGGACCCTGGGCAAGTCCTTCACTCGCAATTGCTCATGCGCTTCGGCGTGAAACTCCGATTCAGCGTCCGCGCAGTAGTCGGGAGCGCCTCTGAATAGGCAATCTGGTAGGGGCGCTATAACAAGTGTTCAAATACAATACAATACAATACAATACATTCCTCACGTGTTCTGAAAAGGTCAATTCCTGGTCCAGGGTCACACCCAAATCCCGCACAGTGGTAGAGAAAGAGACGCCAGGAAAGAGATGCTGTAGATTGGACAAATCGACTTTGGATAGCGCACCGCGAGTCCCAACCCAGATGAACTGCGTTTTTCCAGGGTTCAGCTGAAGACGGTTGGATGACATCCAGGCGTCAATTACCTCCGATGTCATTAGCATTTTTTCCACTAGAGAGATAGCATCTGAAGCTGAACCCTGGACATATACCTGGGTGTCATCGGCATATTGATGCGCCCTAACCCGCACCGAAGAAACAACCTGGTTTAAGTCAGCGGTGTAAAGGATGTAAAGTAATGGCCCTAATATGGAACCCTGTGGAAGACCAAATGAGACCCCGGACCAGTCAGACCGGGTGGAACCAAAAGCCACAGACTGGCTACGCCCAACGAGAAAAGCCCGCAACCACAACAGAGGGCGGCCAACAACACCGAACGACGTTTCAAGGCGCTCTAGAAGAATGCCATGGTCGACGGTGTCGAAGGCCGCACTCACGTCAAACAGGGCAATAAGGGTTATATGCCTCTGATCAAAAGCCGCATACATGTCGACTAGAATGCGTGTTATAACAGACTCTGTTGAGTGAAACCTCCCGAACCCTGACTGTTGTTTGTTATTTGTTATTATGGAGAGAATTGCTAAGGAGAGAATACAGTGGAGCACTTGAATTGATAAAATATTACTATGGGCAGTCAACATGGATTTCCTAGAGGTCGCTCGTGTTTGACAAATCTGTTAGAATTCTTTGAGGAAGTCTACGAGAGGATAGATGAGGGAGAACCTAAGCAACCTATGGGGGTAATTTATCTAGATTTTGCCAAGGCATTCGATAAAGTACCTCATAAAACCCTGGCCAAAAAGTCCCAAGCATGCGGGATTAGAAGGCAGGTACTGAAAACACTGTTTTTTCACAAATCCTATCCCGATTCTTTCTCCTCCCCTCACCTCCCTCGCCATTTCAACTCTAAACATTATCCACCTTACCCGTCTGACTCTCTGGATTTTGACCCCTGCCTATCGATTCTGTTTTGATTAAGCGCCTGTGAATAAGCTGGTTCCCGCGATTTCGCTTTTGTGGGCGCTCCAGAAATATCGAGTTTACTATTACGATTACCATTGATTCAGAGCTGGCTATCAGGTAGAAGAAAAAGGTGAGCTTAGGCAGCAACTATTCTAGCTGAACAAAAGTGTTAAGTGGCGTGCCGCAAGGATCAGTGCTTGGGCCACTGCTGTTGATAGTTTTTTCATTAATGACGTAGATCAGAGGTGGCCAACCTTTTTTGGCCTACGGGCCATAATTGTTGTTGGTAAGCATGCGGCGGGCCTCAAGTGTTTGTCCTCACAGGCTCGAAAGAAATATAAATGTTTATTTCATGTTTAGAAAATGTTCAAAAACAGGTAGCCTACGACTACACTATGTCATTAGAACTGCAAGTCTGCAACACTAAATATTTGGTGCTTTAGACATAGTTATTATGCAATATTGTAGTAGTAGGCCCAGTGTAGGGCTAAGTCGGCATAAAATGAGACCACAAAATTTATTTACAAAGGGTTCATGTGGCCCGCGGGTCGCGGGTTGGCCATCCCTGACGTAGATGATGAGATCGTATCGCAAAATGCTAAGTTTGCAGATTATGCAAACTCTGTAGAGCAGTGGGTGATGAGGAAGAAGCGGAGGTAGGCCTACTGCGAGAACACCTTAGACATAATGTTCAGATGGTCGCAGGGCTGGCAGATGCATTTTAATTTGGAGAAATACTCAGTAATGCACATGGGGAAGAGAAACAAAGAGTTTTCATATGAAATGGGTGGTAAGGTTTTGAAAGTGAGTGACGAAGAAAGGGACTTAGGAAGTTGGGAGTGATTATGCACAAAAGTGCAAACCTTCAAGGCAATGTGTTGAAGCAGCAATAAAAGGCTAACTCAGCTGTATGTATGATATGGACAATAGAGACAGGATGCAATACTATGGTTGTGCAAGTCACTCGTTAGACAACAGTTGGAATACTGCATCCAGGTATTGAATCCATACCTGAAACAAGACATGGAAAAACTTGTGAAAGTGCAAAGAAGAGCTACAAAAATGCTTTTAGGTTACAAGTATTTGAGCTATGAAGAAGGGTTGACAAGGTGTGGACTAACAACATTAGAGAGAAGGGTGAATAGAGTATACCTAATTGAAGCCTTCAAGATTATTACTGGAGAGGAGGCAATGCAGTGGGAGAGGTTCTTTGAATTAGCACCTAACAAGTCGACTCGGGGACAGAAGAAACCGAAAGGCACATTATGGCAGAAATTCTTCAGCTCAAGAGTTGTATATTTGTGGAATGGTTTGGATGATAGTACTGTCTCAGTGGACACTATCACAGCTTTTAAGACGAAGCTAGGGGATATAGGTAATTAGGCACTGTATGTTAATTTGCAATGGTTTTCACACAGACTACACATCTTCTGAACTACTTAAAACCACTGTTTTCTTATGTTATTAATAACTGAACTATTTTCCTTCCTACAGTGTAATGATTTCATGCAACAGCCCTGTAATAACTCCACAGGTCGCGATTGGTGGCTAAGGTGCTCGTTTATTTAACGACGCCGTCATATCGACGATGATTGGCGCTTGCTAAGGTGCTTGCTGGATTACAACTTGTATACAAAGGCTCGGCCGCCATGAATTTAGCAAACGTTGATGTAGTTAACGAATTGTTTTAGACGTACGATAATGTTACGGCGATTCCTGTGGCCTGTATCACCGTTGAAGACGCAGAATTACTTCAACGCTACTATGATCAAAGTAAATTTATCATTATGAATCAATAACAGTCTGAAGCCAAAATAGGGCGTCAATTTTATTGATAATATCCTTATGAATAAAAGGTAAGGTAACGTTTTTGTTTAGTACAGTTTTCCAAGAGCGATAATTAATGTACCGATAAGCAATTGTGTTGTATTGTATTTAGAAATTTATAAAGCGCTTCTCACAGTAATAGGCCTACCCTATCAGAAGCGCTCCCAGTGCGAAGAGCTCTGCGAAAAAGAAGCGTCTTAAGACAACGAGAAGAGGCCGAAATACCTCCAGTTAAGATCACAGATCGAATGGTAGAAGGAAAAAAATTAATTGTTTATGTGGAAACTTTCCAAAGTGTGTTCGAATATCTATCACGGTTATATTAATGAGCATCGAAGCCTAGTATAAATGCGGTAGTATTTACCTGGGTGGCTTTTCACTGGGATGGGCGGCTTGTGTTTGTTCCCCGGTTATATCGCTATATATCGCACCGCATCAACGTATCAGGAAGTCAGACGTGTAGACTTTTCCGCAGAAGAGATCAAACGGACTGCTTAGGCTAGGCGTCGATGCTTGTTTATCATTACCTGGCGCCTGGGTGAATCACCTGTCCAAGGACCGCCGCGGTAACTATCTGTCCAAGAACCGCCGCGGGAACCATTTTTGAAGTGCCATATCGTTTTTGGACAGTCGTGTCACTCGTGTGTCCCACGCGACTACACACATGCGTCCTCTCAGATCCTCTGACCGACTTGACCGCTTCGTTCCCCGTGTTAGTACCAGAGGACAGAGAATTTGGTGACAAAGATAATTTGAAGCAAGACCCGGTTGAGATTTGAGCACGAGAATGAGAACTTTAAATTGGATGCGCGCAGAGAGAAGAAGCCGAGAAACCTGTTTTTCGCGGGGCTTAGCGCACTGGTAGCGCTTCTGAACGGTTCACCCTACTAGAGGCGCTTTACAAAAGCTTAAATACAATACAATACAATTACGTTGTTCATCCATCGCACCAGTCAGGCGGTGACTCGTGAGATTTAAGTTTATATTTCGGGTAGGTGCCTTGTTAGAATTTGTTTCATTATCTTATCAGAAAGTATAAGTGTAGCTCTTCTTGTTAAATTCGTTTTAATTTCGCAATAACATTTCCTAAATTATCTCAGCTAGTTCCCGCGTAGTTTAATTTTCATTAACTAATATTAAGGTAGCCTACTAAACTTGATCATGTTTGTCGGCGTCGAATACAAAGCACAGAGTTTAGCATTGCTTTGTGACTGCGACAGGTTTACAGGATCGTTTTCACAACGCAAAAGCAATCATTGTAGCAGGGTTCATTACTTGCACTTTATCTTGCGATTGGTGTGTTGTTACAGAGGAAAACATCACAGTGTCGATGTATATGGAGGCCCAGAACTACGATGCCACCATCTCAAGGAACGTCGTCGCTGAAATAAGAGGCTCAGAATTTCCAGATCAGGTAGACGAAAATATCTGCAGGAACACATTTATTAATTCACGCTACAGTAATCGAAATAAAATCCGACTGCTTGTGTCTTTTGCATTCATACGAGTAGTCTGGTCGCATGGGCAACTGATCCATCCATCGAAGATTTCTTTGCAATTTCACATTTGCGCAATTGCAATTTTTACCACATTTAGTTTTGTTCTATTTGAGGAGAATCAGAGTTGCTGTTCGATCCTCAGCGTTGTGCTGATAGGGTTCAAGAAGGTCAAAATCAAGGGTCGTATTCGTTACGTCCCGCTATGTAGTTCTCCTTATCTTCTACAAAAGATTTCAAAGCAGCTTTATGACTTTTACATCATTATACAGTAGCTGTGCCTTAAATAATTGCATAAAGAATCCTGGCAGAAACAATCCTGCAAACTGTTTTGAAAAAAATAAAATCAACCAATCTATGTTTTTGAATCGTCGTTTCAGGTGGTAATCTTCGGGGGACATATCGATGCGTGGGACGTTACATCAGGACCAATGGACGATGGAGGAGGAGTCATGATCTCCTGGGAGGTAAACGATACTCAATGTTATTCAGTACTTCTTTGGGCAGTGCAAGATTGTAGACTACACAACATTTTCCAGTACCGTAGCATCTTCAGAAACCGTACTCTGTTTAGGTATCGTAACCATGCAGATGCACCGCGTTCTTCAGGTACCGTACTTTCTTCCTTTAGGCTGCCCAGTAGCCTATATAGCATGTCCAATGCGCTCTTCTCTTGTTGCTTATCATCTTCCTTCATCAAGTTGACTGTCCTTTAGTTTTTCAAATGTCTTAGACCTTTAAAGCTTCAAATCTTTCCGTAATTTGTGGGAAGTAAAGATGGATGATCGCTTTCGAACTTAGATTGCCAATGTAAAACAAAGATAAGCCCTCTGGCTGTTTATTCACTTCATAACTTCTTCATATAAGAGACATTTGGACTCCTCCTCCTCTGTGATCCCTTTACGTGAATCTCTCACACACATCTCTCTCTCTGAACGTGACTTTACTATCAGATAGCCGATGTTCATGTGAAATATTTTCATAATTTATAGGCGTTGTCTGTGATAAAAGCGTTGGATCTGAAGCCAAAGAGAACTCTACGAGTCGTTTTGTGGACTAGCGAGGTAACCATAAACCATTAACGTTTATTGTTCCCAGTACAACAGGCAGATGACAATAAGCACAATAAACAATAAACACTCATGTCAGCATAACTGTTCTTCCTGACAAGTGTAGTCATCAGGACTACACCAGTTTGCTCTTAGTCATAGTTGTCGCTTCATTCATATAAGATATTTGGCTCAATTATTTATCTAAGATAATTTTCTAGATCTTATTAAGTTATTATGGACACTAATACATAGGACCGGAAAGTCCTTAATAAGCGTCTTGCAACGAGTAGACGCGTTCATGAGTCGCGGAACCCCTTGCGGTAAGATAGTGCCGACGTCTTGATTACATTGCATAGTACCTATGCATTGCAGTGTATTGTAGGCTGTGAGGAAATATTGAAGTGCAATTACATTTTAACAGTGAAAAATTGTATGTGAAGACTAAGACACTTAGTCTAGTAAATCCGGTGTTGAAATTGAAGCCAGGCGACACCTGTGGGTGGGAGTACACCAGATTTACAATTATCTTGCGCGAGTCTCTATTCCTATATATATATATTATATATACGTGTATATATATATATATATTATAATTATAGATATATATATATATATAGATTTATTGGGTCTATGTGTAGCCTAAGTAACGAAGACCTGCTACATACTGCACATTATAAAATGTTCTTCTAATCAATTTATACATTTATTTTCAGGAGTTTGGTCTCATTGGAGGAGAGGCCTATTTTCATGAACACAAGGCATGTTTGCTTCATCTATTGAAGACCAGAAAAATAAAACTAAAACTGCAGACTTTTCGGCGTACATTTAGGAGGAATCCAGTTTAACATCAGATACATTTAATATCAAACTTGTATATATACGAGTCCAGATATCTTAGATGCATAGGACTAAAACTATAAATTTCCACTGAATTTTACTAGAGTGTAATTTTTCGGCTATACTCATAAGCGTATTGTGGAAGACCCGCAAATTTCAGTCAAATTCCAAAAGTTTCGTTTATAAACTTGGATACGGTACAATAAATATCTGAAAACGTACCAGATAAGACAACAAATATATATATCTTCCACTATTAAAATTCTTTTTTCTGCCATTGCTACTTTCCTTCCTCTGCTATTACTATTGCCGCTGCTTCCATTTCCACGTGACATTTGAGGTGGCCAACCTGACCGCATATATCTCTAGCGTTTCATTTTTTATCAATAATTTAGTTGGTTGCATGTGGATTTTGCGCTGTAAAAATTATCATTCGTTCGGACTTGTAATGTAACCTGATATGCGTATCATGGAGCCATTTCTGCTAGCTCGCCGTTATTCCCGAGCGATTTAGAAAAGTTCTGACGTTTGCTAACGTGAAACCGCCTGCGATGCAAGGAATGACGGACCCTTGCTCATGTTAGGGCTTATCAGGTCATTACATGGACGTTTTGGCCGAGAGAGTCCTAGGATTGGCGCCCACAGTTCTACTTCGGTCTACACAGTCTACGACCAGTTGTCGGCTGAGAAGAATGTCATCCTCCACAAACCCAGTGGGATAGGAATTCCTGGTTGTCGTGTCTTACAGACCTCCTACCATCTGCGAGAGACAGCTGCTCGGCGTTGCGGTCCGTGTGGTGCTGCTGCTGCTGCTGCTCCATGGGATTTCTCGTTGTCTTGTCGTCGCTCCTTTTCTTCGGCGCTGTGCAGTCAGGAACTCTGAACACTGTGTTTACTGTCAGCTCTGAGTGGAAATCCGTCGGGTACGCTCTGCGTTTGTACGGGGGCTCGTCGGTAGTGATTCTTCCAGTTATCTTAGAAGTTTTCTCTTAATGATTAAATTCTTGTTCTTGATGCGTGTAAGACCATCTAGATTGTCGCAGGCAGCGCTTTTGTTCGGTAATTAGCCTAAAGGCATATTGCAAGTGGTTAGATAGAGAGATACATACATACCTCCACTACTACTTCTACCACTAATGGTAAATTACTAAATTCTACTAAAGTTGTAACTCATTTATGTTTTGTGATGATTGTGTTTGAAATGTTTGAATAATGAGTAGACTGTTTTTCTTATCAGCATGATTCCGGCAACGTGTCGCTGATCATGGAGTCAGATCACGGAGTGTTCAGTCCCAAAGGATTGCATTTCTCAGGTGAAATCACGATTGCTTCATAGAGTTCATCCATATAAGCTAATGCTTGGATATACTCCAACGATTCTATACCAACATAACATATCACATCAAGTCATATTATATATCATATTGATATGGAGCATGTCTCAGTACATTATACAGCACATCACAATTGCGACATAAAAGCAGTTTTGTTAACCGATGCATCTATAGTTATATTTTTGTGGTTTCTATGTGTGAGTTTACAGTCTGCTACTGCTATAGTTTTTTAAATGTATGTGATCGGCGTATACAATGCCGCAATGCATACGCTCTTGTCAGACGCAAATAGAGGCTACTTACTTACTTATAACAGCAACACCTGTCTGCTATGTTATAATATAACATTGCATAACATAATAGAGCACAGAACAGTGTGTCATAATCCCGCATGTATAAAATAATATCGAACATCGTGCTTCTAAGCGATCAAGAAGACTCTGCATCGGTGTTAGAACTTGGTGACATAACAGAAGTTTAGAATATCAGGTTGCAGCAGTCTTGGCAAGCTGCTGGCGCGTAAAACAGTGGTACTTTAGTTTTAAAAAGCTGAGATGTTTGCCAGAGAAGTTGACTAGTGATACGAATGCAGGTGATCGCATAAGATAATGTCATAAGAGAGGACCAAGTCATCTATAGACTATTTAAGAACATGATTTGCTATGGTATGATTGCCATAACATTGATAATATCAAAGGCGGCGCTCATAAGCATTGACCTTCTAAAGATTCAAGAGACGGACTAACATTTCGAATAACGAAGCTTACTGTCTTATGGTTAGCATTCGAGTCAATAGAGGCTATTGCTATTTATTTTAAAAAAAGATGCTTTAATAAGAGTTTTAGAACCTGAATACAGGAACACAGTCAGTGTTTTATTTTAAAAACCTGAGATCTTTGATAAGCTCTTCTTCAAATCGCGACAGTTGTCTCGTCTCTGCTCAAATTTCATTCAACCACACGTCTTAACCCATGCACAGGAACACAGACACAGACTTCATGACTAAGACACCATAAAATAAGAAGTCATACAACTAATCAATGAATCGAACAATATTTATTAATGCTTAATTGTTCAGGAAGTGGGCTCGCACGAGGAATACTGGAGGAAATGCTGAAACCGTTGAACGATATCAACGCGACGACCGTCCTCAATGGCGGGGGCGCAAGTTCGGACACCGGATGGTGGGTGAATGATTTGAAGGTTCCAGGAGTCGAACTATACAGCGCTAGGGAAGACTACTTCTTTTTCCATCATACGCGCGGTATGTTTAATCCAGTCCAATCCAATCTAATCTAATCCAATCTAATCTAAACATCGCCTGATGGAGCACAAGTGCAGCACCGGCGCTGTTCTTTAAGAACTGCCCCCTGGGAGTAGAAGAATGTAGCCTAAGTCTGTCTCCTTGTTCAGTCGTATAGAAATTCTGGATAACTGGATTGACTTCCTTGAGTTTGAGACCCTCTTCCTCTTGCGCACGGTACACAGTAGCTATACTTTTACCAATAAGCAATCTAGCTTTTGTGCGAGTATGCAAACGGAACCTACTCAGCAACAGTTTTCTGAAATACTAAGTACTTTTTCAGGTAGTTGAAAGAAGCTATTTTGTGCCCAGAAAAATAATGAACTGACCTTACTATTTGAAATCATTTTTCTATCTTATAGTACCTTACCCTAACTTACCTTACTTTGCGTTACCTCATCTTACCTTATCTTTTCTTCTAATATTTTACCTGCAGGTGATTCGATGTCGATGATGAACAAGGACTATTTGGATCGTGCGACTGTTCTCTGGGCGACGACCATCTACTCCGTTGCCAACCTCAAAGACCTCCTTCCACGCACCGGTGACTATCCATTCACGTCCACGTCGACCAAGGCTGCATCTTCTCCAATGACTCACCTCCTTACATTGGCTGCTGCTGCTTCTCTCCTCGCCTTCAGACTCAACTGATTTGCTCACTCTCAGCAGTAGTGCTGGAGGGAGAGTTCAAGAGTCTTCTGTGGATGACTCTATTCATTGCCATCATTATTTGTCAAATTAAATTGAACAGTCAACTATTTCTGATAGTCATCAGGACCAGTTTGCTTTTAGTCATATTTGTCGCTTCATTCATATAAGATATTAAGCTCAATATTATTCGGATAGTATTTGTTTGACGCATTATTGAAAACTGCTCAAAGGCTTTCGCTACAGCTACAATACGCGCCGTTTAGAACGGTTTGATAGTCATATTCTTGCGTTTTCATAAGGTACCTAAACTGTGCTTGGATGAGTGCTTAGGCATTCATGCATACATAAATACAGCATGCATTCTTGTATGTATCTTTACGGTCCTATCTTGCGGATATTGGCCTGATTAAAGTATGGTTTAGCTCAACAATTGGTTGGTTTTTGTGTATTAGCCACACGCGTGAAAGAAGTTACTAATTTTAGTTAGATACATATGCATGAATACATAATACATAGAGAAGCTTATCAGCAGGACTGATAACTGCATGGTCACTGGTACGACACTGAAGGACGCTGAGAAATTGGGTCGATTTAGTACTTGGATTGGACACCTTGCATGAAACGCCACAGCATCTGGTGTGCAACTCAGTCTTCCATAATTCATTGGTTGGTAAATTAGTAACAACTCCAGTTGGAAAGCCATACAGGTGTCCCAATCTTGGATTGCTGTGATCGTGTTTGCACTTTGCACCTCAGTTGATTGATCCTTCCATCTCAGGCCAACGCTTCTGTGCAGTTTTAATAGAAGCGTGCAAACAACTGTATTAGTTAATTATTGTCTGGACCCTTAATGAGATATTTTAATAAGAAATATTCGCGTGGCATTCCAGAAAAATTGTTTTATCTCGGTTTGGTTGAAAAAGCTACATTAACTAACAACAGTAGTAGTAGTAGTAGCAGTGGTGGTGGTAGTAGTAGTATTAGTTGTTGTTGTTGTAGTAATAGTAGTGGTAGTAGTAGTAGTAGTAGTAGTAGTAGTAGTAGTAGTAGTAGTAGTAGTAGTAGTAGTAGTAGTAGTAGTAGTAGTAGTAGTAGTAGTAGTAGTAGTAGTAGTAGTAGTAGTAGTAGTAGTAGTAGTAGTAGTAGTAGTAGTAGTAGTAGTAGTAGTAGTAGTAGTAGTAGTAGTAGTAGTAGCTGTAGTAGTAATAGCAGTAGTAGTAGCAGTAGCAGTAGCAGTGGTAGTAGTAGTAGTAGTAGTAGTGGTAGTAGTAGTAGTAGTAGTAGTAGTAGTAGTGGTAGTAGTGGTGGTGGTGGTGGTGGTGGTGGTGGTGGTAGTGGTAGTAGTAGTAGTAGTAGTAGTAGTAGTAGTAGTAGTAGTAGTAGTAGTAGTAGTAGTAGTAGTAGTAGTAGTAGCAGTAGTAGTAGTAGCAGTAGCAGTAGCAGTAGCAGTAGCAGTAGTATGTATGTATGTATGTATGTATGTATGTATGTATGTATGTATGTATGTATGTGTGATATTTACTAGTTTAATAGCAAAGTTTGAGTTCCATCTTGCTTCAGCCAAAATACCAAGATGGCTGACCAACACAAAGATCCTTCATAAGTCCCTAGATACTACACTAATTTCCCCAAAGTTAAATGGCTAATGTCAAATGTTCAAATCCTAAAGAATGTCTTTAGACATTGCTAAGCATTAACTTCAAATACCCATAACAATAATAATTGAGGTTTGGGGTAGACTGCCCCTCACCTCTGAAATAATATGTCTAGCAGGTTTTATTCTGGCCTGCGTGTGCAAACAAAATCCTCGAGATACTTTGGGGGCTTCCTAAGTCTTTCAGAACGTCGATCAGGTACTGTAGGTGTCACTCCCGATGGCTGAGGCTGGTTGTCGTGAGAAACATACTCTGGTAGCTCTCCAATCCTCTCTGTTGGATGCTTGTGTACCACAGGTGGTGTGTTTGATGGTTGATTGTTCGGACAAGTGTCCCCTGGTGTGGTGTTCTGCGACATTCTGAATGATGTTGAAGTTTCTGCCCTTCCGGTTGTCTCGTTCTGTTGACCGCTGTCTGAACTGCCCGGATTCTTGTCCATTCCTTCAGGAACATCCAGTGATTCTGGCCACCTTCTACGGAGGTGATCAACATGTCTTCTAATGATGGACCCCATCTCTGACTGCACTTTACAAGAAACTGGTCCAGTAAGCTCGACAATTTCACCTGGTGTCCAATTTTGCCCTGAATCCACATGTGTGCTAAAATTCCGAGCATACACCTTATCTCCAACCTGAAAATCTCTTTGACGACAATGCTGATCATGGATGGATTTCTGTTTTGCCTGCTTCTGCTGTACTCGGGAAGAAATGTTGGGTCTTAACCCATCGAATCTGGTTCGAAGTGTCCGATTCATCAGTAATTCAGCTGGAGAGATGCCTGTAACTGTGTGCGGCGTTATGCGATAGGTGAAGAGGAATCGAGATACCCTTCGCTGTAAACTCCAGGGGCTTTTCTCCGATTTCTTCATAGCTTCTTTGAACGATTGAACAACTCGCTCTGCTTGCCCATTGGAAGAGGGGTGAAACGGCGCCACCAATGTCTGGTGGATTGCATTTTTGCCGAGAAATGTTCGGAACTCATCACTGGTGAAGCACGGTCCATTGTCTGATACAACCTGTTCAGGCAAGCCATGAGTGGCAAACGTCTGCACCAGACTCTCAATAGTCGCCTTAGACGTTGCTGTTGACTGAATGTGGATATCAATCCATTTGCTGTAAGCATCGACTATAATGAGAAACATTTTCCCATAAAAGGGTCCTGCATAGTCCAAATGTAACCGCTCCCAAGGTCTTGAAGGATATTCCCATGGATTCAGTGGAGCCTTTTCCGGGGCGTGCCTATGAATCTGACATGACGAGCACTGTCTGACCAGTCGTTCAATACCTTTGTCTAGGCCTGGCCACCACACATAGTTCCGAGCCAACGCCTTCATACGACATACTCCCGGATGCATCTCATGCAATTCTTCAAGGATGACTTCCTGACTCTTGGTTGGCACAATCACTCGACAACCTCGCAGTAAACATCCATCTTGAAGACTTAGTTCCGCCCTGACCTGAAAAAATGGACGCAAATCCTCAGACGGACACCTATCTGGCCAACCTCTACGGCAGTAATTCAGCACTTGGCTATAAACTGGATCCCTGAATGTTTGCGCTTTGATAGTGGCTGTTTGGTTTACGATATCCAGTGATTGGATCACCTCACCAGGAACATCACAGTCGGACACTGTCTCGTCCAATGGTAAACGGCTTAGAGCGTCTGCATTTCCATTGTTGCAGCCTGATTGGAATTTCAGTTTATAATCATACCCCGATAATGTCAATATCCAACGGATTAATCTTGGAGAAGCCATTTGTGGAACAGCCTTGTCATCACCAAACAAACCTAGTAATGGTTTGTGGTCTGTGCTCAGGATAAATTTCCGGCCATAAACAAACTGATGAAATTTCTTGACACCAAACAGCAATGCCAATCCTTCTTTATCCAGTTGAGAGTAATTCCGTTCAGCAGAATTCAATGTCCTTGAAGCAAAAGCTATAGGCTTCTCAGAACCATCCTCCATGATATGTGACAGTACTGCTCCCACGCCATATGGTGAGGAGTCGCAAGCCACAATTAGTTCTTTTTGTTCATCATAATGTGTGAGGAGGCTGGAATTGGTCAACAAGTTTTTCGCTTCCTGAAAAGATGTCTGGGTTTCTGCATTACACTGCCACTGTACATGTTTACGAAGTAGCTTGTGCATGGGTTCCAATGTTGTAGCCAAATGTGGGAGGTCGGCATTATAAAAATTCAGCATACCGAGAAATGCCCGCAACTCGGTGGAGTTCTTAGGCGCTCTGGCCTCAGTGATAGCATGCACATTGGATGGTGATGGTCGAGTACCCTCAGCGTTAACCACCCGGCCACAGTATACCACCTCAGGAGCAAAAAACAAGCACTTGGACCGTTTTAAGCGTAAACCTGCCTCTGACAAACGACGTAACACCTCCCGTAAATTTCTGAGGTGGTCTTCATCTGATAATCCAGACAACAGAATGTCATCCATACGCACAATAACAAAAGGCACATCCCTCAACAGGTTTTCAAGGGCTCTCTGAAAGATTCCTGGAGCTGATTTGACTCCAAATGGTAAACGACAATACTCAAATAAACCTTTGTGTGTGTTGATAGTAAGAAATTTCTTTGCCTCATCCTCCAAAAGTAGTTGCTGATAAGCCTGGCTCAAGTCTAACTTGCTGAATGTTTTCCCACCACACAATGAAGTAAGCAGATCTTCTGTCTTTGGGATTGGATAACGATCCAGCTTGGACACCTTGTTAACTGTTGTTTTATAATCCCCGCAGATTCGTATTGTTCCATCAGCCTTTACCACAGGTACTATTGGTGCAGCCCAGTCTGAATGTGTCACAGGACAGATTGTGCCTTCACGCACCAAACGATCCAGTTCTGCTTCGACTCTTTTCTTCAAAGCATATGGCAGAGGACGAGCTTTACAGAAGATTGGCAGCGCATTAGAATCAACGAATATCTTTGCTTTAAAACTTTCATTGTCCCCAATTCTTCCTTAAACACATCAGCAAATTCTGCTAACACTTGGTCAACCTGTGACTTTTCCACATGTTGAATGCGGAAAATTTCTTTCCAGTTTAATTTGAGTACTTGTAGCCAATCACGACCCATCAAGCATGGATTCTCACCAGACACCACCAATGCTGGCAGTTCTAACACCTGGGAAGCATATGTGATTTCCACTGGAACTGTTCCCATTACTGGAATCAACTGTCCTGTATAGGTTTTCAGCTTTGCGGAAGTAGGTTGCAGCGAATTTCGTCGATTCCTACATATTCGTTCATATGTAGACTGATTTAGGACTGTCACTGCAGCCCCAGTATCCACCTCCAAACAAGTTTTCACTCCATTTAATTTCACTTCAACTGTATAGGGTTGGCCTTTTTTTCTGTAACAGTCCTCAGATGGTAAACCTTTTCTGCTTCACAATTGTCACTCTCAGTATCATGCTCCAATTTGTGGGTGTCTTTCAGATTAACTGTATGCTTTGATTGAGTCTGTCTTGCCCTGGAATTGACCTATTACGCGAACGGCAGACTTTGATCGTATGGCCTCTTTTTGAACATCCAAAACACAATTCATCTTTAAATCTGCACCTGTTTGGATCATGTCTACCTGTACATCGATAACATTCTCTATCCCTTGGTCTATCACTGTTTTTAGTTTGAACCTGATGCACTGATGTTGTAGGAACGCCCTCCCTGAGTTCTAAGGCATCCTTTGCAGCTGTCTCCATCGCTACAGCAATAGCCATTGCCCTATCCACAGTCAAGCCATCTTCAGATAAGAGTTTTCGCTGAATGTTGGCGTTAGACAATCCACATACTAGCTTGTCCCTCAAGGCATCGGGCAAAAAAGCTCCAAAATCGCAATGTTGTGAAAGTCGCCTTAGGTCTGCCATGTACTGAAGAATGGACTCACCTTCCCTCTGCGATCTTTTGTAAAACCGAAAACGTTCTGCGATGACCAGCGGCTTTGGAGTGAAGTGGGCCTCCAACAGATCGGTTAGCTCCTTAAAAGTTTTTGATGACGGATTGTTCGGCGCCGTGAGACCTTTCAGCAGCGCGTAACAACGGGTCCCTATGAGACTTAACAGGGCAGGCACGTGCTTCTCTGTAGGTATATCGTTCGCGATGAAAAACATCAATAAACGATCGTAATACGATGCCCAGTCATCTCCGTCTTCGAAAGGATCGACTCTTCCGATTGCTGCCGCCATTATTAGCGCGTCTGAGTTTAAATCCTCGTCGCCAATGTGATATTTACTAGTTTAATAGCAAAGTTTGAGTTCCATCTTGCTTCGGCCAAAATACCAAGATGGCTGACCAACACAAAGATCCTTCATAAGTTCCTAGATACTACAGTATGTATGTATGTATGTATGTATGTATGTATGTATGTATGTATGTATGTATGTATGTATGTATGTATGTATGTATGTATGTATGTATGTATGTATGTATGTATGTATGTATGTATAATGGCCATCTATATTTAAGCATGTCTTGTCGGGCCCTCAACTTTATAAATCAAAGTTCAACTTTGCCAAAAAAACTACCAGAGTAGGCCTATCGATTTACCTCTGTTGGAGACCTTTGGTGAAATTTAGCCTGATCAACTGTACCATTGTTCAGAAACTAGGGTGAATAATGTACCGTTACAAGACGCAATTGCAAAGGACTCACGAAAGACTACTGTAGAGGTTTCTCCGATTTTGTTTCAGTTGGGAAAGTTCGTTGATACCTTTTAGCCGATCCTGCAATAAGATAGCAGTCCCGTTTACAAAACTCTCTATTACACTATACCTGAAGATGATATTTTGACTACAGACTTTGGAAATGGTCAACTATCCAGCGAAATTTCGAGTCAAATGTCTTGATTTTCATCCATGGCACTGGCATCCCCATTCCCCATTCATTTACCGTAACTTTGCTTCCTTTGGGAAATTTGGGGTGCTCGATGGTGTAGTGGTTAGCGTGCTAGACTGTCAACTGAGACATCGGGGTTCAAATCCCGCCAGGGCAGAAACTTGATTCCAGTTTTCTGGTTCGCGTGCGCCCCCAGCCGACTCAGCTATAATGAGTACCCTGACCTTACACTGTCAGTGGGAAGATGAGACGGCAAAGGAGAGGACTGGCCGCTTTCATATCCCGAGGCTAAGAAAATGAAGTCGCTAACATTTCATACCCATGGCTGCCTCAGGGCTAGCTTAAGGGCCTGTTCTTCTTACATGTACACTTCATAAGCTACATGTACATGACACAAAGATTGCCATTTAAGAGTCAAAATTTCAATGGACGTTTTTAAACGATAGGCTCTAAACACCTCTGGTGCTCAGACTACTCTGGGAGATTGTGGCGCTCCCCAGAGTTTGGACAAACTTCGTGACCTTCACCGCCCTTCTTGATAGTTCCTCTGCCTTCTTCTCGTCCTGGTCTTCTGGCAGCAGGACTTGGATCTCCACTTGTTATCTCTTATCAACTCCTCTGACAAGGTGCAGCGGTCGTGAATAAGCTAAGTGCCCTGCGCTTAGCTTGAAAGTAGCGCTTCAGAAAGTTTGAGATTACGATTGCCAGCGGGTACTTCAAGTCACTGAACCTAAAATCTAACGTTTAATAAATATAACACTTATTACAGCGTCACTACAGACCTTCCCATTGTGTATAACATATGACTGTATCCAGATAAAATTCGATTTGTCAAGCTTTGAGATAGAACTAGGCCTACTCATGACCTGTAACACAAGCCATTAAGTATAATTAGAACAATGGAACTCATTAAGAGTCACATTTTCAAGTGAAACAGCCGGACACAAGCAGCCAGACAGAAATACACAGAAAGCAAGACATTGTTCAACAAGCTGCTCAAGTCTATAGTTTACATCGCCGTGGTTGGGCTGGGACATTGCCTTCTAGATACTGTATCTAGAAGGCAATGGCTGGGAGCGCCTACGAGTAAGCTCCTTGAGGGGGCGCTATAGAAATTAAGAGTCAAAGAGGAAGATCTAACACAGTCAGGATATTGGGTCTGTTTGGGCATATATGCAGAATGGACAATTATAATAGAAAAATAAAAACTGTCATGATGGGTATGATGGATGGAAGTGGACGAAGAGGAAGACCTAACAGGGAATGGACTGATGACATCAGGGATTGGTGCAAACAAGACCTACACAGTTTGAATGTATTGGCGCAAGACAGAGGATTATGGAAACAAATGACGAAATTTGCATTGGAAACCTACGGGCTTTCGGCCCATGGATCCTGATGATGATGAAGAGTCAAAATTTCAACACAAAATGCCAGACACAGGCAGCCAGACAGAAAAACACAGAAAACAAGACATTGTTCAACAAGCTGCTCAAGTCTATAGTTTACATCGCCGTGGTTGGGCTGGGAGCGCCTACCAGTAAGCTCCTCGAGGCGGCGCTATATAAATTTTCGAGATGAATGAATGAATTGAGAGACGACAGACAGAGGGACATAAGAAATCTTGAGCAGCTGTTGACTGCCTACAAAGGCCACGACTCAATCTATAAAGATCTTGCCTGATATCACCGGCCATATGTCATTGGGGTCACTATATAACTGGCCGGTGATCTTTGTCCCCTCGTACACTTTGCACAAACAAAGCCACGAACGCGCGGTAAAAATCTAGTTGTCATAAGAAAGGACAACTCAGATCGAGATGGACGGAGGTAAGACAACTTAAATGCTCATCCACCGCAGCCTGCTACTTAGGTTTTACGATCCATTGGATGCAAAGCTATGACTCTTCCTTTTGAACTCACTGTTGTCTGACTTCTGGTTGCTATGACCAACTGGTTGTGTACTTAGCCTATAATACGACTCTTTTGTTTCAACTTGATTAATAGTAGCAGTGTGGAGCAGGATCACTAATCAGGCTAAGATATTTAGTTCTCATAATCTATGGGATGCAAGTTTCTAACTCTTCTGTTTCTACTAGCTAATCCACTTTATCCCGACTTCTTGTTTCTCTGACCAACTGGTTGTAAACTGGCAACTTCTGTTTCAACTTACTAACAAAAGTCCGACTTCGCTCACCTACCAGATTTCTGCTTGACTCGATCCTCCATCGGATTACGCTGTTGGATCTCGGTTACTTAAAGCGACCCTCGATTGATTGCATTGTGAATAATTATACAGCGGCAGTAATTAGAACAAAATGTAATGGAATAGAATTAAATGGAACAGAATACAATAGAATGCAATGGAATGGAATTTAAAAACTGATACAGTATACTGGGATATAATAGAATGCAGCAGAATAGACTAGAATGGAATAGAATAAAATGAAGCTGAATTAATTGGAATTGAATATTTATTAGAGATGGACAGAGAAGAGTCAATCATTTCCCGACATATTCAATATTTAGACTAGGTTTTCTCCCTTTCACCGGACTGAAAACGACTGGATTTTGTTAGAAAATTTGGGTCGCAAGTTTTATGCACTTTTATTTCGACGGCTTCTTCTTTAGGTTCTCTGCCCTTCGGCAGGTTCCAACTTCCAATGACGCCACTCTTCTCTGTGCTGTGCTTGTTCCTTTAATTCGCTGTATCCGTCGGCCATCCATCCCAGCATCATCTGCCTCGGTCTTCCCCTCCCTCTTTTTTCTACCATTCTCCCTTCTATGATTTCTTTCAGGAGGGAGT
The DNA here is from genome assembly GCA_020284085.1 of Aporrectodea caliginosa. Lineage (NCBI taxonomy): Eukaryota > Metazoa > Annelida > Clitellata > Crassiclitellata > Lumbricidae > Aporrectodea > Aporrectodea caliginosa. The sequence goes on along the minus strand of JACEVL010000130.1, from coordinate 614,016 downwards.
CTCCTCTTAATACGTGCCCCACCCAGTCTTCTGTCTTTCTCTTATTGTTGTTATTAGCGATCGCTTTTCATCAGCCATTTGTAGTACCTCGTCATTCGTTATATGCTTAGTCCAGCTCACCTTCTCCATCCTTCTCCAGATCCACATCTGAAAAGCTTCTAATTTCTTAATCTCTTCTTTCCTGACGGCTACTAGAATAATTTTAAGATAGAGAATGCATTAGTCGAGTTCTGCATATAAAATTATGCAGAAGCCCGTCAGTGATGACTTTTCTGGTCATCTGAGAAAATATTTGCTTAATGATGTATTTTTTGCCCTGATTAAACTTCAACACTATGTAGGATAGCGTAGGAAGTGTTTTATATCTTTAACCAAAAGGGCGCGATATTAATTCTCGAGATGCATATAAACATACTAGTCTACATAAAAATATGCATACATATATATATACGCACATAGGTACCTTCATGCAAACATATATTATAAATATATAGGGTCTACGTACATGCATTATCATGTGGGGCGCGGTTTTGAAGGGGTATGTTCGGTGCCTTGCAGCCGAAGGGTTGCGGGTTCGAATCCACCTAGCAGCCGCATGCGTAGGACCCTGGGCAAGTCCTTCACTGCAATTGCTCATGCGCTTCGGCGTGAAACTCCGTTTCAGTGTCCGCGCTGTAGTCAGGAGCGCCTCTGAGTACAAATCTTGAAGGGGCGCTCTAACAAGTGCTCATACATACATACATACATAGACTACATGCAGTGTGATAATGTCCAAGTCAACAGTTAACAAGTTGTGCACGAAAACCAAGTCGTAATCGAGTCCAGCAACCAGCGATGTTACATACTTAGCCTACAGTACATACATACATGCATACATACATGCATACATATATGCATACATGCATACATAAGTACAGTACATACTTACAAACATATAGATATACACACAAAAATGCATACATAAATGCAAACATGCGTATGCATTGATACTTACATACATGTAGGGCCTACAATGCCCGACATGCACACATAGACATAGGCATACATAGTATTTATATAGACTTGAGGTTTATTATGTTTATTGCTTCAGATTGGTTGTTTCCCGCCTTTCTGGTGATCACGTTGATGTTTGTGGTTCCTGCATCTTGTGGTCTATCGCCAGAGATTTTAGAACAGATTTCAGCCAGCAGAGGTCTGTGTTGCTGCGATATTCAACAATTTATATACCTCAGATTATCATTGTTTTCTTGTCAAGATAATAATATGCTTAATTTTTTTACCTAATTGAAGATAAAGATTAAAAAAGATTAAACAGACTAGCACAGTCTGTGAGGTATAGTTGAGTTGAGCGCTAGATGGTAATGTTTAGTAACCAAGGATTCACGCATTTTTGTTCAGCGCTATAGCTTGATACTTTGCTACTAGATTGTGGCACATGATAAATGGGAGCAGGACATTACCCCTGGACATTACCCCCTGCCATTACCCCCTGCCATTACCCGCTGCAATTATTCCCCGTAGGATATTTCTCCCTGCCATCAGTGCCGGCGCCAGGATTTCAGGTTTGGGGGCTAAAGCTCCAAAACCTTCCCTTTTGTCCCCTCTTCCTTGTGATTTGCAGTGATTTCCCACTTTTTTTTGGGGGCTGAGCTGCAGTTAGGGGGCTTAGCCCCCTAGCCCCCGTGGCGCCGCCCCTGCCTGCCATTCCCCCCATTTAATAGATATAGTCTATACATACATATTATATGTATTATATTTATTATTTATTTATAATATATATTACATGTATATTAATATATTTGTTAGCTTGTATCTTGTGTGCCTGCACTTCGGTTTATATCACTCTAAGTAGCTGACACAAATAAGTAGGCCTTCACATAAATTAAATTTTAGGCCAGTAGGTTGCACCGTTGCAGCATCGAGCCAGCCTGATACTAAGGAAATAAAATAATTAGTGTTAATTGGCTTAATAATATTAACTTGTTATTTAGTTTAATTTCAGTTTACTTATTAGTTTAGGGTCGTCCATTAATTATGTCAACAAATTTTAGGCAGTTTTTGACCCCCTTTACCCCCTTGTCAACAACTGTCAAACATTGACGGACCCCCTAAAAATTAAGTCAACAATCCCAGAACCCCCCTACAAAAGAAACAAATCGCTCAATACATGTAGAATCATTTTTTAACCAAATTTTACACTAAAATGCAATCTGGAATGTCAAAATATATGAGTTTAGTTTATTACCAGCGTTTAGTAGTACATAAACATTAAACACTTTTATACATTTTTAGCATTTATTTAATGTTTTCGCTACCATTTGGAAGGGTCTGTGTTGATTTATTTGAGAAAATTTCTTGACGTCAACTTGTAACGAACCCCCTCCCCTTGTCAACAACTGTCAAACTTTTCCAAACCCTCCCCCTATTTTGTTGACATAATTAATGGACGACCCTTATGCAGTCCAATCTTTCCATGCGGGCTCTTTTCTATAATCTGTGCCTGCACTTCTGTTTATATCAGATTCTATTAAGCATAGCTTCAGCACCACCTACTTTTATTTTGTTTAAGATTTTCTCTGCGCTAATTCAGCCACAAATTTTCAGTGTTTTTCCAAATTCAGTCCCACTTATTTCAGCCTCTTACTCATTTTCATTCGTAATCAACGAATGAATGAATATTGCGATTGTCTGTAGTTAATACGAGTGGGCCGAGAGGAACTAGTTATTAACAATTATTATAGTAGGTATCCTACAGTAAAACTTTTAAAGTTATTATCTCATTAGTTACAGCAAAAACAATATACATGTAGTGCGAACCAAGCGGAACCATCAAATGGAAATGAATTAATTAAAGATAGATACCAATTTTTATTTACGAAAAATAATACTATTTCAAAATTTTAAATTTGTTTATGTGATAATTAATTTCGCGGAAGCAGCGTACAGCAATGATTGTGTCCGTTATATAAAAGGCACGACACAGCGCTGCTGCGCTACATTCTTCGGGCGTTACTCCGCTGTACAGTGATGGTGCAAACACGGCTTACTGTGCGCAGTAGAAGTTAAGTAAGTAAGTAAGCAAGTATATTCTTTATTAAACCAATTGCATATCCGCACTCTGGTGTACATACGTCTTATTAACAAACAACTGTCAATATGAGTACAACATTCTAACAATAAACGTCTTGCGATGTAAATTATCTGCAAGAGGTACACAATGGTCGTGTGATCGCGGTCGCAGGGTATAGGCCTATTGTTGGGGCTTTTTTTGGTGGAAGTAAACTATGCAGTAAGTGGCCCGGGTTTCACATTTAATAACAATAAAAATGAAATTAAGCGATGCATTTTATTTACTGGATTATTTGGATTATGGTTAATAATATAATGTGCTCATATTTACTAAACATTACAAAGAAACTGCTTCCTTTTCTACAATTATGTTTAGTGTTTAACGTAGACCTGTCAGAGTGATGCTGCCCCTAACGGAGGCTTAGGGGCGGCATCGGAAGTCAAGCCGACTTGACCAAAGTGACGGTTTCTTTCTTTCCTTCCTTCTTTTTCTACCTTTCTTTCTTTCTCTCCTACTTTTTCATTTTTTTTTATCTAACATTCAATCCTTTTTTATTTTTCTTCAACCCTATTTTGCCGCCCCTGCACAAGTGCCGCCGCGCCCGGGCGACTCGCCCTCTGCCTCCCCTTCGGTACGCCACTGCTTTTTCCCTTTACCTCTACCTCTGACTTTGCATATGTCTCTCCTCATTTGTTTCTCCCCTTCCCCCGTCTCCCTCATCTCCACCTCCATTCCCTCTGAGCCATCTCTGTTCCTCCTCTGCCCTCCATTCTCAACTCCCTCCTGTTCTAAGTCGATCTAAGCGCACTGTTAGATAGATTAGTGACGTTTGATTTGTCCATTAATGCACAAGCTAACTATAATCAGGCCTACATAGATAAAAAAAAAGATAGCAGAGCGATGGTGTTCTCTTTAAATCGGACAGCACTTATTCGAATCCTGGTTCCAATATCAACAAAACAATAATTTGTAGATTCGATATTGATGTTTCAGAGGGTGTCGATAAGATCAAGGACACCGTTTTGAATGGCAACAGGAAGTACAAGACCTTCGACAGATTGGCTGCACTGACCGATGCACATCCAACTAGGGTCTCCGGAAGCCAAGGACTCGAAGATGCCATTGGTCAGTAGAAATTATGTGCAAGTTTGACCAAATGCAAAGTAAATATTTGATCCGTTTCTTAATTCATTTGACAAAGTTGCATTTCCCTCTTCTTCCTAAATACCAGTGCTTTTGCATTTTACGCCTAATGCTAAAAGGTTAGTGTATTTAAATAATTTATGTATTTACATTGCATTTTGCATGGGTACAACACCATCAACACAAACTCAGTTCAACAATATTGAGACCAATCCGCAATCCCCGTCTTATAATATATAGTCATATTTACTGACTTTGCGCTGGTAATGAATCTTTTAAATAAGTAAATAGACTGATTTAAAAATAGTTGACTAAAGTTAATTGTTTAGTCTAATTATGTTGTAAACTGTTGTAGACTTCATATTAGATGAAATGGAAAAGGAGGGCTTTGTAAATGTTCACGGAGAAAATGTAACAGTAGGTTGACATTTTTTTATTATTTTCGATATGATCCTAATGCCTTAGTCGATAGGTTAGTGGAGTTTTGGGAGGTGTTCATGTTTTGCTCTTCGGCGCTTGAGCCCGTGTCCTGTGATATTCTATCCGTCATAAAACTATCCGGGGATGAATAAAAATTATCTGCCTGATGGTATATACTGGTATAGAGTATCCCGGGATAAACCATTTCTGTCCCCATCGTGTGAAATCATTCCCCCGGGGGATAAAAATTAAAAGGTATAAGGTATTATTTTTAGAAATGCGAATGATTTATAAATCTATGCTTTAATGAAAATCCATAACCAGAAATAGGTAAAGCAAGTGACTAAGTGTTCTAGGTGTTATATGCAATTATATCAATCAATCAATCAGTCAAATTCGTTACTTTAACAAATATGTTACATTCATAAGCACTGCTCTTGAATGTAGCAATTCAATCTCTGGCTTCTAGTGGAGAGATTCAGAATGAAAGAGTTCTATTCCGAAACCATGGTTTTAAAATACTTTAGAGTTTAAGATTATTTTTAATTCCGATAATTAAGACCAGTAACCAAAGAGGCCTAGTCTGACTTTAATAGACTTCAGTATAATCAGTTATTGGTGCCAAAATTCCAGGTGCAGTGATGTGATCAGAAGTGCCAGAGTTTTGTGGGAATTCGTTGCAGGTTCCGAAGTGGACTCGTGGAAAAGAGTACGCTGAGATTCTGACTCCTTTGCCACGCCTTATGTCAATCATGGCTCTCGGTACTTCAATCGGTACGAATGGAACTCTAACTGGAAATGTTATCGTGGTCAAGTCATTTGAAGAACTGGAACAGAAGAAGGCTGAGGTAACTGGATGGATGGAGGGATTAATTAACTGATGTATGGGTACGTGAAATGATTTGATAAATGAATAGACACATACATAAAAACACAATGGATGTTTGAATGAATGAGTGAATGACTGTTGAATTGGAGACAATGAAGAGCAGAAGAATTTATTAGCGGCTGATTGAATAGATGCCTTTATTGCATGCACGGATGAGCAGCTGTCTATAAGCTTGTTCTCCTTAAATATCGCATTTTGCATGCGTTGTTCTAGTTACACATGGGTAATTTTTCTTTATGGAGAAAATAATTATGCTAATCACAGGAACAACTTTGACTCTGGTAATTGTAACGATGACGACTGGCGATGACTACGACTCTTACTCGGTTGATGACGATGGTAATAATGATGATGATCATATTTCTGTCGTTGTATCATTGAATTACATTACATCTACATTTAAATTACATTTACATTACATTTACATAGTGTGTGACTTTACTTAGGTCCCTGGTAAGATCGTCGTCTACAATCAGCCATGGAAGGGTTACGGCGCAACAGTCCAGTACAGAAGTGATGGCGCAACAGAAGCCTCGAAACGAGGAGCCATCGGAGCTCTGGTCAGGAGCATCACCGACTTCTCCATTTACAGCCCCCACACTGGAGTCCAGGTGAGTCACTTTCTGCAGATTCATTAGTGCAGCGGCATCTTCGTACTTCCGCCAAAAGAACTTTATACCCAGAGTTCTATATAAGGGGCCGTCCATAAATGACGTCACGCACCCAGCGGAGGGAGGGGGTTCGAAAATTTGTGACGATGTGTGACATGGGGTGGGAGGTTTGAGAAATGTGACGTCACATCAGGTCTATGTAAGCTTAATTAAATTTAACAATTAACAATTTAATTTTAACATTGACAGCACTAATATTTTTTATTATTTTGATTATTTTAATGCATACAGACAGCTAATAATTTTCTAATAATTTAAATATTTGATTTTTAAATATTCATGCTCTCCTATTTGTTCCATGAAGGAGCATTTTGATTCGCCGAGGGAGAATGGAGAAGCATAAATTCTGTAAATATTTCGATAAATTGTTTATATTAAACAGTTTAATTCTAATGATTCTACCAGAGCTTTTCATTCTGTGGAATGAATATGTTATTGTGGTATTTCTAGCCTACTCTTTCCATTTTGCTTTGTTCTGCTACAAAATAATCTTATCTGTAGTTATTGGTTAGACGATGAATATTCAAGTTAATATTATGCTAATATCAGCTTTCAAACGACTCCTATTTAATACCTGACCTTCTCCTTTAATACAACATCAGAGTGCAGTGCCACATTAAATACTTATTAAAATGACAATACATGTGATTTGAAACATGTTTTATTATCAAATGGAAATTTGGTTTTGGCGGGGGAGGGCAGAGCTTTGTGACGCCATTTTCCCGGGGCGTTACTTTTAGTGACGACGTGTGACGAGGGGGACCGAGGGGTAAAATCGGCCAAAATAGCGTGACGTCATTTATGGACGGCCCCTAAGCGTATTCTCAAGCCACCACGTTGACCCAAATCTTAATGATTCTAACATTATTCTCTTTTTCGCTTATAGCAGCTTTTGTGTGATGTAAGTTGTGAAGCGGTGTGTCTTCCTGCTTGATGCATAATTAACGAATAATATATCATCATCATCTGCTGACTTTGAGAATTGGTAAATAAAGTCTGACAACTGACAACTGAACTTTTTTATTTCCAGAAGCACAATCATTATGATATAAAAATTAACAATAATTATAACTTGACTACTACATATCGGTGCACTGGCTAGGAAACAGGGGAGACCTAAAAGGGGCACAAGCCCCGCTTAATTAGGGTCACCCTTTTTTTTAACAATAATCAATTATGGCTGGTTAGTCAGTTTCAAGAAAGAAAGGTTCAACTCAATAACGTTCTTAACTAAATAATAACATTGCAATTTAGGCCTACTATAAGAAGATCAATATGTAAACAATTCGATGAAACAGTGTTAAATGAAGTATGGTTAATCCGTCAAGTAACCATTCCACAACTTCTTAAATTGGGTGTATGTGGGTACATTACGAATACTCATTGGTACTGCATTCCAAATTTTTGGACCATTACAACAAATTGAAAATCTACGATAATTAGTGCGTGCATATATGACAAACCACTAGAAGAAGACCTTGTACAATGACCATGCATCTCTACTACCTTCGTAAAATAGTTTGAAAATGAATCAGGCAGCAAGTTATTGACAAATCTATACATGAAATTACCCAGTTGATAGCGATTTATGTTTTCAAAGTTCATAATATTATATTCCCGGTATCTGTATGCCGTGTGGGCATAAAATGGATCTCTTGCAATAATTCTAATAGCTCTTTTCTGCAGAACCAGAAGACATTTTAACCTAGTAGAATAGTTCGAGGCCCAGATAATATTACCATAATCAAAATAGGTCCAATAAGTCATTATTCTCAAATAGAGATAGAGATATGATTCTATGATATATATATATTTATATATATAGCGTAGAATCATATATTTATATATCACTTGTGCAACCTCCGAACCCACCACGACGGCGTGCAGCTCTTCCTCCTCGCAACTGACGCGGGACGGAGTGGTGTCACCATTAAGCGACTCCAGAAACCGGTGACCTCCTGAACCACTATGCCCCACGTAGTGCCAATCCTAAGCATGGACTAACAGAGCGGCGTCAACGGCCTTTGCTGACATTAGATGTCTGAACACTGGAGACCTGGACCACGTGGGAATAAGCGGAGACGGAGCTCAGTTTACAGTTCTGTGTGAACTTTTTCTTCGGAATGCATTTTGGATGACATTTAGGAGATGTAATGTAATGTAACAAGACTTTTATATTACGCCACTTAAGAGTCTCACAGAAGCGCTCAACACGTGGCCATCAAAGAGGCTAAAAAGTGCGTCTTTAAGAGTCGAGAGAAAACCATGTAGCCACATGCAACATTAGTGGCACGCACCGATGGTGGAAGAGTATTCCAGATCCGTGGCGCCGCAATCGAGAAGTCCCGACGAGCACGGGTGGTGGTTCGAAACGAAGGTACAAGTCATTTCGCGAGGCAGACCGGAGAGCCCGCCGACCAGTTTGAGTGCCAACTGGAAGGCACAGTTCAGCAATGTAGTCCGGAGCTGTGCCAGTCGTAGCCTTCCAAACCGGCGTAGAGCTTAGAGATGACTAATCTAATCATGAGTTCGGACACAGGAGCGTTTGAGCGGAAAGTGGATTTTGGAGTTTAACTCGACTTCAATTCGGTCGGTCTGCGAGTTAAGCTGGCCAGAGTTCAGGACAGAAAACGACGCCCCAGGGAGTCTGAGAGATGCGGGTGCTGAAGAGTGACTGAGCTGTGGTCTCGGTTTACCGAGCCGTGGATGAGCCCATCCATGTAGGATCCTCGCATGGAACGGCCGTCTCTGACTCGTTGCCCCATCCACGGCGCACGACTCAGCTTGTGCTGACTGAGTATTCACAACATTGTGTCACAAGATTTAACTGCACTTGAAACCCTCAGCATTATAATGTGTAAGTTCTTAAGTTTTAATTATTGATTTGGATATTAATAATTATGTATTATTTGGATCTTACAGGAAGTAGACTAAGGGAAGAAATGGGTGATGTATTAGCCCATAATATGGCGTTGATTGATTGAAGATATATTATATCTTCAATCAATCAACGCAGACCGGAGATGTACCACGGGAAAGGAGACGTGCCCTCATAGTGCCATTGTTTAAAAAGGAAAATAGAAACAAACCATGTAACTACACTGTGTCCGGGAAAGAAGGGACCCCTTCTGGCATCATGAAAATAAACTAGTAAATATTCATCGATTTTTAAAATTTCGAAACCAGACATAATCCAGACATATTTGGCTAACACCTGCTATAATAATACAAGTTCATTTTATACAATAATGACGTCATAATGGCGTCATTTGTATCAAAATTCTAGTGTTAAGGACGACACAAACATTATCTAAAACTTTCATTATTAGTTTTAAAAATTATAGATTTTAGTTTAATTTGATTTTTATACTTGAATAATATCAGACTACAAGGTCTGTTCAGTGTCCGCCTTCGGCCTCAGCACAAGCTTCAAGTCGCGTGCGCCATTGGCCAAAAGCAGCCTCAATAACCAGCCGATCAAATTCCTCCCAGATATTAACGATTCGCTCACAGGGTCCTTCACTGTCTCTGCTCTTTGTCCTGTAAACCTTCTCTTGCATTAGTCCCCGTATCTTGTAATCAACCGGATTTAAGCCCGGGCTGTTTGGCGGTCAAAGATTAGGAGATATGAAATCAAGAGTTTCCTTTTTCAGCAGTTCAACCGTTTCAAAAGCTCGGTGAGCTGGAGCGCCATCTTGAAAAGTGTAAAAATACGAATACTCCCGGATATCAGGCAATAATTTTTCCTGACAGCAAACAATCCCGGTAATAAGCTCCATTTAGTTTCGCACCTGGTTCTGTTAAATGGATTTCCTTTTTTACCAAGAGCCGATGCACCAATTTTTGTCATCCTTAACACTTGAATTTTTATAGAAATGACGTCGTTATGACGTCATTATTGTATAAAATGAACTTGTATTATTATAGCAAGTGTTAGCCAATTATGTCAGGATTAAAACGGTCCTGGAATTTTGAAAATCGATTAATATTTACTAGTTTATTTTCATATTACCATAATGGGTCCATTTTTCCCGGACACAGTGTATATAGATCCAGTGGCGGCGCCAGGTGTGCAATTTCAGCAGGTCGCGTCAGGGTCATGGGAGTAATTCAGCGGGTCAAAGAAATTAATGTTTGAGTTTGACGCATCAAGCAGTATAACTTAGATATATATATATATATATATATATAATATATGATATATGATATATATGTATGATATATATATATGTGTAAAAACGAAGAAAATTATTATGGAATGCTTACAGCCCAATTGTTGTAGCATATTCAAAATTAATGTAAAACAATAGAGCATTAAAACGTTAAACTTTCGTCACATTACTAATCTTTAAAGATTTGGACACTGCACTCAGAATCCCTGCATTTTCTTTCCAACGACTCTTTAAGGGACTTCACAACATCGTATGCAGCAGAAATGTCAATGGAAACTCTTTGAAAAATATCAGATGCCTTTCTCATCTCACGCAATAAAGTAGTAAAAACTAAGCAGAAGGCAATTTTGACATCAAACATGACAAGTATAGACTTTGCGTCTAGTGCTCGCTCTCGTTGATCACCATCAGCAATAACACTCAGCCTGACTCCGGAGCTTCATAAGTAGGGCCTACATCCAATCTTTTAAAAGTTGCTTCACATGCTAACACTTGGGCTGTCCATCTAGTTTGCGAAAGTCGCTTGAGTTCAACCGTTGGCTCATTTGGATAGAATTCTTTTTGGAGAGCAATCGACTTTGGGTGAACAGAACCCGTGCTGACTAGTTTGTAGATTTGTTGAAGTAATGAAAAAAATCACCCACATATCTCACGGCTGTTGACATAAACGTAAAAATGTCGTTTAGATCCAATAATTGCAATAGTGATCCTATGGGACAGATGTTGATGTTTGAAATGTAAAGAAGATATTAAAACTTTCAAAGAATTTTAAGCAGGTCATTAAGCAGGTCGGGAGCAAAATAGGCAGGTCAAATGACCTGCTGTGACCTGCCGTAGCGCCGCCACTGTATAGATCAATCTATATAGTTTCATGGCTTAGCCAGTGTTGTGTGCAAAGCTATGGAGAGAGTTGTTAAGGACAATAATATTATAGTGAAACACTTGAACGAATAAAATTTTATTAAAAGCAGTCAACATGGATTTACTAGAGGTCGCTCGTGTTTGACATATCTCTTAGAATTCTTTGAGGTGGTCTACGAGAGGATAGATGAGGGAGAGCCTATAGATGTAATTTACCTAGATTTTGCCAAGGCATTCGATAAAGTACCTCACAAAAGTCTGGCCAAAAAGTCGCAAGCATGCGGGATTAGAGGGCAGGTACTAACATCGATTGAAAGCTGGCTATCAGGTAGAAGACAAAAGGTGGGCTTACTAGTAGAGGTATGCGGGTACAGCATTTTTGCTACCCGACCCGTACCCGTAACACATAACCGCTACCCGTACCCGTACCCGACCCGTACTCAAAATTACTACCCGACCCTACCCGTACCCGCGGGTATACCCGTACCCGTACAGTACCCGTCACGTCATTAACACGCCTTCCCAAAGTCCCTATTCCTACCAGGCCAATAGGCTTACAACTCAGCATGCAGTGATAATAATAAATAGGCTAATGATGATGATGATGATGATGATGATGAGTAGTAGTAGCTGTTGTAGTAGACCTAGTAGTAGTAGTAGTAGTAGTAGTAGTAGTAGTAGTAGTAGTAGTAGTAGTAGTAGTAGTAGTAGTAGTAGTAGTAGTAGTAGTAGTAGTAGTAGTAGTAGTAGTAGTAGTAGTAGTAGTAGTAGTAGTAGTAGTAGTAGTAGTAGTAGTAGTCGTAGTAGTAGCAGCAGCAGCAGCAGCAACAGCAGCAACAGCAGCAACAGCAGCAGCAGCAGCAGTTGTAGTAGTAGTAGTAGTAGTAATGATAATAGGCAGTTAACTTATGGAACCTGTCACATACATCTGTTGTGCTGTCTCAATTGCATTGTACATTTATCTCCTTGGTATAATATGCTGTAAGCTAGAACACTAAGTAACTGTAAATACTACGTTGCAGACACGGTCAGGGTCATTGTGCACCGACATTCTCTATTATATGTAACGGTGAAATTGTAGCCCCAAAACTTCACGTCGGCACGGGTAAAACCGGGTATACCCGTACCCGTGATAACCCTACCCGTACCCGACCCGACCCGTGAAATTCGTACCCGACCCGTACCCGACCCGCGGGTACGGGTCGGGTACGGGTAAACCCGCGGGTACGGGTATACCCGCAGTCCCCTAGGGCTTAGGCAATAAAATTAATATTCTAGGTGGACGACAGTCTTAAGTAGAGAGCCGCATGGATAAGTGCTTGGCTGTTCATAATTTTTTTATTAATGACATAGATAATGGGATTGTATGGCAAATTGCTAAGTTTTCAGATTATGCAAAACTCTGTAGAGCAGTGGGTGAAGAAGAGGACACGGAGATACGGCGCGTGACCTAACCTAAGAAGAAAGTTCAGATAGTCACAGCACTGGCAGATGGTTTTTAGTTTGGAGAAGTGCTCAGTGATGCATATGGAGAGAGAAACAAAGTGTTTCATTTGAAATGGAGGAGGGGTAAGGTATTGAAATTGAGTGAGTAAGAAAGAGACTTGGGAGTGATTATGCACAAGAGTGCAAAACCCTCAAGGCAATGTGCTGAAGCAGCAAAAAGGCTAACTCAACTGTAGGTATGATAAGAAAGACAATAGTCACCACAGACAAGGATACCACACTAAGGCTGCAGAAATAATTGGTTACGAACACTTGGAATACTGTATCCAGGTATGTAATCCATACCTGAAACAGAACATGGAAAAACTTGTAAAACTGTAAAGAAGAGCTACAAAAATGATTTGGGGTTACAAGTATTTGAACTATGAAGAAAGGTTGAAAAGGTGTGGACTAACAACGTTAGAGAGAAGGAGGAGCAGAGGAGACCTAATTGAAGCCTAGAAGATTATTACTGGAAAGGAGGCAGTGCAGGGGAGAGGTTCTTTGAATTAGCACCAAACAAGGCGATTCGGGGACATAGGTATATATATTATATATAATATATATAGTATTTAAGAAAGCGAAAGGAACATTAGGGCATAAATTCTTCAGTGCAAGAGTTGTGGACTTGTGGAATGGTTTGAATGGTAGTACTGTCTCAGTGGACACCACCCCAGCTTCTAAAGAGGAAGCTATAATATTTATATAGGAGTGATAGGCTATTAAGCATTACGGCTTAGCTTGCAGCGGTTCTAACACAGACTACACGTCTTCTGAACTACTTAAAACCATTGTTATGTTATGTCATTAATATTTTCCTTCCAGCAGTTTTATGATTTCAGACAACATCCAGGTAATAACTTCACTGTTCATGTTTGGTTGCAAGGTAAGCCACAACTACTACGGAAGATTACAACTTGTATACAAAGGCTCGGCCACCTTGAATTTAGCAAACGCTAATGCAGTTAGCGAATTGTTTTAGACGTACGGTGAAAATGTTACGGCGATTCCTGTGGCCTGTATCACTGTTGAAGACGCAGAATTACTTCAACGCTACTATGATCAAAGTAAATTTATCATTATGAATCAATAACAGTCTGAAGTCAAAAAAGGGCGATCATTTTAGTGATAATACCTTAATGAATAAAAGGTAAATAATACTAATAATCATCAACTTCGTTTATTAATTCAAACTGACATGAACTCAGTATAGAAATCATAGTATGAACGGATGATCACAAGTAACTACAGGAGTCGAAATTAACTGGCAGCCTTGGAAGGCGCCCATCTGTCCTACTAATCATTTAACATTCTGGCGAATGAAAGGCTGAGTCGACCTAAGGTAACATTTTTTATTATACAGTTTTCCTGGAGCGATAAGTAATGTACCGATAAGCATAGCGTGATCTCAACAGCAGTTTCTAGTCGAATATCTGTCACGGTTCTCGCGCAGGTGGTTGACCCCGGTGTCGCGTGAAAAGTCTCCCCGGAGACCTCCATATTTCCTCCCCGGCGGATCTGTTTCTGAATGTATTGCCCGGTGGAGACTAGCCTTCTGAAACAAAGTCTTCGGGTAGGGGGCAGAAAATGTTTCATCCCCCGTTGATTTCGCCCCCGGGGAGACTTTATTTCAATTTCAATTTTCATTTTCATAACAATTTATTGTTCCCAGTTTTAATCAACAATTATGCACTTATTGTCATAGTTGCCATTTTTAAGGAACTAATAGTTGGATATTTATTAATTTTAGCAAATAATAAGCATAGTGGAGTATTAAAAACAATTTTAACTAAGTATCAGCAACATAGAGATTTAAACTATTAAGCGATTTATTAGACGAGTAGGCCTACGCATAGTCTTCATAAATAATTTCAAGTTAGGCAATCGACGATTGGTGATAGGGATGTTGTTCCATACCAAGGGTAGGCCTACCATGGATAAATTCGCTTATTTGTAGGATGTTGGGTGTTTATCTGGTCAATTAATTCTAAGGCCTTTGTGGCTAATCCATACTTTAAGTTTACTTTGGTAAATTATTTCGTATGGTCAATTTAAAATGAACGCTGGCTTGATGACAAAATTTGTACCCGTAGGTAGAAGCTGAATCCATGAGAATAGTTGTTTCATTGCTCCGGAGGAGGAATGGCGGGCTAAGTTGACCCAGATAGCCTGTGATTTAATGAATGGGCATGGTCCATCAAAGAACCAGCTGAACTCGGCATAAGGTAGCTTACTAAACTTGATGGTGTTTGTACGCGTCGAATACAAAGCACAGAGTTTAGTATTGCTGTGTGACTGCGACAGATTTACATAATCGTTTTCGCAACGCGAAAGCTATCATTTTTGCAGGTTCATTAATTGAAGATGTTATCTTGCGATTGGCTTGTTCTTACAGAGGAAAACATCACAGTGTCGATGTACATGGAAGCCCTGAACTACGATGCCACCATCTCAAGGAACGTTGTAGCTGAACTAAGAGGCACAGAATTTCCAGATCAGGTAGACGAAAATATCTGCAGCAAAAGTTCACGCTCAGTAATCGAAATTAAATCCGACTACTTGTGGCTTTTGCATTCATACGAGTAGTTTGGTCGAAGATTTCTTTACAATTTCACATGTGCGCAATTGCAATTTTTACCACATTTAGTTTTGTTTTATTTGAGGAGAATTATAGTTACTGTTCGATCCTATACGTTGTACTGATAGGGCTCAAGAAGGTCAAAGTCAAGGGTCGTATTCGTTGCGTCCCGCTATGTAGTTCTCCTTATCTTTTACAAAACATTTCAAAGCAGCTTTATGACTTTTACATCATTATACCAGTAGCTGTGCCTTAAATAATTGCTTAAAGAATCCTGGCAGAAACAATCCAGCAAACATTTTGTAATAACAACATCAAGTGATATATGTTTTTGAATCGTCGTTTCAGGTGGTAATCTTCGGGGGACATATCGATGCGTGGGACGTTACATCAGGACCAATGGACGATGGAGGAGGAGTTATGATCGCCTGGGAGGTAAACGATACTCAATGTTATTCAGTACTTCTTTGGGCAGTGCAAGATTGTATACTACACAACATTTTCCAGTACCGTAGCATCTTCAGAAACCGTACTCTGTTTAGGTATCGTAACCATGCAGATGCACCGCGTTCTTCAGGTACCGTACTTTCTTCCTTTAGGCTGCCCAGTAGCCTATATAGCATGTCCAATGCGCTCTTCTCTAATTGTTGCTTATCATCTTCCTTCATCAAGTTGACTGTCCTTTAGTTTTTCAAATGTCTTAGACCTATAAAGCTTCAAATCTTTCCGTAATTTGTGGGAAGTAAAGATGGATGATCGCTTTCGAACTTAGATTGCCAATGTAAAACAAAGATAAGCCCTCTGGCTGTTTATTCACTTCATAACTTCTTCATTTAAAAGAATGATTCTACATGACATTTTGTTTCTTTTTTAGAGGGGTCCTCCGTCAATGTTTGACAGTTGTGACAAGGGGGGGAGGGGTCCCTTTACATAATTAATGTGAATCTCTCTGTGATCACACACAAACTCTCTGTCTGAACGTGGCTTTACTATCAGATAGCCGATGTTCATGTGAAATATTTTCATAATTTATAGGCGTTGTCTGTGATAAAAGCGTTGGATCTGAAGCCAAAGAGAACTCTACGAGTCGTTTTGTGGACTAGCGAGGTAACCATAACATAACCATTCGTTTATTGTTCCCAGTACAACAGGCAGATGACAATATGCACAATAAACAATAAACACTCATGTCAGCATAACTGTTCTTCCTGACAAGTGTAGTCATCAGAACCAGTTTCCTCTTAGTCATAGTTGTCGCTTCATTCATATAAGATATTTGGCTCAATTAATTATCTAAGATAATTTTCTAGATCTTATTAGGGTCACTAATACATAGGACCGGAAAGTCCTTAACAAAGGTCGTGCTACGAGTAGACGCGTTCATGAGCCGCGGAACCCCTTGCGGTAAGATAGTGCCGACGTCTTGATTGCATTGCATAGTACCTATGCATTGCAGTGTATTGTAGGCTGTGAGGAAATATTGAAGTGCAATTACATTTTAACAGTGAAAAATTGTATGTAAAGACAAAAACACTTAGTCTAGTAAATCCGGTGTTGAAATTGAAGCCAGGCGACACCTGTGGGTTGGAGTACACCAGACTTACATCTATCTTGCGCGAGTCTCTATTCCTATATATATATATATATATATATATTAAATATATATATACAGACACTATATATACATACATATATATACATGTATAATTATATAGGCCTATAATATATTATAGACCTGCTAAAGACTCGGCTCACTCATTTATAACATTTATACTTTCATGAAAATGCTGCAAAAAATAATGATATGTACAGTGAAACATTGAGTTGAAAATATACATTATAATCGATTAATTATCAAATAGATCCCAGAGTTGAGGGTTGCACAAAAACTAATAAAAGAAATAGTAGTGATGACAATGACTGATCAACAAATAGTCAATCACTAGGCAAAGTTGGGGAGGAGGCAATCTCAATCTGATAAACTATACACCAACAAAAAGTTCTTTAATCTAAGTATAAATTGCTTCATGGATACAATGTTTCTTATATCCTCAGGTAGGGAATTCCATAATGTCGGTCCACAACATTTCATGGAGAATTGTATCAATTTGGTTCTTGCACTGTTTATCAGATGCTCTAGTATTATAAGATAACAAATCCATCAAAGTTGGGAGACAACATGTGACGATGATACCTAAACGTGAACAGACCTATCTGTAATTTAGTTATCTCGTAGCTTCAGTAAATTCTATGTTTCAGGGACGCAAATTTGGTGCTGGAGAGCCAGTACAAATTTAATATCACACAATTAGCACGATTCTGGAGAATTACCAATGCAGTCAAGCAAAAGGAATTCGCAATATCTCATGGGGCTATGTACTGAATTGTGGCCCTAGCAACTGTGGGGCCAATATCAATGATCATCAACCCCACAACTTGCAGAGACCCGTAACTGGTCTGCAACATCAAGAACATCCTTATCACTAATGGTCAACAAACCCATTGAAGAACAAGGGCAATCAGTTAGAAAATTTGTAAAATGTGGGATGGAATCATGAGGAGTCTGTTTTGGAGGCCAAGGTAGAACCAATGTTCACAAAATAATCACTAAACCTATTAGCAACCTCGGACTTGTTTGAAGTACTCACATAGCTAAAGGTAAAGACCTCAGAAGCAGGGGTGTAGACGAGCCGGAGCGGTCCGGAGCGGCGTTCCGGTACTTTCATTATTTAGCCGGAGCCAGTGTTTAATCTAGACACGTCTCTTGGGTGGGAAAGTTGGAGCGGCGTTCCGGTACTTATTATTTAGCCGGAGCCAGTGTTTAATCTAGACGTCTCTTGGGTGTGAAAGTTCCCCATAGGATCGAGTTTTCCCACGCAGAAAAATTAAAGACATATAATTTTGTACAGAAAGTGTGAAATTTAGGGATAATTCTGCCCCCACGAGGGAAAATTTTGTTGGAAAACTGTTTTTACTACCCCCCCTCGAAAGTTTGGAAACTTCGGTTACTACTGGCCCTTGAAAAAGTGTTCTTACTACCCCACCTCGAAAATTTAAAAAGTCAGTCGTGTTTCAAATGGCCGGAGCCCTCCGGTACTTCCAAATTTACGTCTACACCACTGCTCAGAAGTAAGAAGTTAACAATGACCTTATATTTCTCCAAGTTTTTTTCAAGTCATTTTCACATTAATTAAGACAACCTATTGGCACAGTACAGCTTTTCAGAAGCAATTTTAACCTTTTTGAAAACATTATGAAATTTGGTGAACTGTCTTCATTGCAATAAACAGTTCGCGTATACCGTGGTCCAAACACATCGCTGACGTATCACTTTCAGCATGTGGAATGATTGAATTTTTTGTAGAAGGAACGTAGTAACTGACTCAGTGACTAGGTTTTAAAGTCTTCCAAGCTTTACGTAACAGATATCAAATTAATGGAATTTAATCGATTAATCGAAGTTTAGGTTGGTAAATTATTTAATGTCTTCAAAGCCGCACTTGACGTTGGTAAATAAGCAGTCTACCTATGATAACTACCATCAATCCAGCTTCCATTTCATCAAGAACATTTTTTTCCTCAATCCATCTTCCATTTAATGAAAAAATTACCAATTCTATTTAAGCAAAAAACTATTTTTCATCAGTGAAACTTTTATTTAAGGAAAGACCTATTCTCATTGCTCCAGCTTCTACTTACGGAAACAATTTTTTCATCCAGCTTCTATCGAATCAAAAGCTTAGTTTTCTGAGCTGCAATATAGGGGAAAAAATTATTTCGATCAATCCAGCTTCTAGGCCTATTTAAACACAGAAATGGTTTCATCAATCCCACCTCCATTTAAGGAAACAATTTTTTCATCAATCCAGCTTCCATTTTAAATTGACCATATGAAATAACTTAGCTACGATAAGTTACCGATAAATGTTCCTGGCGAAGAAGAACTTCCGGAGGCAGAGCTGGACGATCGCAGTCTCTTCCAGGTCGAACTCGACGAAAAGATCGGGCCGTATCCTGCGTTGACGCATTCACAAAGGGCCTCATCGTAAAGGACACGTACGTAACCTACGAAACATGATCTCTAAGTTATCAAACACAATCGTAGCCAAAATTCGCAAACTATAGCAAAAATTGCAAAAATTTGCGATCGTCAGATCCGTCATCCAGCCATTAGAAACTTAGGTAGACAGAGAACGATGATGACGTCATCAACAATAAGGCGGGCGGAAACGGAAATTACGTCATCGCTCGAAAAAGTTGAAAATCTCTTAATAAAATGATATAATTTATGTTACGCTATATTTCGTGTGATAATAATAGTAGTCTAGCTGATTGCACAAGAAGTTGTAGGCTTCGTGCGGCATAGGTTTTCAGGCCTAGGCCAGCAGATGGACAGAATGTATACCGTTCTGGCCAATTGAACCACTCAAACAATTTCAGTTTCGGTACTGTTGTCAGCAAACGTGTATGCAGAATGCATCGATGCATAAGCTTGGCCATTGTTGCACCGAATCGGGCATTTCGAGGAACAGTTACTGTAGCCCTATATTTGATATGGTAGACCATGATATTCTGTTACATCGCCTTGAAATTTCCTTTGGTCTTAGTGACCTTCCTCTTCTTTGGTTTCGCTCCTATCTTACTGATCGTACCCAAAATGGTTATTCTAGTAGACTCTCGCACCTCATGGGTAGGGGCTGTCCATAAATGACGTCACGCTATTTTGACCGATTTTAACCCCCCTCTCGTCACACTTCGTCACAAAAAGTAAGACCCCTCTGAAAATGACGTCACAAAGCTCTGACCCCCTAAAACCAATTTCCATGGCGAAGCTTTTTCATGGAACAAATAGCGATAGCATGAATGTTTTAAAATCTAACGGTGACCAAATTTTGAAATAATTAGAAAATTATTAATAATGGTGCCCGTATACATTAAAATAATTTAAAAATAATGAAAATTTAATCCTCAAAATTAGTGCTGTTATTATTGTGGGATTGTTCCACAAGCCATAAAAATAGCTAAAGTTGTACCAGTATTCAAAAAAGGCGAAAAGGATAATGTGACTAATTACAGACCTATTTCTATCCTCCCTTACTTTGCAAAATTTTATGAAAAACTTATGTACAACCGCCTTTATGGATATGTCAATAACTCGAATATTATCTACCAATCTCAGCATGGATTTCAACCAGGTCACTCCCCTTACATGGCCTTGCTGAATATGCAGGACATGATTTCTAAGGCCATCGAAAATAATGAATACTCAGTGGGGGTTTTCTTCGATCTCGCTAAGGCGTTTGATACCGTCGATCATAATATCCTGCTAAATAAACTAGAGAACTATGGGATTAGGGGGACGCAGCTTAAATGGTTCGCCAGCTACTTTGAAAACCGTGCTCAGAGAGTCCTCTGTAATGGTGCTCTCTCTGAGCTGGGATTGATTAAATTTGGAGTGCCGCAAGGCTCCAATCTCGGACCACTCCTTTTTCTGCTCTACATTAACGATTTGGCCAGTATTTCCTCTACAATGTTTTTCATATTATTTGCTGATGATACCAACGTTTTTTACTCCAATGACTCTTGGCAGAAGCTGATTCAAACTATCAACGTTGAGTTATCCAATATAGCTGCTTGGTTCCATGCTAATAAACTCACCCTCAACTTAGACAAAACCAATTTTATTTTATTTAAATCCCACAGGAAAATTAACCCTAGCGGTGATTTATCTTTGCTTATTAATGATACTCCCATCACTCAAGTTGAGTCAACAAAATTTCTAGGTGTACATATAGATCAGCACTTGACCTGGAAGGTACATATCAATCAAATTGCAGCTAAAATCGCTAAAAATGTGGGTATTCTAACTCGTATTGCACATGTGCTGCCAAAGACAGTGAGATTAAATCTATATTATGCCCTCGTTTACCCGTATCTCATTTATTGCAACATGATTTGGGCATCGACGTACGAATCTAGGCTTCGTAAACTAGTAATCTTACAGAAGAGGGCTATTCGCATAATTGCAGGTAGTCGGAAATGGGAACACACTGGCCCATCCTTTAGCGAGCTTAGGCTCTTGAGAATAGACCAGATTAAAGATCTCCAAATTGGTGAATTCTTCTATCGCCTAGAACATGGCCTCCTCCCACCTGTATTTAAGGAGTTCCTCCCACATGCCTCCGACATTCATACATACTTCACTAGGAATTCAAAAGCATATCGCCCTGTTAAAGCCCATTCTAACACTCGACGCTTTACCATCAAATCATACGGCACTGCAGTGTGGAATGCATTGCCAATAGATATCCGTTTCTCCAGTACTCTGCAGGTCTTCAAAAAGAGATTACGTGCGTTTCTTCTCGCATCAATTTAAACAGCTACTGTCACTGGTGTTCGTGCATATAACCGCGCTTAATTAAGGTTCTAGTTAAGTTTGTAGTTAAGATCGTCCTATCACTTGTTTCTTAACAATTTATTGCTAGTTGCACCCAGTCACCAACTGGTTCTATTTTAATTTCTTCTATTGCCTTACCTCATAATTGTTTTTGGAAAATTGCTATATGGGTGACCCTCCTTAGCGGGATCTCCATCCCTTTTGGGCCTCCCTTTGTTGCCAGTGTATTTTGTTTCTTCACATTGTCTGATTTACTGTAATAATTTGGTTGCAATAAAATAATTTGAATTGAATTGAATTGAATTGAATTGAATTGAAAACCAATTTCCATGGCGAAGCTTTTTCATGGAACAAATAGCGATAGCATGAATGTTTTAAAATCTAACGGTGACCAAATTTTGAAATAATTAGAAAATTATTAATAATGGTGCCCGTATACATTAAAATAATTTAAAAATAATGAAAATTTAATCCTCAAAATTAGTGCTGTTATTATTAAAATTAAATTGTTGTTAATTGTTAAATTTAATAACTTAGACCTGGTGTGACGTCACACTACTCAGACCCCCTGCACCCCCATGTCACATCGTCACAAATTTCCGACCCCCCGACCCCCCTAGGTGCGTGACGTCATTTATGGACGGCCCCAGGCTATGTTAAATTTGGAGTCCCTTCAGGATCTGTGCTGGGTCCACTTCTTTATATCATGTTTACAGCTGATATCCCTCTTCTGTTTGCTAAACACTCGGCCTCTGGTCACCTCTATGCTGATGATGTCCAGCCCTTTGTTCGTGGCTCCTCTTCTCATCAGCTTGCTCTTTCCCAATCTATTGAATCTCTTTCTTCTGATCTCAATTGTTGGATGGCCTCTGATCGTCTTTCGTTCAACTCTTCCAAGACTCAATTGATCTGTCTTGACACTCGTCAGCAGCTAATTAAACTTGATTACGACTTGCTTGCCAAGAAGTTCCCTCAGTTTACTTTCTCGACAAATTTCCGTGACCTGGGTGTTACTCTTGACAGTACTCTTTCCTTCTCTGCACATATCTCTAATCTCTCTCAGTCCAGTTTTTATCACTTGCGGCGTCTACGTGCCATTCGACGATCTGTCCCCTCGCCGATTTTTTCTTCCACGGTTCATGCCTTTGTCTGTTCACGCATTGACTACTGTAACTCATTACTTATAGGCCTACCAAAACTCCGTCTGGCTCCACTCCAATCAGTATGTATGTCAGTGCATTTGACGAAATAATATATCTTCATTCATCACTAGGAGTCTAGGACAGCAGAAAATCAAACATAATAATAAAAAAGAACAAAAGGAAAACATATGTTTGAACATTTAACCACAGTTTTGCACATGTAGCATAATAGAAAAGTTAACAAGCTGGTCAATTTCCCTCTGAAAGTTGTTTGCCCCTTGAAAAACTGAAATGACGTCCCTGGGTTTGAGAGGTTCTCATCACAAAGAAAACCACTGCATTTCACAACGAAAACGCTGGCGTCTCTCGATACGCACCGTTGTGGACTTTGACAGTGCAAGATCGCAGAGGACATACTGAGCAGTTTTCAAACCACTGGTAGAGATTTCTGACCACAACCAACCTAATCAGGTGACACTGTGACACATAAACCAACCGCCATCAACACTTAACAAATGTTTAATATCCTATTCCAAAGTTCAAATGCAGCTCGCGAAAAATTCAGTTCATAATAACAAATTGATCGTAACATATTTATAGGCCTACGATTGCATATTATGCATGTGGGTGTAGGGAGCTCACCATTAGATAACTATAACCTCGAGTATTTTAGAATACTTAAACCAGAGATTTTAGAGTTCCCAGGATTCTCCTGCCAGCATATCTACATGAAGCCCATATAGAACCCATACGGTACCCGTTTATAGCCCATAATTTGGATCCCATCTCATGCCCACGATCATGTGGAAAACAATAATATGCATGAACCAAAATGTAGGTCAATATATATATTGCATTTTTCTGTTTAGATATGTTTGTGTGCACACGATGGTGCAGAGATGTTTGCATGTATGATTTATGTATGTATTTTGCCACTTAAAAACAGGGCTATGTATAAATGACGGCTTACATTTTGGGTTCATTTTTGCCTATTTGCTTTCGCATTGCCTAGTTATTTTAGTAAGTATATCAAACATTGTCTTGTTTAACATGTATTTAATGACTTTGTAATCGCTGTTTTTATTCATAACTCAGTAAAACAGAAAGTTATGTTTTACTTTCACTTTTCATGGGAAAAATACCTGTTGAATATTAAGCATGGTTATAAAATAGTTCACAAGTTCAAGGATATTTTAACACAAACATTATTCATGTCATTATCATAAGACACAATCCCAAGAAGCTGTTACATAGCTAATCAACACAACTGTTTAGTAAAGAATTGTAAAACATAATAAAATTAAAATCTGAATGTTATTGTGCAGTATTCATTTCCTTCAAAAGTTTCATGTAAGAAGAAGCTAAAATGTAGAGGAAAACGACAACATGCACAAAATATTTCATATGGTTCGTGACTAGACGAGTTTGAAATAAAATTTCTCCACAGTAAATGCCAAATTTGATGTATTTCCATGTAACCTAGCATAAAAACGTGAAATTGCTGGTTTTATAAGGTGAATTCCTAGGCTTACGTGGCGTTTAGAGGCTAGTTAGTCAGATCATCAAAACGTTGGGATGCACTTTTGATACATGTGTTTGATTCACGTGTTAGCATAGGTCATCACTCTTCGTCTGCTTTGCCGCCATCATCATCATCACCATCATCATCATGCTTTTCTTCCGCTTCCGGTTTGGCCTTGCCCTGTGCGGCCACCTTGGCCACGGCCTCCTTGACCTCTTCATCCGTCGCCAAGTAATGGTGCTTGATGGGCTTCATCTGCTTGTCAAGCTCATAGACAAGTGGCATACCTGAAAAAACAAATGCCGACGGTTCAATTTGTTGATAAGCTTACTATCTTTCTAGTATATGTATACTGGAAACATAATTCACTTCAATCAATCAATCAATCAATCGTTTATTTGTAGCCAAACAACAATAAACAATAATATTACAAATCAGATTGCACTTTTAAGTATGGATAGTTGAATGCCACAAGGGAAGGCCCTGAAGGGATCAAAGATCCCGCTAAGTAGGGACACCTCTATATAATTTCAACAGAATATGTGGCGACCGAAAGATGATTTACTTAGTATAACAGTTGTTGACTTGATTAACATATAAAATCTTAACTAACCTTAACTAATTTAAACTAAATATAAAAAGTAATGAGTACATAATGAGTGGGAAGTGCAGCAAATAAACACATGGAAATAAAAGATTAACACGTCAAAGCAATTAATAATTATTAAATTTAAAAATCAACTAAATAAGTGCAAAGCTTATTCTTAAACAGTGCAAGTGAGGGAGATTTTCTGATTTCTTGAGGAATTTTATTCCAGGTAGTGGCGCCAATAGATTTTATTGAGAACTGACGAGTGTTTGAGCGGGCAAAGACACTTCTATAATTTACGGAGTTTCTTGTTAAGTGGGAGTGAACCTCTGAGGCAAGATTAAAGAATCCCTTGTATACTGGAGGTAGTAGGCCTCGGTCGTACTTATACATAAATTCACCGATTTGGAACAGCCTGAGTTGCTCTAATTTTAATACTTTAAAGTTAAAAAATAGAGGGTTGGTATGAGATCCATAAGTAGTACCAGCCACTATACGGATCACCCGTTTTTGCAAAGTTATCAATTCTTTGTAACCTTGTAGTGTAGGTTGAGGCCCATGATACTAAATTACAATAAGCTAAATAAGGATATATTAGAGAGTAATACAATTTTAAACGAATGGATGGAGGCAAGATATGTGCTGTACGGGCAATGATTCCGGTTTTTTATAGCAATTTTGGAGGATATACTTTTTATGTGATCTTTCCATGTCATGTGCTGATCCACATAAACTCCCAGAAATTTTGTGGACTCAACTTGGGAGAGAGGAGTCCCATTAATACTTAGCATAGGATACTGTGAGGGACAAATTTTTCCTATGAGACTTAAACAAAATAAAATTCGTCTTATTTAAATTAAGAGTAAGTTTGTTGGCACAAAACCAATCAGCTGCAAGCGATAGTTCAGCGTTTACAATTTGGAATAAGGTATCCAGAGAACTATATACTTCAGAAGTATGTAGGCAATGGTTTTACTCTCCAAAGAACTACTTTGAAGTGTCCTCAAAGAAAGAATCATGCGATTGATATACAATAATGCCATTGCTATGAATGTGTTAATTAACTTGAATTAAAGGAGTTCTTGGAAAGGTTTGACAAAAAGACCGTAATAGTAATTTTGCATGCAATTATAACTACAGTGAAGTTATCAATAATTTGCTTGAACATGTACGAACCAGTAGGAATGTTCAGGTTCATGATATCCGCGTCTGACATATTGTCAAGATGCTTGCACAGAGCTCTCAATGAGTTGCCATGGGCAACAATCAGCACCACTTTTCCCTTCTGTGAAAAAAGAACACAACTATTTACTGACACAGCAAAGTTAGACCATTTTCATTGTCAGTACTATCACTGTCATGGCTATTTGCCAACACCACCATTGTCATTTGGAAACACCACCATGGTCATTTTCAAACACAGCCATGGTCATTTGCCACCACCATGGTCATTTGCCACCACCATGGTCATTTGCCAACACCACCATGGTCATTTTTAAACACAACCATAGTAATTTGCAAACACGACCATGGTTATTTTAAAACACAACCACGTTCATTTGCCAACACCTCCATGGTTACTTTCAAACACCACCAATGTCCACAATGGTCATTTTCAAACACCACCATGGTCATTTTCCAATGCCAACACCACCACGGTCATTTGCCAACACCACCATGGTCATTTTCAAACACCACCATGATCAAACGCAACCAATGACCATGGTCATTTGCCAATGCCAACACCACCACGGTCATTTGCCACACCACCATGGTCATTTGCCAACACCATCATGGTCATTGCCAAACACCACCACGGTCATTGGCAAACATACCTTTTGTCATTTGCATGCCGCTTTCTGACACCATCAAAATTACAGCTATTCACTAAAAGAAGCCACTATTGCAAACTAAATGAAGCCACTGTCATCTGCCAACAGCACCATGTCAGCCAACTTCAAAATAGCATGTGAAATCAGTATCTCCTCCTAAAACCTAAAACATCACTCCATCGCACTGCAAATCGCCAAATGCATCATTGCCAACCTCATGATTGTCACTGCCATTGCCGTCCAAATAATAGTTTACTCTGTGGCAATCCCGTCTCACCTACTGCCAACTCCTGAATTGCCAATGCCAGTCCCATCTCAGTCAGTGTCAATACCATTGGTGCTCTTCAGAGTGATACTACATTCCAAGCAACAATACTATTTCTATGGACTGAAAATGAAGTCAACCTTGATCACTGGAACGATCGCCTCATTCCAGTAGGGCATGACACGTGCCACAGTGTCCTTCAGACATTCAGTCTTTGGAATCAGCTTCTTATTCAAATTCTACAACAAAGAGATAAAGAAATAATTAAATCTGGTCAGACACGCCATAGGGTGTACACACAACAGAAAGTTGCTTACTAGTGTAGTTATATAATTGGCATTTTTATAGCTTCCGCGTTTAGCCATTTCTTTACAAGTAGCAGTCAACTCTAGTGATGAACCCACGATTCTGCACTGTATCCTGGATCAACAGTTTCCTGAACTATTACTTATTGCAACAAACACACCCAGTGGCGTACCAATGCCACTTCCATTACAAAGATCAAGATACAACTATCATATTAAGTATGAAAATGATGTTTCCAAACTTAAGTCTCTACAGTGAGCTACATATGACTTCCAGCTTTTGTTATTATGATGCGTAGTTGCCTTTAATCAATCAAAGTCAGTCCTGAGTTTAGTCAGTCAATTCCAAGAGACTGCAGTATTTATTTTGTGTTCCCAATGCAAACAGTACAGTTTAATTTCAATGCCTGTGTGAAGTGTTAATGTCTTCAATTTCTTAAACTCATTGTATGAACGGAAAATCAGTTAATCGTAAGCCAGTGCGAACATAATATTCAGTATTTACGTGCATAGCAGAGGTTGCATACATCAAGAGGTGGTATACATCAAGCCTGTTGTTTCCCATCAAACAACTGCCGACGAAAATATACGCAGCAGCCCAAAACTCTCCAACATATAGGACAAATTTACATTTTTGTGCAGATCTTTTTTGGCTGGAGAACAGAAAGAGCCAGATGCACCAGAACGCAAGATTGAGTGTCTAATTTACGAAGCTCACCTTATATTTTGGATCATTGCCAGGCCAATGGAGACTCTTCTCGTCAACAGGTGGCGGAGCGACGTCATAAGATCTGCGCCAGATCTAATTTAACAGCAACAACCACACGTGTCATCAGTGTTTAGTGTTTATGTGTGCATATAAACACATATACACAAATAAATATACATACATACATGCATATAAATATTACTATGTGTGGTTGGTTACATGTAATTCCACAGTCATGCACAAACACAATGTATAACAGATGCTTGTTTTAACACAAACATAAGACATGTTACACATACACAAATTATAATTATTATTATTATTAAACTGTCATTTATATCGCGTCAAAACAAAATAGCGCGTAACAGAAAAAAATATGTTTGCGCTAGTCTCTTTATGTTAAATGATGTTAAATGTCATAATGTCATGATGTTAAATAGAAACATCAATACATACATTAATATATACGTACATACATACATACACATAATTTTAGCAATACATGCATGCATCTGTACATATTCGCTGGAAGGAGAAGAAACCACACCCACTGATTCAAGCTACATACCAATGAAGATGTATTTCTTCAAGCATTTTTCTGTTGGGACCAATCAGTCTTCCCAACAATGCTGCGAACACTCACAAATCACACCCAACAATACATTGTATATACCTTAACTTGTTCTTCTCCATGCTCGGCTGCAGTCTCTGCCTTGTTAAGCCCTTGGAGGCTACCGTACATTCGTTCATTCAGGCGCCAGTCTCTGATAACAGGGACCCAGTGCAGGTCCGTTCCCTCCTGAATGTAGAACAGTGTCTTGATTGCTCTCTTCAGCACACTGGTGAACACAATATCAAACTTAATTCCTGAGGCCTTGATTTTCTGAAACAGAAACCACACATCTGTCACAAGAGTTTACCTAAAATTAAAGTGATTTCGTGCAATCAGTAAATCTAAAAACTGTGTATGCCAGTTAGCAAGTGAATGCAATTTCATCTATGGTATGTATACAATGTACGTTGAAACTTATCCAAACTGAGTTTACGCTGCTAGCTAGTTCTGAAGCTACTGTAGACTTTCAACTCTGATAGTTTCAGCGTGAATTCTGTTTTAACCTTTCTGTATTAACAGCTTAAAATTTCTACAGTTTGTAAGCAATTAACATAGTGAAGTTTTGATGTGACTTTTATCGAGTGAAATGCGTGGTTAAAGCGTGTAATGTTGTTATAACACAACATAGGCCCGGACTTTCGCTTTTGTCTGTGGGTGCATGGGTTTTACCCCAGTAAATATTTTTACATAGGCCTATTCTGCATTGCCGTGGGTGAGTTTTACAACATTTTCGGAGACAGAACATTTTTTTCTTGTTAAGGGTACGTGGTTACAAAAAGTATTTGAAACTCACGTGACGGTGGCTGAAATAGTTGTGTAACCTTACTGCTTACGTGGTCCAATATGTGTGTGTATGTAAC
This sequence comes from Aporrectodea caliginosa, assembly GCA_020284085.1. NCBI lineage: Eukaryota > Metazoa > Annelida > Clitellata > Crassiclitellata > Lumbricidae > Aporrectodea > Aporrectodea caliginosa. The sequence continues at coordinate 584,493 of JACEVL010000130.1, read as the reverse complement.
CTGTCTCATATAGAACATTTGCAAAATTTACTCTTCGGTAGGTCCGAATTCTTCTGGGTGCGATGCACCCACAGACTTCATCTCTGGGTGCATCCCACCCAATTAAGGCTTTCAAAGAGTCGGCGCCTAGGTACCACAACACTGAACTTACCTCTCCGGCAAACTGGGCTTCTTCCACTCCAGAGTCAGCAAGGTCAGCATCGTACCAACCGCAGAATTTATTTTTCTGGTTCCAAACACTCTCGCCATGGCGGACCATTATCACTTTATGAGGTGCTGCCATCGTTGAAAAAAAATCAATTTTAACAAATGTCGAGAATTTTTAGATTATAGAGTTATTGCCACTTTAAAATCGTTAAGACGTCGTCTTAACGACGCATAAGCGATATTACAGCGCCAGACCTGGATTAACCATGGGCGAAGTGGGGTTGCAAGGACCCAGGCCTACTAAATATTTTACAAATAAGGGGAAAGCCATAAGAATGCTACCTTAAAATATTTTACATTCTAATACTGTCCTTAATTATTATTTTAGTTTTCAAATTTTACATCATTGACATGTAGTAACTGAAATATGTTTAAACACGCTAGTTTTACTGCAAAGAAACAGATTCACACTTGCAACTCGACAGCCAAGACAGTTATGAGATTTGCGACCGTTAGCCCCTTTCGACCGGCGGTGTTCCCATGACAGTTAGCTCTGCTGAGCTGCTGATAGCCTCTTCCGCCCATCACCGTCGGCGTCAGGTACACAGCACCAGGCCCTATTCATAAGCTGCAAGCTCAACCTAGCCCTCGCCCAGATGAAAGTTTTCCTGCACAAGTTTTTATTCTATAGTTGTGAATATGGAACTTTGTGACGAATGGATTGAATGGCGAGCATTTTTGAGTCAATTGCCGTCAGTGCCAACCAACTATCGCCTCTCCAAATGTTGCAAATAATGAAGCAATACAATCTGCAATCAGGATTTCCGAATGTTTGCAATGCTCTGCATATATCTTACACTTTCTGTGTCTAACTGCAGCGGTGAAAGAGCGTTTAGTCACATAGGCTACAGTAAAAAGCATCAAAAGTGGTTTAAGATCTACGATGGGACAAAGTAGAGTGACAAACGTAATAGGGCCTACTTATGAACATTTAGTGTGAGGTTGTACAACGGATAGATTTTCAGGATATTGTTGACAGTTTCTATTAAGAAAGCACATGATAAACATTCTACAATTTAAATTTTGCCAAGGCTTTTGGTTGAACATATATTTTGGGCCTACTATACAAGTTGGAACCAGGCAACCAAATAGGGCGACAAAGTTAATCCCGTAAAACGTTGACCCCTTGATATCGATTGTTAAATCAGTCGCGCAATCTAAAAATTCTCGACATCTGTAATAGAAAATTAAACGCAAGAATACAGCAATGTCGCAGTTCAATGCTGTATTACATAATAAAAGAATGAATCGGTGATACTTCTTTAACAACTAGTCACAAACTAAACAGCGTAATAGAAATAAAAGAGAAAGTTTAAGTTGCAAAAACATGTTACATTCAATGTTGTCTTCTTTGGAATCCGCTCCAGTAGCAAAGCAACATTTCATTGCGTCAGATTGTAATCACTATTTAATATTATAAAAATTTTAATTATTATTACTGGTTAAAAAATATTAATTAAAATTGTAAACACTAAAAATGACGGAAACTGCAGCAGACGTCCGTTGCGGCTTGTTGCTAACAAGTTTGATGTTCTTTGCACAAAAATTAACTTTTAGCCCAAGTGAACAAAACAATAATATTATAAATTACAATAATATAGGCCTACTTTTCTGTGAATGCTAAACTATAAAAATAGATTACGTTTAAAATAATTAAAACTTCAAAATTAAATTTTTAGAATTGAAAAGAAATATTTTAATTCGTTCGGGGTACTGCGAGATTTGGGGCCCTAGGCGCTCGCTTAGGGCGCCTACGTAGCTTATACGCGTGAACGCGCCTCTGACTCTATCCTCACCAATCATGTTGAGAACCGTCCCTTTGCTGACCAATTCGCCTGCAGGCCTTCTGGATCTACTTCTGCTGCACTCGTTTCCATCACTGACATTACTCTCAAATCACGCAATACTGAACTCTGTGTCCGCCTTGTTTTTCTAGATTTCTTCAAGGCCTTTGATACAGTCTCTTACCTGGCCGATCAATGCACTCTTACCTGCCATGGCTGATCAACTGCATGAGCTGTTAATATCATTAACTGGATCCTCTCCTTTTTGAGCAATCGTAGTCACTGCATCAAGTTCTGCGGCATAATCTCTTTCTTGGCTTACATCAATGCCAGTAGCCTATAATAATTCAAGTTTTGTGGAAGACGGAGAATGGCAAATGTTCTGGCATCATGGGTCCATTAAGCTTCGCGGTGGCCATCTCCGGCCTAAAACCTCTCCACAGCTTCAATTATATCTTCAAATATGCTTAAATTATGATTGCTTTCACCTGCATCTCTTAGCTGCTTAAAGACCATGCACTATCTTTTCACGGGCCTATCATGCTGAGAGCGCTCCTGAATCGCTCTGCTATGAGAAGCGCTTTACAAAATAATGTAGCCTAGGCTATGTCCTTTCTGCTGTAGCCCAGAGCTTTCTAATAGAAGGCTCTGCTGTAGCCCATCCCTCTTGCGATTAAAACGGTGACCGCTGAATGCAGAAAACTATAGTTTTTAATTAAATATAGACGACAGAATAATTATTGTCTAATGTCTAAGCTTCAAAATGAAGATCACAATGGATTTAGGCCTATAAGTAGGCTAGTTAGCCCGTACTATATACTGAGCTTACGCAGAGCTTACCGAGAGGCCAAGTCGCTCTATAAAAAAACAATAGGCCTACAATTATACAACTGTAGGCCTATTTGATATTGCCCTCCTTCCAGAGCTCAGAAGTGCGATTGGTCATAGGACGTTTGATCATAGGATGATTGGTCATAGGGCCTATTGGTCATAGGACTATTGGCCATAGGGCCTACCGGTCATTGGTCACATTGGTCATAGGGCCTGTCGGTCATAGGTCCTATCGGCGATAGGACTATCGAAGGCTATCGAAGGCTAAAAAAAGAAGTTTTAAAACATGAACAACCATTTACTGGATTATTTACTATGAAATACGTAATACGAAATACGAACAATACGTAAAAGTTAGGCTAATAAGTTTCTTGATTGGCATGCACTGATTGTATTTGTCTAAAAACGATCAATGTCCCTAATTGCTGCTTATTTTGCGTTCGATGTGTTAAGCTTAAAACTAAGAATGTCCATAACTAACGACTACAACCAAGTAGGCTATGTCGGTTTATTAGCGGCATATGACCAATAGTCCTATGACCAATCGTCCAGTGTCAAAGAAACAGATTTCATCAGACCGTCTGTTGCGTACCAGGACAACATTCAGCAAGTCGCTCATGGTTTCCGTGGGAATTTCGAAACTCGGTCGCACAGAGCTTATATTCGTTGACCCGGGAGCCAAAATCAATGGCCAATATTATCGAGACGTGATGCTAGCACAACATTTGTTGCCACAAATGCGCCACATTGCTGGCGACATGTTCATTTTCCAACAAGATTCAGCTCCGGCGCATCGGGCTCGTGAAACAATTGAGTATCTGTCTCGCAATGCACCATACTTCATAGGGCCAGAGATGTGGCCACCCAATTCGCCTGACCTAAATCCACTCGATTATTCCATCTGGTCCATTATGGAACAGCGCGTGTACCAACAGCGCATTCAGAACACTGATGAACTTCGGCAGTGTCTCGTATCCGTCTGGAACGATCTGGAACAACATCTTATTGACACTGCAATTGATCAGTGGCGACGTCGCTTGGCAAAATGTGTACGTGAAAAAGGAAGTCATTTTGAACACAAACTTTAAACAAATAAAGGCACTGAAGAATTGTTTGCATTTAAGTAGTAAAAATGCAGCATTTATCGATTCTCACGTGTTTTTTAGTGTCTTCAGTTTCGCAAGACAAGTTTAGCATACATGTAGGACTAAATCGATAATGTTTATTTCTGCTCTTTAGAGTATTGATTCCTGTTTAAAATAATGCAAAAAGTGTAAAAATCGATAAAGAAATGACAGAGATATAGCTAAACATAAAGTGGCCCGGTTTTTTATGGCTCACAGTGTATTTACCTTAATTGCGGTTGCGGCTACAAAACAAGTACGCCCTGTGATTTACGTCAACGCACGTCAAGAGACAGCTCGCATAAAGAATAGGAATATTGATAATAGGCCTATGCGGCTCTGTAGCCTATACCCGAAGTCTATTTACGACCTGCGTATACGCCAACATGTTGTATAGGAGAACACGGGAAAGCACTTCAGGTGATCGAAACTTCATTTAGGCCTACAGTAATATCGCCGCTGTCGGCACAGCCTGCCTCAAAGCCATGAAGCGCCCAGTCGAGATCAATTAATGCGTCACGCGTGCCCTTAGGTTTATGAGCGCTCAGCATGATCGCTAGGCCCTAAGCTTGCAATTAATAGTTTGTTAAATTGAGAGTTTAAGGGTATAGCCTAGGCTACACTCATCCAAATGAACCGCTATATATATCTCCAAATGGACGGCTATATGATCTAATAATAATAGATCTAATATTTGTTTATTAATTCGAACTGACAAGTAGGCTACGCAGTAAGATTACATGATAATAGTATACGACCCCTACGCCTATAGCAACAGGACTGGTGATAACAAGTTTAACAGGAGTCGAATTTAACTGCATGTCGAATTTAACTGCATGGCAGCCTGCAATGCGCCCATCTGTCCCACTGCTCATTTTACAGTCCCTAGGGGCATATAGGGAGTTGAAGGCTGCAGTCAACCTTACGGGGATAGCGGATATCGAACCCGCGTCCTTCTGATCTTCGTGTCAGCGTGTTACCATTCAGCAATCTCCCCGCGTTGTCATTTCCACGACTGTTCACCTATATCTTCTCGGTCCTGGGCCATCTCCAGGCTGTACGTATAACCCGAAATTCAGTGGGTATAGATCCGCCTCCACCGTCCGGTCCATGTGTGCCTTGGCCGTCCGACTGTTCTCCTCCAGCTCCTTGGAGGGCCCGATATGAAGGCTCGGAGCGCCCTATAGAGTACTGCTACCACATCGTGTGAAGTTCCCAAAATATCCGGAGTATTCTAGTTTCGACCATCTCCGAAACTGGTGTCCCGTGCGAAATCTTCTACTTTTGTGAAATCGCAGGATTCTCAAACACCCAGACCCGGATTTAGGCATGCATGGTCACCAATGTGCCAGTGCACAGGGGCCACCGCCACGTAGGAGCCTCTACCCCAAAGGCAAACATTTTTTTAATTATAAAATATTTCACTAGTGCGCAGTGGGCACAGACACAATTTAACACAAATGTCTGAAACCAAGAAACAGTTAACAGGTCAGAAGATATAGTTTGTCATGTCGAATTAGTGTTTTCTTTTTCGCAAATTCGGTCACCATGCAGTTCCCCAAAGTTTCTCACGAAGAATTCAGCTTCTATGCTCATCAGAGCCAGATGGGACAACAGCTCATTGCAGTTGCCTCCTCTTGCTTTTTTATATACTGTAACTTCGATTGACTAATGGCCCCGCCGCCCCAATGACCAGGATTTTGCCAATGGTATGTGAAGTTGCCTCTTCTTGAATTTAAGTCTCGCTATGTGCATGAGTCTGTTCTTTAGCGGTTTCATTTTGAGAATGAACGTTTCGCACTACAGTTAGGCTACTGACCACCATCAGCACCAGATACATGCGGAGTGCTATCTCCACTATCAGGTCTAATCGGAGCCTAGCCTGCGGCGTGCTGTAGCCTATGGGCCTTCACCGCGGCGGTGCACAGGGGCCTCCACCTGAGTTAATAGGGTCTATGGCCCTGCAAACACCACTGTTGGAAGGCGTCCAACTTCTGTAGGTCTACGGTAAACGTCCAGGTCTCAGCTCCAGAAAGGAGCACAGGCAGTATGTAGGATGTAAACAGGCGAATTTTGGTGTCTATATAAATATTATTTAAAAAAACAGCTGAAACCTCTTAACTAACATCTCTTCAATTGCTCAGGTGATAACCTTTACACTGTGGAACGTAATAGCTTTTAAATATCCAGATAACACAGGCTAATTAAGGGGACATCTGAAATCAGTCGAATTTTAATCTCGACGTTTGGTTAACTTTACACTACAAAGTTCCTCCAGCAGGCTTAAATCACGCTTGTCTATAATAAACTCCAAACCACAATTAAGACTCTTCTGCCTATACATCTAGGCCCAATCAGTTTTGTATTAGCCTGGGCTACTTGTAATCATTAGGCTGTTTTATCTCACCGCTTTCCTCTAAGACACTAATGTAAAATGTAGACGTGTTTCAATAGCGACCATATGACCTCGATCCTGTTTATTTTTAATGAATAATGAATCGAATGAGATCCTTTACCACCTCTGCCTAGTCCCCGGCGCCGCCGCCATCCGCCGCCGCCGCCAGTCGCTAAGCCCTCAAGTCGAAGTCAGTCGCTAAGGCTATCGACTGGACCAAGTCACCGCCGCCGCCGCCGCTAAGCCCTCAAGTCGAAGTCAGTCGCTAAGCTATCGACTGCTATCGACTTTGTCCACTTAATATATCAGCAGTTATTTATTTACTACCTTACTGCCTACCTAGTACTACTTACTTACTTTTTACTAGATTTACACTAACTTCCAAGGAGTCCATATTTAGACTTACTATCAACCATCGAATGATGGAAGCCTAATATACGTCGATGCTATCAACAGTCAGATTTTTCTGTCACCGTGTCACGTTATCTCACGTGGCGCACTTCTTTAATTGAAATTGGCGTCTCTTCGAAGCAAACGTTGCGTTGAAAATACGCTGGTTTCAGTGTCTTTAAACACGGTACAACTAAAGACGATTCCGGAAAAATTGATAATATGTTTGTGAAATTAGGGAAAATAGGCGTCCATTTGCCCTTTCGAGAGAAATCCGGTGTTTGGGTCCATTTTGGCGAACTACGCTACTGGTAAGTCTGGGTGAGACATGCAATGTCATGTACCTACAATAGGCGTACTAATATAGGCAGACTTGAATGCTGCATGCTTTATTTTCTTATCTGATTTAAATGTAACGCGATAATTGGCCATAAACCATGACGTGCAACGAAACGTGACTTTACAGTATACGCCGTAAAATGCATTTTATTGTTAGGTAATTAATAGAGGTACCCGAGAAGTCGATATCAAGTCGTTAAGTCAGTCGATAAGCCTAAGCGACTTAGTCAGTCGATAAAGCAAGTGACTTGGTCAAGTCAGTCGCTAAGTCAGTCGCTAACTCTCCAAGTCAGTCGCTAACGCTTCTGTTAGCGACTCCGGGGACTACACCGCCTGCCAGTTTGAATGGGTGCCACGCCATTTAAGGTTCCCGTGTAGGCCTACAGACCGTATGTATGTAGTAGGGTGGCCCTTAAAAATGAAAATGCAAAATAATCTTGTGGCAGCCTTCCAATCTATTCCAATTATGAAGAAAACACTATGTGCAAAAAATCTTTGCAATTGGTCAATATTTAGGGGTGGCCCTGGAGCTCTCAATTTTGAATAATACATGTACATGAGTAAACTTCCAGAAGTGCTAGAAACGATCACAGGATGAGCTCGCAGCCTCTGCAAGCCAGACAGGTAGTTCTGGATACTTGTTCCTCATCAAGTGATGTAGAATTAAGCGATGAAAGTGATGGAACTGATGCTGAATTAGGAAACAAACCTGTGATACTAATTCCGAACTCTAGTGACAATGAAGCTGTGAACAAATGTTTTGCATATATAATGAGCACAGGTGTTCTTTAGGTTGATATATATATATAATGTGTATTCGATTGTTAAGCGTTTTAGTCTTAGGCCTTAGTTGCGCTGTCGGCTCGTGGGCGCTTGGCCTAAAGTAGCCTAAACATTGGCTGACGGTAGATTGTTTTACACGTGCAGTTAGCGCGCCAAACTTAGAAACTGCTGATGACAGTGAATTTGAACTATACAGTGTAGTACAGTTGTTTTAAGGCAAGAGTTGAGTTTGTTGTTATTAAACTGTGTTTGAAGAAAGAAAGAAACATTCAAAGAACTGTGTCAATTTAATTCTTAAACAGTTAGAAGACGTTGAGCAATTTATATGTAGAGATAAGGAAAGTTCTTGAGGTAGGTCACAACTAAGAAAGAAGAAGAGTTGGTGACATATTTGGTGGCAGCAGCGGTAGGATTCGAAACAACGTCTGGGATTCGAAACAACGTCTGGGATTCGAAACAACGTCTGGGATTCGAAACAACGTCTGGGATTCGAAACAACGTCTGGGATTCGAAACAACGTCGACTGGTGAATACGCATTCAAATCATTGGTAAATTGACGACAACGAAAGCCTCAACGACAAAGGTATAAAAGTTGGTTGTTATCAAACAAAGAACAATCCCCAATACTTCAAACACAAAAGAAAACTCGTGTTTTCCAGAAAGGACAGCACTGAAGTAAAGAAGTAAGATGGAGAAATTAAGTGTCAAGAAACAAGCAGAACTGAAGAAGATGTCTTCTGAAAGATTAAAACAGCGCTTGTTAAAGGCTGGTTTTGAAGAAAAGCAACTGGAAGATATGTCACGTGAAGACATGTTAGAAGCGCTAGCTGAAGTCTGGCTTAAGGAAGAAGCAGAAGAAGAAGGTGCTGTCGGCGGTGTTGTGGAAAAGGTTATTGAAAAACCGTCTGGACTTATGTCTATGGAGATGATGATGCAGTGGATGATGATGAAAGAAGAAAGAGAGGAGAAACGGAGAGAAAAGAGAAAGAAGACAACGAGACAAGAAAGAAAGAGAGGAGAAACAAGACGAGAAGAGAAAGAAAGAAACGGAGACAAGAAGAGAAAGAAATGCGACAGGAAGAATTACGTCTTCAGAGAGAGAAAGAAGAGAAGGCAGAACGTCTTCAGAGAGAGAAAGAAGAGAAAGCAGAGAATACAAGACAGGAAGAATTACGTCTTCAGAGAGAGAAAGAAGAGAAAGCAGAGAATGCAAGACAGGAAGAATTACGTCTTCAGAGAGAGAAAGAAGAGAAAGCAGAGCAAGTTCGTGTGGCAGAACTTGAGTTACAAAAGCAGCAATTTGAGATTCAATTAGAGCAATTGAGAAGAGATCGAGAAGATGCTGAAAGGAGAAGATTAGAGCAGATGATTGAATTTGAAAGGGCGCGGAAAAGTGACGAAGAGATACGTCAGCAACAGATTGAAGAGAAGAGACTACGTGAAGAAGAAAAGGAAAAAGTGCGAATTTCAGAGTTGGAGCGAGCAGAAGAGGTTAGACAAGAAGAACTGAAATTACAGAAAGAAAGCATGGAGAAGGCGGAAGAGGAAAGACAAGAACGTTTAAAGTTGGAAAAAACAAAAATAGCATTAAAAGAAGCACAACTCAAAGAGGAGAAACAAAATAGAGAAGCACAAGAACAAAGAAGGCAAGAAGAACGAGAAGAACAGAAAAGGAAACAGGAAGAAAGTGAAACGATGGTTTCGAAAATAAAGAAAATTGGTGATGCCATGAAACACGTGTTACCTAAAATGCCAAACGATATGATGGAGGTGCCATTATATTTCGAAACGGTTGAGAATGCGTTTCGTAGTTTCAACGTACAAGAACAATTCTGGGTGAAGTTACTATTGCCATTGATGACTCCGAAAGCTAGAACTGTTCTAAACAGATTGTCATTCGCTGATTTAGACGATTATCAGATCGTGAAAGAACACTTGTTAAAAGAATTCAAGTTGACACCGAGAGAGTATAGATCGAAGTTTATTGATGCGAAGAAGACAGCTGAAGAAACGTATACAATGTTTACAGCTAGGCTGAAGAACTTGCTGAACTATTATGTGAAAAGTCGCAAAGTGGATAAGAATTTTGAGAAGCTGTTTGATTTATTAGTGGCGGATAAGTTGAAAGAATCACTACCACCAGGTCCACTACAGTTTGTATTGTCGAAGGAAGGAACTGATTGTTACGAAGCTAGTGTTGTGGCAGACCTAGCGGACATTCATGTGAATAATAGAATTGGTTTGGCAATTCCGAATAAGACAAGTTTTGGTTTTGTACCCAATGTAAAAAGAAATCAACAGTTCACTCCAAATTTTGGTTTTCATTGGAAGAGCAATCAAGAAACAGGAAATCAGTTCAGAGGTGCAGAAGTGAAACCAAATTCTCCGGTTGTTCACGAGAATAGAGAGTCGATGATGACCAGACAACGTCAGGTATATAACAAATCACCACCAAGGTTTGTCGCAAGAGAAGGCAATGCATCGTTTACTCCATATAAGAGAAAAGAAAGCATCGAACAACGAGGTGCAGTGGTGAAACGTTGTCATAACTGCGGATCAGACAGGCATTTGATGAAATTCTGTCCAGTTCCTGTTACAACCTCAAATTATGGTGGAAAACAAGAACATTCGAGGGTGAATCGAATTCAAGTGGTTGATAATTCTGAAAGTCAAGCCACAGAACATCAGAACAATGAAACTGAAGTAAAGTCAGTGATGAAATGTCACCTTTCACCTGATATTCAGAAAGAAATTCTATTGCACAATGGAATGCAGAAAGAAATGGTTGGAAGAGATGAAAGTACAGCATTGAAGAAAGTGTTATTACAGTACGTCGAGGTAGAAATTCGTGGAACAGCAGGAAAAGAACCAGTGAAAGTAAAAGCACTGATTGATTCTGGAGCAGAGGTTCCGGTGATTAGTGAAGAATTACTGGAAGGCATGAAGGTGGAGCAGATTGGAAAAGTGAACTTACAATGCGTGGCAGGAGATGCCATTCCTGCAAAGCTAGTGAAAGTTGATGTAAGGCTGTGTTGTAACGATGTGGAAGAAGAGGTAATTCCGCATAAAATCAAATGTTCACTTACACCTTATGTAACATTGATGTGTGCTAGTATTGCAAAAATGGGAAGCACAGAAAGATTCTTGTTGCATCCAGAAATCATTGCAGAACTTAAAGCCGTGCCACAAGTGAAAATGATACAAGGAGATGTGCAAGCGAATGTAACGACGAGATTGCAGAGTCAGCGAAAGAAAGTGATAGAAGTCGAAGAGGAAAGTGAAACTGAAAGTTCAAGCGAAGAGGAAAACGAAAGTGATGATCAACAAAGTTTAATGCAAGACGGTATAACAGCAGAGATGAGTGAACAAGAGATGGCTGCATGCAAGAATGGTAATCTAAATGAAACGAAAGAGGATAATGATTGTGATGTGGCGATAGGAGATTTGTTTGAAGAAGATGAGAAAGATGAAGAACAACAGATGCAGATTGCAGACGCAAAGAAATTCGAAGAACAGCAGAGACAAGATGAATCATTGAAAGCATGGTGGAATTTAGCGCCAGATAAAGAATCTGAATTCTGCGTGGTAAATGGCTTACTGTACAAGAGATATCGAATATTAGAGCAAACGATATATCAATTGGTGTTACCAAAAGAGCGACGAATGAAAGTGATGGAGTTGGCTCACGAATCAGTATTTGGAGGACATCTTGGAGAAGAGAAAACTAGAGAACGAATAAAGTTGTCTTTTACGTGGCCAAAGATGAGAAGAGATATAGTGAAATTTTGCAAATCATGTGAGAAATGTCAGTTAAAGGCAAGAAGTTTGGTGATGGACAGGGTTCCTATCACTCCAATTCCAAGAGAAGATGTGGCGTTTAGAAGAATTACAATGGATTGTGTAGGACCAATCGAGCCAGCATCTGCTGCAGGTCACAAGTACTGTTTATGTATTGTCGATTCTTGCACAAGATGGCCTACAGTGTTTCTGTTGAAATCATTAACTGCAAAAGCTGTATGTGATGCTTTGATGGAGTTGTTCATGAACGTTGGTGTACCTTCAGTGATCACAAGTGACCAAGGAACAAATTTTACTGCGAGTCTGACAAGAGAATTTCTGAATTTAATGGGGTGTAGTCCAAGATTTGATACGCCAGGTCATCCAGAGGCAGCTGGATTAGTAGAACGATGGAATCAAACATTCAAGAAAATGATCCATCATGTAATTGTTGACAATCCAAGGCAATGGCACAAAGTAATTCCGTTTACAGTGTGGGCATTACGAGAAGTACCGAATGCAACTACTGGAATTGCTCCTTATATGTTGGTGTATGGAAAGATTCCGCGTGGACCACTGGCAATTCTAAAAGAAAGTTGGACAAGAGAAATTAATTTACCACCTCATATTGGAATCCAACCAGAAAAGTACTTGAAAGACATGAAAGCAAATATGGAAAAAGCATTATTGTTTGCAGAATCATATTCACGAGAGAAGCAATTACAGTATACGAATCAATACAACAAAAGAGCGAAACATAAAGAATTTGAACCGGGTGAAAAAGTTATTGTGTTGTATCCGACGTCAACAAATAAACTGATTTCACGATGGCATGGTCCATGTACTGTCATACAACGAAGGTCAAAGTACTCTTATTTGATTGACATGGGTGACGATTGTCGAAAGATAATTCACGCAAATAAAATCAGAAAGTACATTACAAGAGCAATGAGTTGTGGATTAATCGTTGAAGAAGATGAAGACTTTGGTTCAGTGGTTGAGTTGTTGACGAAGAATGACTTGCAAGATGAAAAGAATTCACTGAATCTTGATCCTGAACAGATTAGTCATTTAACATTATCTCAACAAAAACAATTGCTGGAAGTACTAAACAAATATTCTGATCGATTTTCTGAAAAGCCTGGACTATGTACATTGGTTGAACATGAAATTGAACTGAAACCGGAATTTCGTGAAAAAGAATTTATGGCTTACCGTATTCCACTCATCTATCGAGCAGAAGTTGAACGACAAATTAAAGAAATGCTTCAAGCCAACATTATAAAACCATCTTCGAGCAGAATGGCAAGTCCGTTGGTAATTGTTAAAAAGAAAGACGGTTCTCTAAGACTTGCCTGCGACTACAGATACATTAACTCGTTCACTGTGGATTGTAAATATCCGATGCCGATTGTGAAAGATGTTTTGCACAAAGTTGGAAAATCAAATGTGATCTCGATTTTTGATTGTCGAAGTGCTTACTGGACTTGTCCTGTTAAGCAAACTGATCAATGGAAAACTGCTTTTGTTACTCACAATGGACTGTACGAGTTTACTCGTGTTCCTTTCGGGATGATCAACTCAGGAAGAACATTTGTTAAAGCAATTAACATGGTTTTACAGCCTATAAATGAATTTGCTGAGCCCTATGTAGATGACATTGCTGTGCATTCAGATGATTGGAAGATTCATTTACAGCATTTAGATGCATATTTAATGCAAATGAGACTGCATAACATTACTCTGAACTTAAAGAAATGTATCTTTGGTAAGAGTGAGGTAAAGTTCATCGGTCATGTGGTTGGTTCTGGAACGATTCAAATGAATCCAGATAGAATTGAAAGTTTAATTAATTTGAAAACCCCAGAAACGAAGAAACAAGTTAAGCAGTTGCTTGGATTTTTTGGTTACTATAGACAGTTTATCAAAGATTTTGCACAGATTGCGAAGCCTCTATCTGATTTGACAAGCAAACATGTTCCAGATAAGATTGATTGGACTGATAGACATCAACAGGCATTTAATTTACTTAAAGATGCTGTACGCTCTAAAGTTGTTTTATATGTTTTTGATGTTGGAAAACCTTTTAATTTGTACTGTGATAGCAGTGATTTTGCAGTAGGAGCTGTTTTAACACAGCTGGATGATAAGGGAATAGAACGCCCTGTATCATTTATAAGTCAGAAATTGACTGACACCCAGAAGAGATGGGCAACTGTAGAGAAAGAAGCCTATGCTATTGTTTGGGCTCTAAATAAGTTAAAAGAGATAATCATTGGATCTAAAGTTCACATCTTTACCGATCACAATCCTTTAACTTATCTGACTGAATCTATGTCTAAGTCTGCTAAACTGGTGCGTTGGGCTTTAGCACTGCAAACTTTTGATGTAGAAGTTAATTATAAGAAAGGACGATTAAATGTTGTAGCAGATTGTTTATCTAGATTATAAGATTGTTCATTTACTGTATTGTATAGTATTAAGTTTATTGCATAATTTAGTACATGATGATTTCGCAAATTTTTAAATTTAATTTGCTCAATCCAAAGAAAGGGAAGGAGGTAATGTGAACAAATGTTTTGCATATATAATGAGCACAGGTGTTCTTTAGGTTGATATATATATATAATGTGTATTCGATTGTTAAGCGTTTTAGTCTTAGGCCTTAGTTGCGCTGTCGGCTCGTGGGCGCTTGGCCTAAAGTAGCCTAAACATTGGCTGACGGTAGATTGTTTTACACGTGCAGTTAGCGCGCCAAACTTAGAAACTGCTGATGACAGTGAATTTGAACTATACAGTGTAGTACAGTTGTTTTAAGGCAAGAGTTGAGTTTGTTGTTATTAAACTGTGTTTGAAGAAAGAAAGAAACATTCAAAGAACTGTGTCAATTTAATTCTTAAACAGTTAGAAGACGTTGAGCAATTTATATGTAGAGATAAGGAAAGTTCTTGAGGTAGGTCACAACTAAGAAAGAAGAAGAGTTGGTGACAGAAGCATTTGCACCTAAACGAGCCAGAATCAATATTCTGTCTCCTGGTCTGACGGCGGCTTTGGACAGAACCAAGATTTCGTCAAGGAACGCTACATTCGTTCTTAGCGAAGTGGCTTCCAGCTTTGGTCATGACGTCAACACTTTGAACAGCAACCGAAATCCCAGTCAACGAGCCAGAGCAAGCAACAGAACCACCAAGTCGTACAACCTTAATAGTTCCTTTAGCAGTTCATTGGGATGGGAAGTAACTGGAAGGTTTGACAACACATGAACATGTTGATCGTCTTCCAATTCTTATCTCAGGTGTAGGAGTTGAACAGTTACTTGGCATTCCAAAACTATCCTCAGGAACAGGCTCAGCCAAAGCATCTGCAGTCACCTAGTGTTTGAGAGAGTGGAATATTCAGTATCAGGTTTTCGCTTTGTATTGTACCTATCAATTTATATAGCACCTCTCGCAGTGCACACCAATCAGAGGCGCTCCCAGTGCGAGAGACCCAGAGAAAAGAAAGAGGTCTTGAGACAATGAAAAGAGGCACTTGGCCCACCAGTTAATAAACAGGAACGTGTCAACGGAGGAAGCTGGTTCCATATTTCAGGGCCAATGAAGGCAAATGCTCGCGTTTTAGCCATGGGCAAGCAACAGCTTGTGCTTCGATACGACATGCTGTAACACATGTCATCGCTCAGGTACATGTTGCTTGATAGAGCAGGAACTGAATAAAGATCTCCACCTGGCAACTGAACAGCCACGAGACAATTACAGAGAATTTCTCGAGCTCTCAGTTTCTTTCTTGGAGATGTTCCAGCTCGTGGAATTCGGTTTCGAATGCTTGGTGCTATGCATCGGGCACGATGGATGGCAAAAGTTCTCTACACGATAAAGATGTGGTCTTTTCAAGAAGACTGCTGCAGAAGAACGCAGCATTCCTGATATTGCCATCTTTTCGGTTGCTGTCTACTTGAGAGCCTGGATAACTTCGCCAACTTCACTCTCATGGGAGAACTTCTAATATACTCAAACACAACAATTTCTGCTGCTACAAGCAGGAAGCTAGGGCTTCATCTATGGTATCTGTGTGAAGAGCCTATTGGGCTTGCTCTTTTTGACCCAAGAGTATCCAATGACTCTAAGAAACTGATGATTGCTGCCATGGAAGAAGTAGCTCCAGATCGTCCGCCTATAAGACCCAGTGTGAAGTCAGATGCAGTTTTTGGCACCAGAGGTCTCGAAAAGCTCTGCACAACTAACTCTAAGAAACTGTCTCAGGTGCTTGGTCTGCAAAGACTGTCTGAAATTATGCTTTCCAGAGATCCTGCTCCTTGGGAAGAGGACGAAGCATTTCGAGAAGCACAGGAAGTACTCAAAGGGTTGGCTGTCGTCAATGACAGAGCTGAACGCGGAGTGGCACACATCCAGGACTTATAATAAGATGCTAACAAAAGACGAAGATCAGCTTCAGTTTCCCCTGCGGGTTGTCAGTGAACATCGACAACAATGCCTTCTAAGTGATGGACAAACATTGTTGAGCTTATGGCATGGAAAATGATAGCTTTCTCACCTTGTCTTGAAGTGAACTGGTAATTTACTCTACTGGTTCAACAGTGAACAATAACTGAACAATCATTGAACAGTGAACACTCATTTCATTGACATCGTTGTATTACTAGAATATTTCTTTAGCCAACTTAGTGAAAGACTGAGTGACGGTGAATGTGCTGAATAATTGTTTTTTGAATTGTGTGATTCAAATCGCAAAATCGTATTACATAACAAATTTCAGAGCTCGAGGGCCACCACTAAATGTTATACAATTCCAAAGTTTTTTGCCACAGAATTTTATTTCTATAATTGGCATGGATTGAACGTATGCCAGGCTAAATTTTATGATTTTTAGATTCCGGCTGTATGCTAAGGGCCACCCTAGTATGTAGCCTATGTATGTATGTATGAGAACTTGTTATAGCGCCCCTTCAAGATTTCTACTCAGAGGCGCTCCCGACTACAGCGCGGACACTGAATCGGAGTTTCACGCCGAAGCGCATGAGCAATTGCAGTGAAGGACTTGCCCAGGGTCCCTACGCGGCAGGGCTTTTTTAGCGTGCAGTTCTACACAAAATGTGCAGTTCTAAATCAATTTGTGCAACTGTAAAAGCATTTTTGTGCAGTGAAAAATTGCTAAAAAAGGTCATTGTCATCCAATTGGGAAAAATTTACCATGGGTTTTTGAAAAAGAGAGAAGAGGTTGTGCAGTCCTAAAATTCCTTTAAAAAGCCCTGCTACGCGGCGGCTTGAGGTGGATTCGAACCCGAAACCCTCCGGCTACAAGGCACCGAACATACCCCCTACACCACCGCACCACACAACCGTAGGGCCTATACGTGTTATCGACCTTAGCAGCAATAAGACGTTGTCAAAGCTTGATATTGCACAAGCTTACACATTAATATTATTGTATGTGAACGAGTGCGATATTTGCCAATTTTTTACTATGCAAATAGTGTTCTACGTACACAGTTTAGATCGAAGTAGGTTAATGACAAAATCTAAATGCAATGGCGGTTTATATACCTACTTAGTGCTCAACTAAGATTAGCCTATAAACCATCCCAGGCAACGATCTCTTAGCCTATATAGGGGATAACGATCCTAGTGGCCTTGGATAGCTTGAAGCACAGGCGTATAGTTATATTATTTATGAACCTCCAATTACGAGACAATGAAACACCCATGTTCCTTTCCGTCATTTTCTAGCGCTTAGGTGGGCCTCATAGATTCCTTGCGTGTGCGTGAGCCTATATATAGGCCTATGATGGCCTTTCAATAGCAACATTTAGGCTAATCATAAAGAAATATGGAAGGTGATACAAAGGCGCCAACTAGGCCTATATATAGGCCTAGGCCTAATGAATGTCTACCACAAGCGTTAAAAATTAAACTACATCTTAGCACTTTTTAATGGTTGCAATATTTATTCAAGCAGTTATAAAGTTATAAGTTTAAGGAAATTGTTACGAAAACATTGCGTAAATAATATTATGAGGATCGAGTGCTGCCATCTGTCACTAATTTATGCAAGGAACGCGCGCGTTAACGTAGGAAAGATTCGGTTATCGAACTCCAGTGCAGTAGTTTATTACAGTTCTTACTTCTGTGCAAGCCAGTCCTGGATTATTGACAATGTTGTTTTTATTGCACATCGTTAACATAACTCAAAGTTGTTGCTAAGATTCCTGCAAAACAACGACCTCTTAGAAAATACAGTAATAAATATAAACAAACCGGTGCAGCTAGCGTATCACAGAGGAGACAATTACACGTGGTGGGGTTGTATTAATGTTATGTAATGTATGTGTAATGAAATGTAAATCTTCGAAAATTTCTCAGCACCCAACAAAGCCACGTCAGGGAGACCAGCTTATTTACCGGTGTTATATCAAATCAAGTCCGCAATAGCCAAACTCCTCTGTTCGTTCCGGTGTCAAGTAAAATGCTATGTAACGGATAAGGAATTCATTAATAATGAAGATATTGATTTATATAACTTCATATCAGAATAATTCAGTAACATGCGGTTAGTTTATATTTGACGATGTTTATCGATTCCTTTATAGGTATCACTAGTGTGTTCCGTATTGCATAACGTCTGCCTTGTGACCGCTATCTTACTTCACGCGGTGCGAGTTTATGCTTTTATCAAATTACGCGGCATTACGTCACACAGCCTTGACCAGTCGCAACTAGAACGCGAATTGGGTTAGAGCAACCGGAAAGAGGTTCTGCCGATGCCGCATTCATCATATCGCCGGCGCAGCTGTAGCACACACGTTTGGTTGTGTATAGCGACACTCAGCGAATCTCTCGTCTCACATCTTTCAAGTCAGGAGGTGAGAGACTCTTCTTTATACGATTAATTGCCTGTCTGAGCTTCGGCATGAGAAAATAAGTGTTTATATAGGTTCCAATGTGGAGTGGAAATATTAATGTTCCGCCAGCCGTAACTATCCGTATTTTATCATGAGCTTTCGTGTAAGCTAGCGCGCCATCTGTTAATTGGTCCCGCCATAAAGCCGAAATAGCCTGATAATTTATTTCCGCATTATGTAGAACCTGGGATTATTATAACTCAGTAATAATAGTCCCAGGTAGAACGTTGCACAAAAATAAACACAAATGACAAATGTATGTGGCTTTATGAATATGCAGATCTGAGAGCTCGCCATCTTCCATCAATTTGGAATTTCACCAATTTAAAGATATTGATTTTCCTGTTTAGTTTAAATGCAACGCGCATGCGAAGCGGAGGCAGTAAATAACAGGTTCACCAAAATATCTTTCGAGATTTATGTAGCGCCTTTCAGGCTGTTTTAAAGAGCTGCAAAAGTGGTTTTGTAGTGTCTACCATGAATTTAAAAAACCTAGCATATGTTATAAAGGTTTGGGCCTATAACTACAGATATGCGGGCCTAAGGTAATGAGTACCATAGGTCTATACTCAGTGCATCCGTAGGCTAAACCTTACAAAAATCAGGTCGCATGCGACATAGAAGTTTTTTTACGGTGTTTCACTTTTTAGTCTGTAGCAAGAGCGGGTAGGAAATTGGAAAGGAACCCAGGAACCCAGTCGTGGTAATTAGATGACGGTTTCGTCCGGCCATGGTTCTTATCCCCCCTCCGCGGGTTTGGGGCCTACGCCTGTGGAGAGGCTTCCTATCAATGCACATAGCCCTGAGGCCTATGATCCTATCCATCTGCATCTCGACTGGCTCAGCCCAAGCCCCAAGGCATATGAATGGAATGGAATGGGGCTTTACTTAAGAGTTACTATTGTTACATTCAAGGCACTACTGTTACATTACTACTGAAGTAGCAGATACCAAAGCTTACAAAGGGTCCAGCAGAAGATGTTCGTCTTTCTAACGACCTTGTATAAATCTCCCAGATGTTTTATGATGTTACAAATTTCGTAACCACATTGAGGGACCGACTCGCGGGTTTCATTGCACTCAGAAAGGCCATCCTAAACTCGAAAGTCTGGCCCTCCGGCCCGGCCCTTGACTCTGCCTTGTGCGCTACTGAAATGGCGCTACAAAAGTTGCTAGATTGGACGAGAAGCCGCTGTTTTCACGACGTGATTTAGAACCCATTGAGACTGTGATGGCCATGGCTACAGACTAATGATCACTTGCGATGATGTAGCCATGGCTACGGACTAATGATCACTTGCGATGATGTAGCCATGGCTACGGACTAATGGACGGACCGTGGACACCACCTTTAGCCGAGCGTTTTCGTCTCGCAGAGGACGACCGTCAGAGGTCATTGGAGTGACCTCGACAGTTAGCCACTGGCGGCGCTTCAATCTACCGACCGACACTCGACGAATGCCTCTTCTAACAACACCTGGCACCTCGACGAATTGGACTTGCATCAGTGGCGTAACCAGGTCTTCCATAAAATTACGCAGTTTTGAAGGACTGTGAGGGGAGGGGTCTGGGGAGGGGCTGTGCGCTCTCCCCAGGGTAAGAAAAAATTTAATTTAGGGGTTTGTAATGGTGCATTTTGGAGACCAACTTTTGATTCAAGTAATAACATTTTACATAAGTTCTTTGGAAAATTATAATTATAATTTCATATTTTGATTTTTAAACTGGGTTCAGCTGCAAAGTCCCAGCAACCAACGTAGACTAGAAACAGACAGACTATCGAAGCAATTAACTAAAGCATAAGAAAATAAATTTATTTGTTGGTTTGTAATGGTCCATTTTGGAGACAATCTTTTTGGTTAAAAGTAATAACATTTTACATCAGCTCTTTGGCAAATTATTATTCATTCATTCATTACAGAGATTTTACATAGCGCCCTTCAAGATTATCTACTTAGGAGCGCACCCGACCCAACTCCGAAGTCCGAACTGTCTTGAAGTTAGAATATAACGTGATCTGAAGGGCTCTCGGCATTAGGCGTAGTGCCAAAGGAAGCCCATTCCAGATTGCAGGCCAGCAACAGAAATAGCACGGCGCTGCAGAATAGAAGTCCGCGACCGGGAGACAAGAACCTCAGCCTGCCTAGAAGAGCGAGGAGAACCACGGTGCTGGATGCTGAGGGTGGTGCTCCTGTAGATAAACAGAGACCACATCAGCGCCAGACCAAGGAAGAGATCCGGTAAGCGATCCACTGTGGGAAAGGAAGCCAATGCAAAACATCCCGCATATAGTCAGTAACATGGAGGAATCTTGGGATGCAACCAATATAGCGTGCCGCCGAGCGTAAGACCCGAACCAAGCACCCAACTCGCCGGAAAACCCACGCAGAGGGCGCTGCAATAATCAAGACGGGAAACAACAAAGAAGTGGATAAGCATTAAGGCAGCATTAAAGGTTAAGGAACGGAAGACCTCTCTAAGCTGACGCAGCTGCCAGCTGGTATACACAATCGCGGCATAGCAGGCTGATAATATATGCCGTGCGAACGTTAGTTCTTGGTCTAATCATTCTAATGTGACACCAAGGTTCCGGACAAAGGGTGAGAATGCAATGGCGTACGGAGCTGAAATGCCGCCCGGGGCGACGGCCCAAAATACTGCCCTTGGCCACTTAATTTTGGATATGTTATTTTCTCTAAGAGATTGCAGTTTTCATGACGATCGTCGATCACATTACATAAACGCCTATAATTTTATTTTATAAAGTTGATAGCCTGCCTGGATTTATCAATTAATTAATTTCTTTGCCACTGTGAGAAGTAATCTGCGGGAACTCCTGGGCAAGGGCCTCCAAATTAATTTTGGCGAGCTGCTGGCGCGTGCCAAGCCAAATGAACTGGGTCTTAGATGAGTTTAGCCGCAGGCGATTGGAGGACATCCAGGCCTCGAGAGCCTCCATTGCCCGGTTCATGGCCCGGGCTTCGGTAATGGCTGCTGACGCAGGACAGTGCAAAAACGCCTGCAGGTTACCCGCATAAGATTGGTTCAGCACAGAGCAAGGCTCAGCAAGAGGCCAGGAGAGGACCAGTATCAGCAGTATAAATAATATAATTAGAGAAGAGGGCCCAGCACAGATTCCTGGGGCAGGCCAAACGGGACAGGAACACATGGAGTCCTAGTAGACACGTAGACCGCAGAGAAGGAACGGTGATGGAGGTAGGAAACAATCCAGTCAAGAAAGTTACCAGAAAGGCCAAACGAGGTAGATAGGCGCCTAAGAATGATATCGTGATCGACGGTGTCAAACGCCGTGCTGACAGCAAATAATGCTAAGAGGATGACCTGTGACCTATCAATTGCCCCATAGATATCAGAGAGGAGGCGAACTAACAGGGTCTCCGTGGAGTGGCCCTTACGAAAACCAGATTGAAAAGTCGGCAGCAAATTGTCCTTATCAAGATACCTTAACATATACAGAAACCAACTTCATAAAGCTGCTGCTTTACGAGTGTCGCAATAGTTTCGCCAGTGGTGTCAAGAGTTGGGAAAACTTGGGATGACAGTTAGGCCCTATAAATTGTTCTATTGCCACATGCTGAGAACCGGGTTGCTCACGCTATCAACATATCGTATAAGCTGACCGATATCATTCTGTTCTGTGCTCGCATCAAACAATAAAGTGTACAACCTAGCCGCACGACATTCTGCCACAATAATGTCTCGAACTCACAGGCCACACAGGTGGATCAGCTGATTTTTGAATCAACGGACTTATGTACTGGGTTTTGCGTGGACCAGATGACATTAGCTTACGATGATTTAATCTATAGTGTCGGTCTGTGATCGAAATTTCAGAAGTGCCACGAAATTTGCAGAGTCTTCACTATGTCGGCGAAGGGAAATGTTTTACTGACTGTACAGTAATAAAGTCTGCACATTAGAAATTCAACGAATAATAGTAATCTAGAATGTCAAAAGTAATCTAAACGGTTAAAAAATTTTGAGAGCTGCTAAAATCTTTACGCAGTTGCGTAATTGCGTAATGCTAGTTACGCGCCTGACTTGCATCATCATCTTCTGTATACCATCGAGGTTCTGTTTGACGGTTGCGTCATCGTGTGCTGCGAACGCTGTCACCTGTCGTCTTGCCCCTTTGCTGATGCAACTTGGTCCAGAAACATCCATGCCATCTGTCAACTATTGACAGGAATCCGTTGGTTGGCTCCACGACTAGAGGCTGACTCAGTGTGACTACATTTTAACAGTTTTCACGCTTTACGTAGCAGATACCAAATTAATCGAATTGAAGTTAAATTTCTGGCGTTTAATCGATTATTTTTTTATTCTGTACCACAGAACCAGCCCTATTATTGTAGGACGTCGTTATTGAGGCAACGCGTAAAGCCCACCAAGAGGTCATCTCGGCATTTAAGAACGTACCAGCAGAAAGGAAGGTACCATTAGCAAAGGTAGAAAGCATCGTGAATAGATAAAAAAAGGATGTAAAAATTCAGCTAAAAGTTCAAAAATAAATCTGAACTTATGGGCCTACTTGAATTTTTTTACCTTCTTATCTATTTGATAATGCCTTATCTGCTGACACCCTCTTTTCTGCTGGTACTTTCTTATCTGCTATTATCTTAAAGTAAGTAAGTAAGTATTGTCTTACCTATTGGTACCTCGTTATCTACTTATGATATCGTATCTGTCGTTTATTTACAGATAATTCCTTATTTTCTGATAGGCTACCTTCATAATTATCTTCTGGTACTTTAATGCACATTCTTATCTATAGTGATGGGCCCACATTCTTATTCAATGTACCATCTTATCTAGTGAAACATTAGTATCTAGTGATACATTAATATCTAGTGATACATTCTTATGTAGATCTAGCGATAGATGGTATCATATCCGATGATACCTTCTTCTGGAGTGGTACATTCCTATCAACGGGGTATACGCTAATAACCAGTGGCGGCACCACACCCTGCAGGGCATGCAAGGACAAATGCCCTGGCCAGTGGCGTCACTACGACAGGGCAACCCAAGGAAAATGCCCTGGTAAAAAAGCCTTGGCCCTGCCACAGGGTTGACAGAATTTCTGCCCTGCCGAGAATTTATATGGGGCATATATCGCCCCCTGCGCTGGTTACTTTATGACTGCCTTGGCTATGCCCTGGTTAAAAAATTGTCTGGTGCCGCCTCTGGAAGCCTTTGCCCTGGTCCTTGCCCTGCCAGAATTTTTGCCTTGCCGAGAATTTATTTGGGGCATAAACCGCTCCTGCACTGGTTGCTTGTATGATTGCCCATTTGCCCTGGCTATGCTCTGGTTACAAAAAATGTCTGGCGCCGCCACTGCTAATATAACCCATTCTTCGCGTTCCGTTCTATCTGAGTTTTGACGCAAATACTTGGATAAGGTATGGTAATGTATAAGTAAGAATGTCTACTACATGTAGGAAAGGCGCGTGCATAGGTCAACCCTAATCCTAAACTAGGTTTAGTACCACATGAAAAATAATCTTAACGAGCAACAGATGCAGAGTGGCGCATGGGAAGGCGCGGCAGAGGGCGTGTCTAGGGTGCGACTGCCTGTCGTTCTCTCATTCGATGACCTTGGTGTCACGTGACAAGGCGAGTCCTGGAAGTGGAGCACGACTCATGCGCAGCAGATGCTTGGAGGAAAGCCAACCTTCTGACGGCTTATGTGGAATGAACATGAAACGTTTTATTATATCCGTGTTTATTTATGGATCCATTATATATGTATATACCAGTATTATATACATGTATATGTAAATATATATGCTTGTTTGTATACTGCGCGTATATATGTCTATATGCAGACAGATTATGTTCTTTGTGAACGAGCTTATTCGGTCATTGACCTAGAATTTGGAACTCTTTCCCAGTAGGCTTTATATATATATATACCTATATATATGTATACGCATATATAATATGCCAATATATATATATAATATGCATATATATAGTATGCATATATATATAAATTTTTTCCTGGCTACGCCCCTGTATTATACACAAATATACGCGCTACATAAGCTTATGCCGATCTATGTACTGGTTTATGGACCCTAATAGCCTATGTTATTATAGGTCAGTTTATGATTGGTGTAAGTCTAATATAATTATCATGTATCAGATCCTGTAGGCCTACCTATCTCATCCTGTTAGGCCCAGCTGCTTAGATCCTCGTGTGTCGGCAAATCCTTTAAACTTGAAAAGCCCCCATGCTGGGCCATGCAGTCTGTCTGCACAATGTCGTCTGCTCATAAGCAAAACCAAAATCGCAGAAACATATAGTTAGACAGACCGATTAGTAATGAGTTCATGCATCTCTGACTTCTATCTGGGTGACTTCGTGAAATCAGCTGAATTACAAAAAAGGGCATGATAGGCTTGATAGCCGAGTGGATAGAGGGCTAAGCCTGTAACGCAGAGATTACGGGTTCAAACCACCACTCAGACGGTCAACGTGTAGCCTATACATACCTTGAGCAATCGTAATCGTGGGTGCTGAGATCACTGTACTTCCTTTTTGGAGTAATTAATTGTTTAGCGCTAATTTAGAAGCAATTTAAGGACCTGAGATATAGTGTGGTGTGGGGGATAGAGATCAGACAATTTGGTAGAATTTTACCCTGAACATTTAAGGATTGTCTGAGGCCGTCACCGAACACTGCATGAACTGCGTCATTATCTGTGCGGGCCACTAGTCATTTTTTCCTGCTTAAGAGAAACGTTTAGTTAATGCTATTTTCAATCAACTTTGTAGCCAATTCGATGCTTTCTCTTTCAGACTCTTTGCAGCGCGTCTTCATCTATTTAATTATAGTCTTTGACGTATGGTTCGTGGTCTATCTAGAGAAGGCGTCATATAAGGCTGGCGCCATCTCGCGAATAACAGAATAAGAATAGTTTATAATAAGAAGCAACATGAGATTTTCCCAAGAGATACATAATTATTCCGAAGTCTGGAGATTTTTTCGAACAGGTGCTATGCCCGGGATATACTGGTTAGGCTATATTAAAGAATTTTTCGCACAGATGTTTAGTGCGGCTTGTCAACATTCGAAAGTGATGTTGATGTAAGCGTCTGCTCAGAGCAGTTCAAAGGCAGAAGGGCCGACCAACTACGGCTCCACCATGGAAAAGTCGTAAAAGTTTTTTTCCAAAATTTACGACTGTGGACTCTGCCGTGTGACTTTGCGTGCGTAATAAATGTTCAGCACGGTAATAACTCCTAGTTTTAACCCCAAATGATCATGTCTTGAGGCTGATTGGATTGGACTTTTGGTGAGGTTTGGGAGAGTTGGTTTGACCGGTTGACCCCATTAAGAGACGTGGTATACGCGCAATGGGGTTAAGGCAACTCTATCCGGAGCAATACTTGGTTGGATTACTTTCGTGGAATACCACGCCAGCTCAGCCCTTCATACTTAATTGGGCAATAAATTGATCACCAGGGCCATTTGGGACCAAAGCCTTAACAGCTATATCGTACAACCCGACTTTTACTCTGCCCCTCTGACCTTCTCGCAACCGAAATCGGACCTCCTTCTGGCTATCCTCTGACTCGACGATGCGCTCGTGAATAAGCTGGTGCCCTGCGCTTGGTTTTCGAGTGGCGTTTTAGACGTTTGGAGTTTATGATTACGAATTAATTCTAGGTCAAGTTTATATATGCCGCCCAATATATTTATGTTCCAAACTTTCCAAAGTTTTAGCTGTGACTAGTATCATTACAATTGTATTTATTTGTCATCGTTTCACTCGCATTTTAAAGTTAACTTTAATGCTTAATTTTAATTTTGTAATTTTTGGTTTTTCCTTCCTATGGAATGTGCCACCCCAGACCATGAATTTTGGAATGGTAAATGCACCACTAGTTAGGATGTTAACGAGGACATTTTTAATTATGTTACTGTAAATGTACATAAAACATAATATGTAAATAAATCAGATATATATTAGCTGGGTCCAGAATCCAGACCATACGGTCGCTACAGAGATGTTATCTCTATAGCGAGTTAGCGACCATATAATATAAAAATTATGGTCTCGACCCAGGCACCAGAGGCGAAAATCTGTACTTAACTTTGTTGGGAGAGATTTTTCGGGCTGGATTTTTGCATTGGCGGGGGGGATAGGTCTCAGTCAAAACTTTGGGGGACAGTTCCGCATCTGTTCCCGTGATTTACGCCTCTGGACCCAACTTAATTATTTATTAATGCATTGATCGGGTGAGAACCTTCAGCACCGCTACAGTCGCTACTCGTTTGCTTTGGTGCCACTCCATGCATAAGGTTCCTGTGTACGGTCCAGTAGGCTATACGGACCGTATATAGCCAGAGATCTCTGAAATAAGCCAACATAGGTATGCAAACCGACAGCACGTACAGAGCCGCGTGGGACGTACGTTCCAACCAGTGTAGTTATAAGATGGCCGTGGGATTTCTCTGGCCGTGCGCCTTGATTCAGACGAAAGAAATTCATCGACCCCTGCATGACCAAGTTTATGAGTTTTCCTAGAGTCGTCGAGTAAACAGGATGATGCCTTTACGGTCTGTTTATGATGATCGTACTCGGCTCTTATTCCCTCTGTAGACATTTTGATGACTTTGACTCAGATTTAGACCGCCTTCTGATTTACTCTTAAGTCCACGAGCCAAGGTCGCGAGATGTTCTTTTGCATTGGAAGGAATAAATTTATAGCCTAGGCTACATTCCCATAAAATAGTGCGGCGAACTATACGCTGCCTTGTCGACAACCAACGCAGACTCGTTCATTCATTCATTTATTCATTCATTCATTCATTCATTCATTTAGAGCTGTTATATAGGCTATCGCCGCTTCGAGGTGGATACCCAGAGGCGCTTCAAGCCCAGCTTAGGCAAAAGAGACCCGTTTTCAAGTGTTGTTGGAGGGTATTCCATGTAGTCCCCGGAATCAGTCGTTAG
The DNA here is from genome assembly GCA_020284085.1 of Aporrectodea caliginosa. NCBI lineage: Eukaryota > Metazoa > Annelida > Clitellata > Crassiclitellata > Lumbricidae > Aporrectodea > Aporrectodea caliginosa. The sequence goes on along the minus strand of JACEVL010000130.1, from coordinate 556,955 downwards.
ACAGAGTTGCCTTCACGCCATTGTGCCTTCCATCGTCGCTTAATGGGGGTCGAACCAACTATCTCAGCAAATCCAACCCAATCAGTTTCAAGACGTGATTCTTTTCAGTTAAAAACCAAGAGTTATTACCGTGCCGAGCATTTAGTGCGCACATTAAGTCACATGGCAGATTTCTGTTAGACTGCCAGTCTACTGCACTGTGACTCGCACCTTATAAGCAAGTTATGCTCCTATCCTGATGCCGAGGCCTTAGTCAAAAATCGAAACTCGGAGACCGCAATTAAAACAATAGGCAAAGTATTAAGTGAACGAAGTCGATAGTTATAGCAGTCGGCAGCTTACTTACTTAAAATACGTTTATTTAACGACGCCGTCATATCGACGATGATTGGCGTGCGTCGGCAGCTTAGCGACTGGTTTCGACTTGAGAGCTTAGCGGCGGCGAATGGCGGCTGTTCCGGGGACTAATTCCAGTTAGATGCACGAAACACGGGCAAAATGCACGAACAGTCGTCCGCACTGCCTACAGGTAATTAAGTTGTCTGTGATTCATAATAAAGAATATGAAACAAAAGAAATTCTACGTGTAAATGAATGGGCCTATCACGGTGTCGACGGGCAATTCAAATAGTGTCCGGCGGGTGATTTGACTTCTACAACACGGTGGCTTATCGGCTAGACGTGATCATGCGGGGGAAAGAATTCGACTCCTCATAACAAGTTATTCTAAAGTTCTAAACAACCCTTTGGCCAGTTGTTTGCACACGCGTCTTTCTGTCACCAATTAGTAGGGCCAGTAGGTATATGATATCTCCATGTTTACTTTAGTCAAAGATATGGTGGGATGTACAGACAGCTTGACCTGTAATTGCCTACCGGTCCCAGCTACAGGGCGGTAAGCGACAAGTTCTGTAGTGCGCTGGCCCCGTGTCCAGTACCTTTGGATTTGTCCACTGCCCGCTCAAGGGCTACTACATAAAGGAAATGGAGAGTACCTCCCCTGTTTTCTATTGGACAAGGGACCTTTACTTGGTTACATTTGACTTGACCTTAGCCTTTATGGGGCTCGAGATATTGGTCTGACCCTCAGCTTTTCAGGTTATTTTACTGTTAGGTCATGACGTGGTTTGAACATTCGTTTCATTGCCACGATTGAACATGGATAGGTGCCTCGAAATTTGGAAGGGGTCGATATAAATGTCTCTGACATGGGCGTATTTATGGGGGAGTTTTACGGGTTCAAACCCCCAAATAAGTTTCAAAATTTTTTTATGCTTTTACATGCGAAACACAAAATACTTAACTTTTGCGACCATCTCCAATGGAATCCCCCCCCAATCTTAAACCCCTCCGAAATTTTGTCCTGGCTACGCCCATGATCTCTGAACCTCTAATGAAGCATACCTATTGTATCATAGCGCCTATGATAGGCTATGATACAATAGGCTTCATACGCATATTATGCGTACCGGTATTTTTCATTTTACACTATACAATCCATTGCGCTGCTGATTTCTGAGCGGCGCTATATAAATGTTCGGTTACAATAACAATTACCATTAGCGTAGTTTCTGCCGGGGAAGTAGGCCATATACGTTGGTCTTCCTCAAGTTGTTTTGTCCTCTATTAAGAACCCGATCGCTCCCACTTGCTTGAGCATGTGTACCCGTACTACCCAGTGAGTATCCCCAGACTGCATGTCGCATGATGGATTACTTTATCCCTATCTTGGTGGACCATCGAACAGTTTACAGAGATCGTTTAAAACAAACAGCGTGAGAGAGGAAATCAATGTTTACAGTCGTCTACGAAGATACCTTGATGTTTGCTTTAGTCAAAGGTGATACGTATATGGTCGGATGAACAGACATCTTGGGGGTGTACGTACCTGTCTAGGCCTATAAAGGACACCGGAGAGGTGTTTATTATTGCTGGTCAAGCGGAGATTGTGCGCATAGATATCGTGAAGTCAGGGACGAAAAGTACACCAGATCTCTTTCAGTCGTTCTGCACTTGGTCGGTAAGTTAGTTAGTTGGTCTGTATTAATATGGACCTATACGTTTTGGTCTGTTGAATTTGCATTGGGCCTACTTGCCCTTTTAAATCGCTACTTAGGCCTATCTTTTAGAATTTCGACATACCTTTTTCAAATGGCTACTTATCTTTCGAATTTCGACTTACCTCCTACCTCTTTCAAATCGCAACTTAAGTTTTCGAATTTCGACTTTTCGAATTTTGACTTACCTCTTTCAAATCGCAACTTAAGTTTTCGAATTTCGACTTACCTTTTTCAAATCGCAACTTAAGTTTTCGAATTTCGACTTACCTCTTTCAAATCGCAACTTAAGTTTTCAAATTTCGACTTAGCTTTTCAAATCGCTAACTTAAGTTTTCGAATTTCGACTTAGCTTTTCAAATCGCAACTTAAGTTTTCGAATTTCGACTTAGCTCTTTCAAATCGCTACTTAATTTTCAAATTCGACTTACCTTTTCAAATCGCTACTTACCTTTTCAAATTGCTACTTACCTCTTTCGAATTTCGACTTACCTTTTTCAAATTGCTACTTATCTTTTCAAATTGCTACTTACCTTTTCAAATTGCTACTTACCTCTTTCCAATTGCTATACTTTACCTATTTAAAATCGCTATTTATATTTTTCAGAATTTCTACTTACCTTTTCAAATTGCTACTTATCTTTTCGAATTGACTTACCTTTTCTTGCTACTTCAAATTACCTCTTTCAAATGCTTACAACTTTTCAAATTGCTACTTACCTTTTCAATTTGCTACATACCTCTCTAAATTAGCGGATTTATTCTTCTGAATTTCGACTTACCTATTTCAAATTGCTATTTTACCTTTTTCAAATCGCTATTTATATTTTTCAGATTGCTACTTACCTTTTCAAATTGCTACTTTTTTCAAATTGCTACTTGCCTCTTTCAAATTGCTGCTCACCTTTTTCAAATTTCTTATCTACAATGAGCTGCCGATTGAGCTGCTCGATTGATGTCGAGCCGTAGTCTTAGCGGACTATTCTTTTGGATATTGGCCTGTTTAAACACGGTTGCATTTTGCCTGCGCCATAGGCATTACTTATCTAATCTTACTTAATCGTGCATTAGCTACGATTAGTTATGTTTGCCTTTCTTGGTCGTCGTCATGTGATTGATGTCGAGTCATATGCCCCATCAGGATGACTTAGTTGTCCGACTGTTGGGAGTCCTGTCGTAGGCCTACTTGCGCCTCAGTCGAAAGACAGTTTAACCTCTGGGATACGGCGCTACTCGCATATGCTCTGTGGATCCACCGGGAGTGAAATAGGAACGATTACTTTACAAGTTTACAGACATGTTTTGGGCTTTAAACGGTAAACTACAAATTGCCATGCGAAAGTGTCTCTGATTTCTTTAAATATTAATGCATATTCAGAGGCGACAATCTGTACATAACTTTGGGGAGGGGCAGATTATTTCGGGGCTGGATGTTTGCATTGTTTTGGAGGGGACAGACAGGCCCCAGTCAAAACTTGGGGACAGTCCCCTCTGCCCCCCCACCCATGATTTACGCCACTACACATTGTGTCCAGGACTACAAGAGCAGTCTTGCGCTACCTTAGGACCGAAGTATATAAAAGGCATTAGCGCACACGCACACAAATATAGTTAGAATTAAATAGATTTAGGATTTAGGGCTACACAATAATTATATTAATGATTTTTCGCTTCTTAAAATTTACTCGATACAGCCAACGTATTTATACACGCAGACAGGCCATGACGTAGCCTACGTCTGTTTTCGGCTGAGTGCATTGCACCAAACGTTGTTTTGTTGCAATGGCATAATCCAGTGTTTAATCTAGTCCCCTTGCTGTCGGGGGGAATACTACTGACCCTAAGTCCCATACCGTTAGAGAATCTCTCAAAGCAGTGTAGACTACTGAAAGCAGAAAACTGAGAATTGCCGTTTCTCGTTCCAACGTCTATAGAGGATACTTCATACGTAGGCTATAGAGCGAAATAATTGATATAGGCCTAATATAACTGTGTGAATTCGACGAGTCATTCTATAATTAATACAGACGGATAGGCCTATAATTATATGACTTCAGCAGCGTATTGTGAATTGCGAGTGTATGCAATGCATCGCTTATAATAGGCGTCCCTTGTAAACAGCCGCGCTGTGCAATATGCCTATAGCGGGAGACGGCGCAGCAGTCGTGGAAAAATACTGGGAAACAATATTGATTTTTCTGCGAGACTCTTACGTAAGTCGCAGGACTTTGAGGATCGCGCATTTTCATGTAGAGCCTTTCTCATGCAGGCTGGATTTCTGTTAGACTCTTAAGTAAGTCGCACGACTTCGAGGATTGCGCATATTCATTAAAGCCAATCTCATGTAGAGATTATTTTGCTCGATAGATTTAGCGTACGGTACATTCCACGTTTATGTCTTTCGTCTTTGTACCCTGATTAGACGTAAGTACTATACTGCTAATTGTGTAATTAGTTAGTCAATTGTAAAGAGTTGCTCCTGTGTCAACCTTATTTCGCGAATAGATTGATTGATTAAACGAATATTGTTGATTGATTGATTGATTGTAAGTGTAATTAGTTAGAGTAATAGATTAATAATAGGCCTAATAATAACAGCAGCAGCATCAACAACAACAACAACAACAACAACAATAATAATAATAATAGAAATGATCGTTTATTAATTCAAACTGACAAGTTTGCAGTCAGATTACATGATATAGTAGCAGGCCTAACAGATGCTAGCAAGTTTAAATACGAGTCAAATTTAACAATATGGCAGCCTGAAAAGCGTCAATCTGTCCTACTGCTTATTTTACTGTGGCCCCTAGGGAGTGGAAGGCTGAGTCAACCTCATGGGTATCGAACCCGCGTCCTTCTGATCTTCGTGCCAGCGTGTTAACATTCAACCATCTCCCCTGTATTAAATCGCGTTCAAACCCCTTAAGCTAAGCCGGTGTTTTCTGTTTTATGTGGACCCACTGAACTGCTTCTTAGACCTACATGCATAGGCCCTAACCATAATAGTGGAAATTATACGCTGGCCTGGGAAGTGATGCATAAGAGTTAATTGGTCCAGAAACCTTCGACGATCTGTGGCAAACACGGAACGGAAAGTTTGAAGAGGTTATGACCCCGAGAGTGTCTGCGATCTGTGACCTACTGGTATTCCAGACACACTACTGTGGCCTACTGTGAGCGGAAACTTTAAAGACGTAAAGGAAACACTAAGTCTTGTTTATACTCCTTGATACGCTGTTATTGATAGTTATGCCACGCAAGGCTCATGCGCGCTACTTCAGCAAAGGTCCCATTTGTGGAAATCCCCAAAGTTCAAATTAAATACGGGCAGAAAAGGGAACTGACGGAAACTTTCCTCGGTTATAGGCTACCGCCAGTTCTAAACGTTTTTGTTTTCATATTGTTCGCCAGTTAGTGCCAACGTTCGTCATCATAATTTTATACATACAGCCGGACCACTTATTATGCTATTATCATGCAGATAGGTGTCTGATTAGAGCAGATATACATGTATATAGTGTGGCGGGAGCGTTTGCGGGTATTAACTGTCTGGTGTTAAATATTAAATGTCAGCTCTCGGAGGAAAGGTTTTCGTAAATAGGGCCTACTTCAAATACAGCCATGGTAATGCATCGCTTCTAAGACAGTGTGTTTTATTAGACAGATGATTTCTAATGGTATTCTGGATACCATTGGTGTCTGCTGTTCCAGACACTACTGTTTAAAGCATATATATATATATATATATATATATATATATATATATATATATATATAACCCTTAATCAGGTTTATTACATTACTTTTTCTGTGTTGATAGATTACCTTCCTTACATCTGGCTGCCTTAGTAGATTACCTTATACTTACCTGACTTTTACTATCTTGGTATGACCCTAATTATCTTTCTTACCTTTTGCTATCTTAGTAACCTGCCTTAACTACTTTACCTTTTTGTTTTCTTAGTAGATGAAGCCTACCTTAATTTTCTTTTCCCTCTCGTGCTGTAGACTTTGCCAACGTACCTTAATATATTCTGTTTTGTGCTGTAGGTGTTGTCGATATAATATCATCCACAGTAGCTACCAAAGATGTTGTCTCGTTTCGCAAGAGGAACCCTCGTGGCAGGTGCCCGCTATTGTTCCGGATCAACGGTCCCCCGTCACGTGACCGCAGCCGCCACTGTTGGTCGAGAGAGCAGAGAAGCAGAGGCCGTCTTCGCCCGAGAGGATAAATACGGCGCCCACAACTACCACCCGCTCCCTGTTGCCCTCTGCAAAGCACAAGGTACATCGCTCTCTGAGACCCCGGATCTGGATGGCGACATAACTTTGTCGTAATTGCGAAATTTATATAGCGCATAACTCATCAGACTTGATTCGTAATTGTTTCGTAATTGTAAGTGTACATTTATATAGCCTAGCGTCTGTTCGAGAAAACGCTTCAGAGGTGAATTTGGACATCGTAATTGTTATCGTAAGCTCCAAACTTCTAAAGCGTCACTTGAAAGTCAAGCACATGGCACCACAAATGATGGAAATAATTAATTAAACTAACAAACCTTGAAAATTTGTTCAACAATAGATTAATAAGTTAACACTAGTAATTAATTAATTAAAGAAATATGTTAAATTTCTTATCAATTAACTTCATTCTATGAAAGTATTTAATTAGCCTTACAAATGTTAAAAGCTTAGGCCTATTCAATAACAGATTAAAAAGTTAACACTAGTAAATATTTAATTTAAAAAAATACGTAAAATTTATTATCAATTAACTTATTCCACGTAAGTAGTTAGGCCTACTTAAAATCACATTCCAAGAGCTATTTCAATAGGAGATTAATTAAAATTGAAGCAACGTTGTCTGTTGTGTTTAGGTGTTTTCGTGTGGGATGTTGATGGAAACCGTTACTACGATTTCCTGAGCGCCTATAGCGCCGTCAACCAGGGTCACTGTCACCCGCGCATCGTCCGCGCTCTGCAGGAACAGGCGGGAACGCTGGCGCTAACGTCCAGGGCCTTCTACAGCACGATTCTCGGACAGTATGAGGAGTTCATAACACGACTCTTCGGATACGAGAAAGTTCTTCCGATGAATACAGGTTAATCTACACGTTTAGTGACGTATAGGCATATATATATATATATATATATATATATATATATATATATATATATATATATATATATATATATAATGCATATGATGGATGGGTGGGGGAATGGCTGAATGGAAGTCCATGTGAGTGTATGTATTTATGTATGTGTGTATTTATGTACGTATGTATACATGTATGTATGTATGTAGGCCTATATGTATTTACGTATGTATGCACGTATGTGTGAAGACCTAATCAATTGCATTATAGCCTAATGCATTTTGAAAGCATTTGCTGTGTCAAATGCAATAGTACATGTATATTAATATCAGATGGACTAGTTGTTAACTTTCACTTCACTTAAGCTAACAAGGAATCTCTTCAAGAGAACGCCATAATAAATATTCAGGCGGATACATGCATAGGCTACTAACAAACATACTTTTATGGGAAAAAACATAGAAACATAGCTTTGGTAATAAAAACTCCCGCCTTTAGCCGGGCGTTTTCGTCTGGGCGGAAGACGATCGTCACGGGTCATTGGAGCGACCTCTACCGTTAGTCACTGACGGCGCTTCAATCTACCGACCGACACGCGACGAATGCCTATTGTAACTACACCTGGCACCTATAGACGAATTATTTTCTGGACTTGCATCATCTTCTGTATACCATCGAGGGTCTGTTTGACGGTTGCGTCATTGTGTGCTGCGAACGCTGTCACCTGTTGTCTCCCCACACTGTTGATGCAACTTGGTCCAGAAACATCCCTGCCATCTGTCAACTGTTGACGAAAATCCATTGGTTGATTCCACACGTGTGTGCCTGGGCCGCCATTGGTGACTCTTTCTAGTTTACTCTGCATTGTTTTGCTACCTGATGCAATTATAGTCTAGTTGTAAATGACATTTGACATCATTTGGATAGCGCAGAGAAAGCGCTTGTGTGAGATACTTGAAAATGCGATGTATTAAGTGTCGTGATATACACATAAAACACAATCTGTCAGGACCATTCAAGAGCAAATAAAATATTTAGGAGAAACATATTGAAATACTTGAATAAACCTGTTCCAACAACAGCCAGTAATTATATATCAATAGTTAAAAATAATGCCAGCTGCGACGTCTATTAATTATCGATTTCATTAACAGCATAGTTATGTGCATACATGCCTATATACATACATGCATACATACATACATACATACATACATACATACATATTTACATACATACATACATTACATACATACATACATACATACATACATACATATTTACATACATACATACATACATACATACATACATACATACATACATACATACATACATACATATTTACATACATACATACATACATACATTACATACATACATACATACATACATATTTACATACATACATACATACATACATACATACATATTTACATACATACATACATACATTACATACATACATACATACATACATACATACATACATACATACATACATACATACATACATACATACATACATACATACATACATATGATGATATGCACATGCAAACATACAGATGCACAATCATACATGCATATGCACAATTGCACATATGTACAGACATACATACATATATGCATGCATAGCCAGTAATTATATATCAATAGTTATATATTTTATGATTGATTGATTGATTGATTGATGCATTCATACATGTATACATACATACATACATACATACATACATAAATGTATACATGCATACATACATACATACATGCATACATACCTACATACATACATAAATAGATAAATCATTGTCCATATACATAATTATATAGTATACACTTAGGCCATTTAGATAATTATGATTGACATGCAGGTTTTGGTATACCTGAAAACATCTGTCAAATGGTTTTATTTCGTTGTAGGTGTTGAGGGTGGAGAAACCTCTATCAAACTGGCCCGAAAGTGGGGCTACAATGTCAAAGGCATTCCAAAGGACCAGGCAAAGCACTTATTTGCTGAGGGAAATTTCTGGGGTCGGACCCTGGCAGCCATTTCCAGCTCCACGGACCTGAGCAGCTTTGATGGCTTTGGTCCCTTCATGCCTGGGTTCATCAACGTCCCCTACAATGATCTGGAGGCTCTCGATGTTAGTCAATCATGCTTCTGTATAATTATAGCAGTTTTAAATATCTATGTATGTATGCTTCCCTCTAGTTATATAGCTCCTTTTAAACTTCACAAAGGTACTTAAACATGGTTGTTTAACAGATCTAATTTGGTAGTAGTAGTAGACCTAGTTTCAGTTTAACGACACTGTGATAACTAAGGTCATTAGCGTCGCCCTCCTCCTTTATATCCAGGCCTGGCAGGTGGGCCAGCTGGCACGGGCCTACGATTTTGAGAGGCCTACTTTCCATATTAGACAGTGAAAGCGGAAAGGTGATCATATTCATATAGGCTAATGTAAAGTACATGTTATTATACAGAGAAATCATATTTTCATATATAGTTAGCACTGATTGATTACCAAAATACTTAAGGAGCAGTTTGTAATTAATGGGGCCTACAATTCCCATCTGGACTGGGAATATTACCAGCATTGCATCATGGGCTTAGTTGCAGTTGGTTTCATGGTTTCTTTTATTCAGCATGGAGTATGTTTCAGAAAATTGCAATATGACATTAAAGTGCTAAAGTGTTGAGAGGAAATTCTTGTAGTGTGTGTACATAGTGGGGAGGGGTAATAATTGTGAAACTTAGAAAGTCTATGATTTGGGTACTAATTGAAAGATATGGCTATAAATTATAGCCATATCCTCCAATTATAGCCTATAATTATCAGATATGCGATTATAATAGTGAGCCTATGCATGCATATACATGTATGGAATTGATGTTGATGACATTTGTTCTCAGAAAGCAACCCAGGATCCACTGGTCTGCTCCTTCATGGTAGAACCTATCCAGGGTGAAGCAGGTGTCGTCGTTCCAGATCACGGATACCTCAGAGGAGTTCGTGAGATCTGCACCAAGAACAATGTTCTCTTCATTGCCGATGAGGTCCAGACTGGCCTCGGCCGAACCGGAAGGTGGGTGAAGAGCTCTCATTTTGACATTCAGAATCACAGACACTGAAGGCTGTCATTTAATAAAACAAATACCGGCTGTATAATTGGCTTGTGATGTGAAGATGAAATTATTTATTTTAAATTTATTTATTTATGTATTAAGTTTAATGTGTGCATCTTCAGTAAATCTGAATCTGTGCAACATAGATGTACAACTTGTCCATGGAATCCGCTCAGCTAACTCAAACCCACAATTGTTGAATTACAAACCCAGCATGCCAAGGAATAGATTATAGATCACCTTGTTGCACAATAGAGCATTGTGCCTCACCCGCATGTTGGAGGAAGATAAAACAGCGAGGGAGAGAGTTGTCCACCTGCCCTAATATGCCAAGGCTAAGAAAATGAAATTGCTAACACTTCACACCCATGGCTACTCAGGGTTATCTTAGGGAACTGCTCTTCTTCTAGTCTACTAAAAGCATTGCTATTTATTGGAAGAGCAGATGACTTTGTATGGTTTCACAGGGTGTCCATATAAAATAATTTAAATTCATTAGTTAAAGTAAGTCTGTTTGTATTTGTTCAGGCGACTTTGTGTGGACCATGAGTCTGTGAGGCCAGACATCGTTGCCCTTGGCAAGGCACTCGCTGGTGGACTCTACCCGGTTAGTTACGTCCTACAAGGACATTTGTTAATTTTACTCAATGATTGATAAACTTGGTTGACAGTGAAAGTTGTGGAGTTTTTATGGTATCGTTAGGAACTCCAGCTTAGTAACTAATCTTAGCTAAACACTAAGAAACAATGGCTTAGTAACTAATCTTAGTACCTTACTGTGACTTATTAACTAATCTTAGTACCTTACTGTGGCTTGGTAGCTAATCTTAGTACCTTACTGTGGCTTGGTAGCTAATCTTAGTACTTTACTGTGGCTTGGTAGCTAATCTTAGTACCTTACTGTGACTTATTAACTAATCTTAGTACCTTACTGTGACTTATTAACTAATCTTAGTACCTTACTGTGGCTTGGTAGCTAATCTTAGTACCTTACTGTGGCTTGGTAGCTAATCTTAGTTTACTTACTGTGGCTTGGTAGCTAATCTTAGTACCTTACTGTGACTTATTAACTAATCTTAGTACCTTACTGTGGCTTGGTAGCTAATCTTAGTACCTTACTGTGGCTTGGGAGCTAATCTTAGCACCTTACTGTGGCTTCGTAAATGACAGACGACTGTTCTTTCACTCAGAAAAGTTAAAATAATTGCAACTTTGCAACAAACTTGGTGAACCTAAACTATTTCATTTTCCTTGTAGTAAAGATTATGTGTAAAGTATATAACTGATTAATTAATTAATTGATTCATTAAATAATAATACGCATTCTTTGGAGTTTCTATGAAGAAAGTGTTACACATAGTGGGTTAGTAGCAGTAACTAATATCTTGTCAATTTTGCAGATGCAAGTTTTGAGTACTGGATATAGGCTAAAACGTTTTGTTTGTTCTTCCGGCCAATACATGTGATTATTGTTTGATCTTCTGCTCGCCAGGTGTCAGCAGTGTTGGCAGATGATCACATCATGCTCCAGCTCAAGCCAGGTGAGCATGGATCAACATTCGGTGGAAATCCCCTTGGTTGCCGTGTTGCCATTGAGGCTCTGAGGGTAAGTCTCATGTACTTCTCTAATTACTATAATATTCTTCACTGAAATTATTAATATAATATTCCAGAGGTTTGAGGTAATTGCAATCACACAGGAACACAAAATAATACTATTTTCATTAATAATAATTATCATTATTACAGTTTATTACTGTTGCTGCTGCTGCTGATTTGCTTCTTAAACTAACTGCATACTGGTAACTAAGGTTCGTATATTTTCTTAAAATTGTGGGTTGTTAAGCTTGACTGGAAGTCATTTTAGAGAATCATAAATTATTTTAGTTCTAAATTACTTGTTCCAGTCAATGTTATTCAGGTTGTTATGCATTTTTTTAGAATTAAAGATTAAGCAAATCTTGAACAATTGAAACATTTAATTCCATTAAAAAAGGTGACCTTGTTGGGTATTGATAAGTCAGGGGAATGGGGACTGATTGTAAGTATTGTGGTTGGCCAGATGTATGAGTTTTATAAACTATGAGCCCCAATTTGAAACCAAACCTATGCTGAACAGGAAGCCAGTGCAAAGCTTTAAGCACAGAGGTTATTTCCAGATTGAGATTCAACAATAATTTCTGTAGCAATGAATTGGTGCCAACGATGTCTTGTTTCCTGGTTTTCCTCTAGGTCCTTGAAGAAGAAAAACTGGCACAGAACGCAGAACGTCTTGGACAGATGTTTCGTGATGGACTGTCAAACCTGCCAACTGACGTGATCAAGGCCGTTCGTGGCAAAGGCCTCCTCAACGCAATTGTCATTGATGAAAGTATGTTCATTTCTGTTGTTTACCATAGGAGCCGGGTCAAGGTGATAACTAATTCATTACATACCCCAGGTAGAAGTTCGTTACACAGCCTAAGCAATCAATAATATATTACATGTGTTAGGTAAAAATTCATTACATAACCTAGGTAATCAGTAATTTATTACATTGCCCAGTTAGAAATTCATTACAAAGCATAGGTAATCACTAATTTATTATGTACATTTCCCAGGTAAAACTTCATTACATATGCTAGGATTGAATATGGGAATGCGATCTACAATGGCCACTGTAAATGCATCTAAGCTTCAATCCATCCTTTACGCTTCTGCCCGGTTCATAGGGGCACTGCGAAGTTTGCTCAGATCTCTTCTTTCATCCGAGACCCCTTCACTGGTTCCCCATTTGCCAACACATCCTATTCAAGATCTGCCCCCTCATGCGAAATTGTCTTGCCGACTTTGCTTCACACTATTTCAAGGCCTATGTACTCCAGTTTCTGATCTGCCTGGTCGTTCCTCGCTTAGGTCTTCGGCCTGTAGCCACTTGGTTGTCTCTTGAATGCATACCTCTATGGCCCATTCTAGGAGTTTGGCTTCTGTGGACCCTCAACCAACTGCCTCAGTGCCTTAGGGATGACTTTCTTTCTCTTTCCTCTGACCAGTTCCGCAAGCACCTGAAAACTTCTCTTTTTGTCAGGTACGACACTGGTCTGGGTCAGGAGCGCCTTTGACTTTAAGTGGCACTTAATAAATACTTAATTACGATTACAATAAAGTTGTTGTTTAAGATTGTATTAGATTAGGCATTCTTCTGGTAAACCGTGGATTACATGCACCTATTTGTCTGATGCAGAATTCGATGCCTGGGAGGTCTGCCTGCGACTCCGAGACAACGGACTTCTTGCCAAGCCGACTCACGGCGACAGGATCCGACTTGCTCCTCCGCTTGTCATCACAGAAGCCCAGACACAGGAGTGCATCGACATCATCGCCAAAACGATCAATTCCCTCTAAACGCACAGAATCCAAACGACGACGATCATCCACAATTGATTTTTTCAGTTGTGGATTAGACTGCAGTAATTAGTGCTTTGGTGATCAGTCTTTGCCATGTCTTAATTCTTCTTGAGATTACATTTCCGATTACATTTACGTAATCCTTTTATCATGACATTATTCACGTATTTTAAGGTTTTAAATAGTTCTGCTCCTTGCTGTTGGTGTCTTGCAATGTAGGCAACATTGCTTTTGGTCAGCAGTTTTTGACGCTTGTATATTTTTGCTACAGTGACATTTGCTTTGCTGCATTATAGCAGAGAGTATGTTGTTAGAAGCTTTCAGTGGGTAATGGGTAGCTTCAGAAATCGTCTATCAAAGTTTTACTGTAATTTACTTGTGAAAGTGTACAACAACAGTGTGAACTTTCCAAAGTAACTGTTACAATTAGCCTACCCAAGGCTAACAATTCACTTGAACACTTCTGAACTTTGAAGGAAGGGCAACATCAAATGCGGTTGTATTGTATATTGTATTGCTTGTAAATTGCCAAATTATTGCCATAACAGAATGTTAACTTTGCAAATGGATTGCCACTGTATGTGCATGCTACATTTGCACAGGTGCTGCAACTTCCTGTAATAATTGCCATAATTTACAGACGAGATAAACTAATTTGTCTATCAATAAAATGGTTGAATTTACAAATATAGTTCTATTTTATAGCCAGAAAACTTTAGTAAACCCACTATAATTATGCACATGCCATTTGTTCTCACTTTTAGGTAAAACTTGTTGCATGCCACTCTCTGCTTTTAAATGGGGGGGGGTACTCATTTCCTGCTCTTGTACCCGATAATCCCAAGGTCCTGTGCACGCGGCCAGTCCATAGCAGAACCTGCCATTTACTTCCGAGCCCATACCGTACCAACTTCTGTTTGCAGACGGAGCATATGCAGCTGCAGTTTGTCCAGTGCCATTGCATGGATCCCACTCGGTGGGTTTGAAGCCGCAACTATTTGATTACAGATCAAACGCTCTACTCAACACACCAGTATGCAACACACGTCAACAGTATGCTGTCTAATGAGGTTTAGTGTTATTGCTGTATTTACACAACACCAGCATCTGACCAGCGCTCAAGGTCCTTACTCAATGACCACCATCTCATGGAATTCATAAGGCAGTCATTATGCAGGGCTTTCAACTGCTGCGCTGGAAGCGCCTCGGAGTAGGTTCCTTGAAGGGGTGCTATATAAATTCTCGGAATGAATGAATTGTGTAACAGCTGGAATTCAAGCATTCGACATTACGCGATATGCAGGACATAATTTTATGGTCTCCTTTCATATTTCCTACATATAGGCCAACATGCTCGACGTTATGGGCTTCATAATGTCCTAAAGCCTGATATGTCGGACATATCATGATATGTCGGACCTATGGGCTTGATATGTCCTGCATCTAGGCCGATATGTTAGACACGTGACGCCCAAGTGGGGAGTGGGGACATTGTCATCTACTCACCATATTTTCAACATATAACATTGCTGATGGGTAAGGTGTGAGAATTTTCATTCACAACATTCTGAACGGTGACATACATCATACATACCATCATGAACGAAAGAGTACAATTTGAAATTCAAACTATGGAATAAATGACTTTATTCCCACTTGTGAACTGTCAAATATGGTATTGCGAGGTATAAGCAGTCACACAAAATATCAAGTAAAAATTGGTATTCAGAATCATAAAATTAAATTTATGGCACACTAGTAAAAATCACATGACTTCATTGAATTTCTGTTCCAGTGAACAGCCTAATGCATACTGCAAAGCAAATCCTGGAAAGTCATGTCATGCAGAGCAGCTAAATTGGAATTTCCACTCCACATTATCACAAAACAAAATCACAAACCTTCCAACATCTCTCTATTGCATCACTTTCACTTAATTATACATCAAGTCTTACTTTACAGTTTTCAAACTTCCCTACAAGTCAGTATCACAAAACTCTCCATGTTTTAACCATCAAACGTTTGTTTTTTCACACAGTAGCAGTCTGGACACAATTACGCCAGGTTCAACTTTGAAACTCTAATGCTTTGGATAGCAATGTTTATTAGCACAAAGGTTGTGCAGACTCTTTGCTGTTCTTGTGCCAGCTCAGAACCAAACCTCGACAAATCTTTGACATTTTTTATTTCGTTCTAACTGCACAGCCTGCTCGTGGACTTCGTTTCTGGGTTCCATTACAAAAAAATGCAGTCAATACACATTTGATGCTTGGCAAGTGACATAAATATTTTCCCTGAGAATTAAAATTCACAATCCAAAATGCTGCAACCAACTTACAGAGATTAATTATCATACAAATGTAAGCAGCTCATCAACTGATCTTGCTATTATCTCTGTCCTACTGCAGTCGCCTTTCATGTACGAGTACGCACAGCTCCGAGGCCCCACAGTGAATAATCAGACACAGGCAATCCAAAGGTCCTGCCAGTACATTACAGGCCTTACCATCTACTTCCCAGCTTGTATCAGTACCAAATAGTGCTTAGTGACAGAGCCATTTAGTCAAACACTTAATAAAAGGCACAAAATCAGCACACATCTTGGCCAACAAAAACATGCCACATAACATGTTACATTCCATATAAGCTACCATTATGTGCACATCAAAATCCACTACATTTATTTTTATCAGCTACAATTTATCAGCACAGCTTCTGCTTTGATACAATAATTGTCTAAGCTAACAGTCCTGTTATTCAGTTCAATTAAAGTACTGTCTGTAGCTTAAACACGTTACATCAGAACTCGTAATTGTACTCGCGTGTTACAAGCAGTTACACAAGTAACACAATTCCAATTTCAAAATACATCAAGTCTGTTAAACGGAACTTTTGCATTCTCTTAAATGCACCCAAAATGTCATAAAAATGTCATTAAGTTTGCGATAAACACATTCAGACTATCACACTTGCTCAATAACAGTAAAATACGATTAGCAGAAAATACACATGGCTTTAACACTATTCTGTCACAACTTCACCATTTTTCATATTTTATCTGCCATCAATTCAAACTTATAGCAGGATGTTCTAAAGAACCACGAAAAATCGTCGAAAATGAATACAAGGTTGATCAAACACAGAATAAAATTCTTATTGATTAAATAAAAAACCACAACTGCTACTCAGCATAAAAATTAAGCAGATGAAAGACTTAGTTGTAGCATTTTGAACTGAAAGCCCACACACTGTCAGAGGCCATAGTAGAACAATAGATTGGAATTGTTGCTGGTAAACTACAAAAATGTAAATACCAGGCAACTGGTTGTTGGCCTCAACAATTTATTTGTTTTGTTGTGATCCCTGCACAAAAGTGAACAAATAATGTTGCTCAAACAGATATTAGAAATCCTATACATCGAAACTTTAAAACAGCTAATACGGTTGCGGTTTCAGATCTTCCATCTTGCTCTGAATTTATGGAGCCATTGATACAAATAGTCAACAGATCACAGAATGTCATCACATGAAACTAAATATTAAAAAAACACACAAATGAAACCATAAAAATTTAATAATTAAACTAGCAATACTGAGTCAACACATTGGTGCAATCTCCAGTGGGATTCTCATTTTGTACTTCAACTAAACAACCCCAATTCTGTGATAACTCAATCTTATTACACTAAAATATTTTATCTTATTGGATGAATGCATCATTCACACTGAATTAATTGATGGGACATTAATACATGCAGAATGAATGCACTTTCCATTCATGACTCACAAGAACTTCCGTTTGTGCAGATTATGTTGCATGTGAGTGATAGTTACACAACTACTTGATCACAGATTGTTCACAAAATTCATCCTAGACTTGGCATTTACCTCCACTTTTGTCCTCTGTAAAACAAATGACTCCTGACACTTTAACACAATGACTTCCAACAAGTAAGAACAGTGATCGCTGCCTGAGTAAACAATGACTTCTTACAAGAGCAAACAATGACTTCTATCTGCATAATCAATTACTGTACACATTGGCGTTTGATCTTTATAAACAATGACTACTGACCCCTATACACAATAACTTCTGACACATGTAACCAATGGCCTGAGCAAGTGTAAATGATGACTCTGATCTTGCTGACACATAACAAGATTAGCTCAACATCAAAAAATATATTACATACATACAGAGCAGAGATGACTCTCTTGCTTGACTAACAGGATACATTAACCATCTGCTAATTAATTACCTGTAAAATAAGACTTGAATAAAAATGTCCCTTTTTCCTGGCTACTCCTTACAAATGGACACAACATTTTTAATTTATCACTGAAAAAACTGTCAAAAGAGATAGCAAACGAAAACATCTGATCAAAAGCACCTCCATCATTCTGACCTAGATTTCACAAATTAAAAATATGCAGTGATTAATTTTAAAAACACAAATCAACAGCTCAAAAAAATAAATGGACCTGATTTTGATCACCATACGCTCAGCCTTTTCCAGATTTCTGGTGGAAATATATTATAAAAACTAAATATCTATACAGGTCTCAAATGTTTAAAGATGATCACAGATTAACACAAGAACAAAACTTCACTGTAACTGCATCATAAAATTAATATTAAATTAAAAGCACCATAGCAAAGTTCCATCACCATTATGCTGTGGAACGCTACTGAATTCATGCCTCACACCGATAACCTAATATTAACATAATACATTATTTAAAGTTCTAAGATATCCATTGCAGATTGAAAAGCATGCTGAGATGTTGCAAAAAATTAAAACTGGACTAGGGATAGCACTGGATGTTGGCCAGGCCAGGTTCAACATCAGTTAGAATGTATACACATGTATGAGACTTTGTCTTTTGTCAGCCTTGGTCAAGCAGCAAACCTGTACACTCTAAACATAGAGCAAATTAAAACTGACAATGGGGGATAGTTTCAAGTAAATGTTCTCGAGAAAGGGCCATTGCATTGTAGGACTTGCCATCGTTTCCTTCCCACCTACCAAACATTGTGCATCTACAGAAAGCAGAGAAAATATGGACAAGGCATTACACAGCATTTGCTTCACATGCTTCTATCCATAACCTTGTGACTGCAGTAGCACTATGATACTGATTGGGCCAAACAACAATGTCCACCCAAAACAAACAGAGCATGTAATTGAAGCTCATCATAATGCTATCTTTTACCATTCAAATCAAGAACCAGCTTACAGTGAGGTTATAATGATGTCATTTTCTAAAGCTGAACTAAATTTCGGATCCATGTCAACGATCGTGCTACATCAGAATTCATGCTCTAAGGAGGATCTGGTGTAACAAGAGGCATCAGACAACAGCACCTCATTTGCATGGAGATCTCTTCTAAAGGTGCTATATAAATTCACTTAAAGAGTCCAATATGGTTATTGTAATGCCTTGTCCATTGGACTTGGAAGGCCATGTCACACAATTCAACATGGCTTTGCCTGTCATTACCTTCTTGACGTTTCTCTTGAATGAGTAACACTCCTTAGAAGCTACCTTGCCACGGTTCTTCGAAGGTACAAAATAAATGTTCAGATACACACATCATACACACAGTGTGGACTCATTTACGTGCTCCTCATTTACAAGCCATTCTTCTTAATGTGAAGTAGTGTTATGTCCTCCAAAGCTATTAACACTTCAATGACGAGAGTGTACTAAAAGTGACTGGGAAACCAATGCAGCTCATCGTTAAAGTGTTAACGCACCGTGCAGCACAAAATATCTACTTCTTCAGCATTTATGCACAGCCCTGTTTGCACGCTGTAACATATGGCATGTCCCTGACAACTTCACGTTAATGAGTACACACTGTACATATAATATCTATAAACGTCCAAACTCAACAACAAGGCAATCTCTTTGATTGAACTTTCTGAAAGTGTCTGTAGAGATTAGTTGCTCGGCATGAAATACCACCCTAAACAAGTAGTTATCTCACTCCAAAGATGCTTCATCAGGTTGATAATACTAATAAAAACACCAATAATAAACAATGTAAAAATTAATGCAAGTGGAGCACACAAATGATACACATTTTGAAAAACAAATGCACATTTGCCAACCTTGGCAGCCATAGCATATAAAAATGGTCGATGCCCATGGGCATGATGGCATGTGCTGTAACATACCCAATAGATACATAATAAGTTGGACATAATTATGACGCCGATGCTATCTTCCTATCATGGGCCTCGTGTGTGGTGCAATAAGGGACCGTATAACATTGTCGCATTTTACAGCTGAATTAAATTCGGGATTCGTGGCCCCTCCTACAACATAAAATGAGGTTATGGTGTAGACAAAAGCAAACTGATATCAAAAAGATATCAGATTTCAAGCTGAACAGACCAAAAAGATGTTACCACATTATATTCAGTTTACACATTGCCACGATCAAAAGCTTTTAACCAAAGCAAGCCATAAATATATCTCATGGCAGAATGATCAAGATTTTGTGCAATAAAAACACAAAACTACCAACAGCTTGGCACATCGTAGTAACTGCAAATGGCCTCTTCTGTCATCAGCCATAACACAGAGGTCTTACACACAAAAAACAGTTTTCAATTCCCACTGCAGAGGCCCAGATATCACACAGCCTCAAGCAAAATCAAAAGCTGTTTGCCAAAGGGGAGTACCTGTTCAATTTCTCTGAAGAAGCTGTTTTGACACCACTTCAGTTTTGTACAGTCTGTGCAAACTGAAATAGATAACAGTAGAAAATTCCCTGATAATACGCATGACAAAATATTCATGAATACTTGGAATAAAGGTCTCATTTCAGACCAAAAATTGACAACTTTCCGATATACAAAATCGGCACAACAAGCCAGCATGCCTCCGATCACCTCTAAGATTTCTCCTAGTAGAGGCAATACATATAATATGCAATTATGCAAGTATGATTACCTAAAACATGACAAACCTAAATGCCACACCACTGGCTACATGAAACAAAAGGTTACAAAGTCGATAAAGCCTTACATCTACAGCACGATTATTTACACAGCATAGCTAATTAATTACAGCAAAACGTCTATAGAATTTTTTTTTTGTATTTTTTTGCTAAGTAAAAGAAAACAATGCACCAAAAAATAAACGCCGCAGCATAACCAGTGCACAGGTGCGTATCACATTTACAGCCTATAAAAGCCATGGACTAGAAACAACTTTGTGAAACAAGAGGCTGCAAACACAAAACATAAAGAAAACTTAAGTAGCGATTACAATTTATTAAAATCACAAAATACCAGAATACTATACATATCACATGTTGCTCGGGCAACTGCCATCTCACTAAGTACAAAAGCAGTTTGGGCTGGTATGAAGGCTAGATTTCTTAGTATTTCTTCACTGTAATGAAATCTGCGATATTATTCGTCAAAAATTATGCAGTCCAGCTTATTGAGCAACCTGTATCACAAGCATCTTTAAAACACATCAGCTGTTTCTCAACACAGGCAAAATACTGACTGAAATTATAATTTACACCATTTAAAATTACATTTAAAATTCTCCATTTCACATGGAGATATTTATAAATGGTTTTCTGTGCAAACGAAGAATAAACAGAGCTTAAAGCACAAAAACGAACACTGCATTTGTTCCAGGCATAAACTTTGCCAGCATTTCACACGTAAATGAAAGACTTGCATCTGATTGTAACAAGAACATATTCATTCACAATTTACAGAGCGTGTACAGAACACATGTTTAGGAAGCATCTAAATGTAATAATTTAACTGAATGACTGCTTTTGTAAAAGATCTGTCTAAAAGATGCAGCCTAGAAAAGAAAAATAATAGCACTGCTGTCAGTATTTCCATGTAAGTAGCCTAAATAAAAAAATGTCAATACCAATCTTTATTTTGGCATCCAAGTTACAAATGCTTAGAAAAAGCCCCAGTTTGTCTTGAACTATATAAACTATGCAAAACATACATTATGTCCCTTGGTCTTGTAAATTATATGCAAGCCAAAACTGCCTAATGTACATTTGTGCAACATGCAACAGCATGATCTATGGCATTTAAAAAACTTCAATCCTCCATAAATTTGAATTTCAAGCTGGATTTCTGCAAAACAAATTCCAAAATAAATCACAAACTGAAGCTGGCTTTTGACAATGCTCACAAATTTGTGAAATCCCTGAACTAGGCCTATACAAAAATGCTTTAAATCTAAACGAAGAAACTCATAACACACAAGTCAGACATTATTCTCACAGCCGCAGTTCCTTTTAACCACAACAAATCATTAGATCTGAAGCAGGCTTTTGATAGCGTTCGTCATCTCCATACAGTCCCTCCTGCTGTCCAAAGACTGGCAGGAACCACCAAAGCCCACTCTCCAGTGCAGCGGAGGTAGAGGCAATAGGTTCGGAGATGGTGGGCTGGTAAACTTTGCTCCTGCATAAGCCTTTGCTGATTCAGAAGACTGGCTGCTCGACGAGATATACCGCCTTTTTCTTTTTGAAGACGGGTGGCATTCTGCTGGGGGTAAAGATGACCCAGAGTCCACAGACGCTAAAGAGGATAAACCTGGGGTCAGAAAACAGGAATGCAGACCCAAAGGCAGCATATGTCCAGCTGGTAATGGTCTGATTGTCAATGCGTGCTCTTCCGCAAACCATGAACTGGAATGCATACTCAACGGTATGGATCCGGTTGTCAAGGGAAGTGCACGAACTCGAAGCCAAGATTTTGTATGTGGCCTTCGACGCAGTTCAACATTGCAACTGGAGAAGTCTTGCCTCGAGTTGTTCTTCCGAGTATCCATCAACAAATAAGTTCTCATGTTTCCTCAAACAAACTGTAAAAAAATGTTTAATTGAAGCATTTCTGTAAAGCATATACATATAAACAAAAAATAAAACAATTACCTATTCTGCTATGCTGCCAACCTTATCGTCATAAATTCTTCACAATTCAACCACCCTGCTCCATGTTTACCTCATTTTTGCCTGTTGGATGGTTGCAACTTGGTGTGAAGATTGCACCTTACCTAAAGTGCAACATGAAATTGAATCATAACAAGATCAATGAAATGATAGTCACACGGCCCAGGAAGCGGCTGGGCGCAGATGAACCACCAATAACACCGGGACTAAACAGGGTGGACCAAATGAAAATCCTAGGAGTCATCATGTCTAAACACCTCAGTTTCGATCTACACTTCAGTAGCATAAACGCAAAGGTTAGGCAGTCAATGTACGCGCTTCGGGTCCTGGGTGCCCACGGGCTGAAGGGAACAATGATGGACAATGTCACCAAGGCAACAACGGTGGCGAGAATGCTATATGCGGCCCCGGCCTGGTGGGGTTTTGTCGGGCAGGGGGAACGAGCACGACTCCAAACAACAATGCGTCGACTAGTTCGAGCAGGGTATTTATCCGACCCAGCCCAGGATGTTGAACAACTGTATGCGACTGCAGACACCCGCCTCTTCAATGACGTTATCAATAATCCATCGCACGTTCTACACGGACTGCTGCCCCCGATAAAACAGACCCCATACTTACTGCGCCCAAGAGCCCACAATAGGGTAATACCACAAGCAGACACTTTGGCACGCAAAACATTTATATTACGGATGATTTACACATGCGTTTAATGCCGAGGATAGATAGCACACCAAAACTTTTATGACATGTTAGGTTAGCCCAACACATAAACGTGATTCTCTTGTAAACCAAAATGCGGTTAGCAATTGGTATAATAAAGGATATACTTACTTACTTACTCTGGAGTCACCTCCCACCTGAATTCCACAAATCACCACTTCACATCATTTCATTCACCCAGCATCTCTCAAGCCTTTCATGGGTGCCCGCACGTAGGGGCAAGAGGGGTACTTGTCTTCAATGCAACTCTATACGCAAAGAATTATTTTCATCAATCTAACTTCTATTTACGCAAATAATTATTTTTATCAGTCCAACTTCTATTTTAATTTACACAAAGAATTATTTTTAATCAATCCAAATTGTTTCTTAGGTTTTATATCGTTTGGATAAAATACGTTAAAATGGAGTTGATTACATATAGGCCTACAGGGAAATAATAAAATATGCAAAAATGGAAAAGAAATTGCACGAAAATAATAAATACACTAAAATGGAGTTTACCCTGCTCTTTATACAACATTCTGGATAACCCCTTTGGCTTGGGGAAGCGCTCATAAGCCATTATGTAGCACTTTATATATTTAAAAGATTATTTGACATCCATGGGTACAACACACTTAGGCCAAATAGTGCATTGCCCCTCCTGGAATTCACATCTGAAAACATTGGCTACCTCAATACGTGATGACGTATGCCACGTATCTAAGTTTTAAAGTTAAGTAAGTATATTCTTTATTGAACCAGTTGCAATCCGCATTCTGGTGTACATACATCATATATAATAAACAATAAACAATCAACAGTCAATATGAATAAAGCATTCTAACTATAAAAGTTTTTTTCATATTATGATTAGCTAAAGGTAAAACACGGTCATGTGACCGGGGTCGAAGGGAATAGGCCAACAGCTTTTTTGGAGGAAGAAACCTATGGAGAACATGGCCCGGGTTTGCCAGGACCGCCGAAAACAAGCAGGTGTCGGCTTTAAGGCATAGTTGTTCAAAGGTTGGGCTATCACTTGGGAGGTATCGCTGACGGATCAATCTGTTCATTACAGACTGGAGCATTCCCTTCTCCCTTTGGCTGGCAAAGCCCCACCATGCCGGAGCAGCATACAACAGGCGTGCCACCGTTGTCGCCCTCACCACATCGTAAAGCCCAGGGCCAGATAGACCATGGGCTTTACGGGGTGGCCGCAGGTGCTGACACCCGCCCTCCCTCCCGACCCCTCTTACAATCATCTCTTGTTAAAAAGATAAGATAAGCTTTAACTGACCACTTGTTTTCCGCATTTTGGACTTTAGTATGCGTAAGGCATACATGGATTGCCTAGCCCTGCAGCATATTTGGGCAATGCATCTCAAAACTTAAAGTTTCAGTAAGCATAACCCCAGTACCTTCATGCTATGTAACTCTGGTCACTCCCGGGGTGGCCGCAGGTGCTGACACCCGCCCTCTCCTCCCGACCCCTCTTACAATCATCTCTTGTTAAAAAGATAAGATAAGAATATTCTTTAACTGACCACTTGTTTTCCGCATTTTGGACTTTGGAGTATAGACATGGTAATTATAAGCTTATAGTAAGTTTGCCTAACAATGTTCTGCCCTCTCCTACTTCATGGGCACCCATGGATTACCATTATCTTAAGGTGACCTTAATTTTCACGCCTAATTACTGTCGCTACATTTCTTGACACTGCCTGTATGGCAACCCCTTCTCAGGGCCTCCTGTTTAGGACTCTAGCCTCACCACACTGTCTGATAGCAAAGGGCGTTAATACAGTAGGCTATACGTACCCGAACACCGAGACAAACTTCGCCCAGTTACTTCGCAGAACAAGATTTACTCTAATTCTAATTAACATAAAGTGTTAACAGACAACAGAACTATGCTCAGCTTGTGGCAGAAACCTATTCAACCTTTCCGCACTTCGCAAATCTTCTCAAATGAAGAAAATCTAAGAAACCTCAAAATCGCAGCAGACATGAGCATCATCTCGCGGGGTTTTCTGACCATGCTCCGGGTACACCAAGAGCAGGCTCGGTGTATACTCGCAGCATTGATTTCTCTGCTTCAAGTCTGGAACAAAAGCGAGTAGGATGGTCCTAGAACACGTTGCAAGCGCTTGTTTACAGAAGAACAGCTGGTTGTATTCGATTGAACGACCAAAGTTAGATCGATTTAACTGCATCTATGAACGTGATGTTTTCATCCGATTTCAAAAGCAAATGGAGCTATAGGCTATAACAGTTTGGCATTCAAATAAACTGGAACTATCTGTGGCAGAGGGCAGGTGCCGTTACCCTTCCATCTACTTACTCTTGTTCTGGAATCTATACACTAAATTGGACTAGCTCATATTCTGATATCGCCTACTGGGTTAAGGAAGGACCTATGGCATAGCCTCAATGCAGTCCGCAACTAAAAAGTAGGCCATCATAAGTAAGCAAGCAAGTAAACCAAGTTTACTTGACTCCCTCTCCGATTCCAAAAATTCTGCATTAGCCACTTGAAAAAGGTGACTGTGCTCTGATCTTCATAATTATTTTGCTTCAAAACTTTAAGGCAAATTAAGTTTGGGCTCTGTGTTCATAGATGGAGTCTCAATTAAAAACCAATCAAGAAAAAGCCTAAAAGTCTAATTTACTTACTTCTATAGCACCGTCATTTTAACGCACAAGGCATCCATTGATAGCTAGTTGCTCCAAGCAAACCTTAGTTGAAATTACAGACAACTGGGTCAGTTCAATGCAAGGTCAAATAAATCTGGCATTAAGATAGAGGGTGTATGATTCTTTATTTATAGTCATCTGCTTAATAAGCTTTAGCTGTTGGGTGAAAGACACGAATTATGATGATGTAACTGTACAGATAGATGCATACAGAGTTCCTTTTAGACTTTTTATTAAATGTTCTAGCAACAATTATAGACAATCCCTGTCAACATGTCTATCAAAGGGGCCACATGGGATACACATTCCCAAATGGAACCCATGTAAGTCCCACATGTGTCCCATCAAATTTTTATGGGCATTTACTGGCACAAAAACAATCTTTTATTGGCAAATTATTGCCATTCCAAGTTGGTCTATAACCTTATTTTGGTTACCAAGTATGCTAAATAAGAGCTCACATGACACACATGTATACATAATCTTTATTCAGACGAAGCATTTACGCGGGACCTTCTAAGACTTTCACACCTGATGAACATGGGCATTACAGAAATCTGCACAGGAGGGGGCAAAACATGAGTCCTGGCTTAATCTATTCAGAGGTGAATTCTAGAGTGGCTCCTATATACAGTCACTGATGCTGCTGATGAATCACTAATTCCATCACAGTAAAGTATCACTTTTCTATCTTAGAAACAGAGACTTTGTGTTCTGGTGGCATCATTTTCTGCTGTTGCTGCTTCTGAGATGACTTCTTCTTGCGCTGAAGCTGATACTGCTGTTGCTGAAGCTGCTGCAATTGTAGCTGAAGTGCTCTGCATCTCGATTCCAGAGTAACATCCTGACTGGCCTCCACTTCATCTTGAAGCCTGACAAGAATGCATTACCAAGTACAACAGTTGCATTGTATATCAAAAATGTCAATGGCTGTTTATATAGAAGCTCCCAAGGCAGGGTTCTCAGACTTCCATCTCATAAAATACAGACCACCACTTGCATGGCTTTTCAGCAAAATCATCTATGCCTTCACAGGTGTAGATGATTTTGCTGAAATTTGCAGGATGCTACATCAGTAGCAATGAGTTCTTTTCTATGAACAAACGGTTGAATCATTTTCTGCTGCTGCTGCTTCTGAGATGACTTCTTCTTGCGCTGAAGCTGATACTGCTGCTGCTGAAGATGCTGCAGTTGTAGCTGAAGTGCTCTGCATCTCGATTCCAGAGTGACATCCTGACTGGCCTCCACTTCGTCTTGAAGCCTAACAAGAAGAATGCATTGCAAAGTACAACAGTTACTGGTGCATTGTATATAAACAAAAATCCAATGGCTGTTTATATAGAACCTTTATAGAACCTCACTTAACTTTACTGTAACTGTGCTTAACTTTAACTTAAAGATACTGGAACAAACGGTAAAGGTTGCTAAGGAAATCGGTTGCTAAGAAACGTGGTTGCTAAGTAGGCTGGTTGCTAAAGATTGCCAGCATAGTTCCAGAACAGCAGTGAGATGACACTGTGTATGCATTCGTGTATGCGTGCGTATGTGGGATTGTATGTATCTCGGCCATACTATGATGCTATATAAATCGTCTTATTAAGCTTAAGGATCTTTTCAAGGCAACTTTCAAACCTTAATTAAATAATGATCATTAAATTTCAAACAGTTCAGACTGAGTTTCTTTTACTGGGGATAACTGCTTTGTAGACTGCTGTACCAAAGCACTGCCAGACAACAAACCATGATTATGCTAAGCTAAAAAAAATTAGCATAATATACAGCCAGTGGAGGATTCTAAAAGTCAGACTCACTTCTTAAATTCTGGATCAATTTGAGGGAACTCCGAAATACGTGACTTTTCAAGTTCCATTTTCTCTGACAGTTGAACAAGATCCTTGTGCTGCTTTTGCAAATCTGCAAAAGGGTAACATGTTAAAGAAGATAAAAGAACACACCACAAAAAACTTAACTGTCACTGCTAAGATGTCTTGCATGAATGAACCAGTGATATTTTACTTCTCAAAATAATTCCTAATTCAGTTTTAATTCAGTTCTGTGTCCTTGAATTTTACTTCTAATTCTAATTTTACTTCGCCAATAATTTTACTTATCATTCCTATTTTAGTTCTCAGATAATTTTACTTCTTATTTTAGTTTTCCAAATAATTATTAATTTCAGTGCAGTAAAACTATTTTAACGTACTACATGCATGTATAAGATATCTTTGTTCAATTTCAAGAACACTCATTTCCAGAGATTTTTTCATGCGATTTCTTCGTCCATCAGTCAAGATTCCACATAAAAATAATTCTTTCCACAAAGGCCTGTGAGGCTGGAGCCTACAAAAGATCCTCTGCAATGTTGCAATTTTGCTGTACGAAGGTTGCCTTTCCTTCCAGGAAGCAAGAGGATTCCTAGTATAATTCTCCCTTATGTCTGCCAAATAACGACCCATCTGAGTTGTTACACAGTCTTGGTTGCTGCTGCTGCTGGACAATGTTGATGTTGTTTTTGTGACTTTAGTTTCATGTTGAGAAATTTAAAGTTCTGCATGTAGGTGAAACTGTGCTTTGACGTTTACAAAAATATCCTATTTTCGGGACCTACAGCGACACTGGCATATCTGATGCATTGTTAGACTTACAGTTCACCCTTTGCTTCATCTCAACTTAAGGTTCACAAGAAGTAAAATGATTTTACTTCTGAAAATAATTCCTAATTTCATTCATAATTTTAGTTCTGCAAATAATTCATAATTTAATTCCAATTTCGTTTTTGAAGCCAAAATAATTCCTACTTTTACTGCTAATTTTCGTAACGAAATCCTTTATTTTTACTTCTAATTTTAGTTTTCGTTAACGAAAATATCACTGGAATGAACTCACAGTGCACTGTACCTCGTTCTGAAGAAAGTGCAAGGTAGAGCTACTAAAAAGACTTGGGGTTGCACGGATATGAAGATGTTGAAAGGTATGTGTTAACAACACTGGAGAAGGAGGAACAGAAGAGATCTATTTCAATATTATAAGATTATCACTGGAAAGGAGGCAGTGCTGTGGGAAAGGTTCATCGAATAAGAGCCAAATAAAATGACTCAAGGCTAGGAATACAAATGACATATATTTAAGAATCCCAAAAGGATAATTCAAGCAGAGATTTGTCAGTGTAAGAGTTATAAAATTGTGGAATGATTTGGATGATAGTACTGTCTCAGTGGCCTCTGTCACAGCGTTTAAGAAGTATCAATTTGGGTCAACTTGCAGTTTGTGGCTCTAATACAGAGTGCACGTCTTTTGAACCACTTAAAACACTAGTTAAGTTATGCTATGTTAAGCAGTTATGTTAGGCAGCAAATGCCTTTCAATACAAATTTATTTTACTCAATGACAAAGATTAACTAGTCATTGCTCAATGATCCATAATCTATTCCAATCTAACCTGAAAACTTCTAGAGCACCATTGCAACACAACTAATCTACATACGAAATTTGATTGATTGACTGACTGACTGATTGATTGGTTGATTGATTGATATCCTACCTTGAAGTTGGTTCCGCCTTAGTTCACTGTATTGCTTGTCTCCAACTGCGTGATGTCTGCTCTCCTGCTCATAAATCTTTCTCATCTCTGAAACAGTTTTCAGTTGAAAATCTATTCTTTATATTTTAATGCCTGTTAATAGGGACAAATAAACCAAGGAAATGAAATATGATGCACAACAGAAAAATCAATAGGCAAGATAAGTAGACATAAGTAATAAATCTGTTCATGACTTTCGGTGTGAAGACAGGAAATGGAACCATTTAATGTCCCGATAAAAGTTTTAAAGACAGGATTTGGTCATTTGATGATAATGTCCCTACAAAACACTCATATCAGCATCTCACTAGTTTAAAAAAGAACTATTCAAGAGAATAAGCAACGTGTGAGCTGTTCAAGTAAAGACCAAGGCAATTGACACTAAAGATGTTATACCATAAACAAAAATCAATTTAATTCATGTGTAACAAAAGCAACAAAGGTCAGTTGTGGTAAATAACTTCTTTAAAGAAGAACTATTCATGAGAATCAGCAACTGTGAGCTGTTCAAGTAAAGACCAAGGCGATTTACACTAAAGAACTTATACCATAAACAAAAAATCAATTCAATTTATGTGTATCAAAAGCAACAAAGGTTATTTGTGGTAAATAACTTCTTTAAAGATCACACAATCCAGGGGTAAAAAAGATTTAAAGTTGATATCAGGGAATTAAACTTAAGCAATAAGCAAGGTCAGAGGGTCAAACTTCCCATGCCTCAAACTAATTTGAAGTCTAGCAACTGAGTCGGATTTCCAAATTGGCTATGCTGAGGGTTTCCTACTAAACTTGCAAAGAAAATAAAGGTCCTCATGATAGTGAAAAACAACAGAAGGTAAGCAAACATCTTGGGGAATCAAAGGTCAAGAAATACTGCATTAATTAACCCCACTTGGATGCCACTATGTAAACCACTGGATCTGCCAGTGGCAACAATCAGTTCAATCAGCTTAACTACCTGATTGAAGTTCCTGCTGATTTTCAACAAGCCTTTGAATCTCCTGTCTTGCTGCAAGCTTCCTCTGATGCAGTCCACTGACATTGAATCCATATCCAGAAGTAAATTCTTTAACTCGATTTGAAAACTTTTCCCTCTCTGCTTCTATCGTTTCAAAGAGTTTTTCCTTAAGAACACATAATAACATAAGCAGCTTTATAAGCCTGAAACTTTGCAAACAAGAAATGATTTCACATCAGGTTGCCACGTGCCTCTCTTTCTGTCTCTCTCTTTGTCTTTGTCTCTCTATGTCTGTCTGTCTGTCTCTGTCTTTCCGTCTCTCTCTGTCTGTCTCTCTCTCTCTCTCTGTCTCTCTCTCTATACAATACAATACACGTTTATTGAAATTCAAAAGCTGACACAAATGCAACTTCTACAAATGGTTTGGGGTTTCTATGGGAGCAGTATAAACTAAGTCAGTAGGCGTTCTTATACAGGATGCGAGAAATGTAATTACGATCGTCTTTTTAAGGTCTCTTATACGACCTTGCTCACTATTGCGTGGTGGGGGGGAGTAAATTTCGGAGAACATGGTAAGGTTCTCTATTGGTTCTCTGATGATTGCTGTCTGTCTCTCTGGCATTCAGTTTCCTTCTCTTTTTATCCATCTAGTTTAACTTGAAATCTTGCATGCTTGAGCTTGCTTGAGCCACAGGCTAAAAAGTCATCTTGCGACGACTAATTCGATCACTTACAATCATTCAATCGTCATGAAACTTGGCTATAGACTCGCCCTCGCAGACACTTCATTCTATAAAAATTTCAGCTCCCCTAAAAAAATTGCTAGCTTATAGAATCGGGGACTCAACTTTTCGAATCGGGGAATTCCCTTTTCCGATACGCAGCGTTGCCATTGGCCAGCGTTGTCATTGGCCGCAACAAAACGGGCGCTGCCTCATTAAACGAACGCTATGTTGTAAAATGAACGCGGACTATTTTCAGAGTACACGTTATAGGATACTAGATGGATATAGTAAAAACTTTGTTTTTACGGGCTGTATTTTATTCTCTGATGATGCAATTATGTACTGATCATAACCACACTTCACGATTTGCATCTTGAGCTACCATGGTCTATAGATGACCATTTCTCCATTGGGGGACTGATCTCTCTCTTGGCAGACTGATCTTCTGGATGCTGACCTAATTTTGACTTAGTTTTGGTCCAGTAACAGTTGATGCCTTTTGCATGAGAGACCGGTGCTATAAAAACTGCTAATTAATAATACACGAGGACCTTAGAAGATGATGATGATAATGATGAAGGATCTCACACGATCAATTATTCTAAACAGGGTCAAAGCTATACAGTAACTATAGGAAAACGTGAACTTACATACAATATCATATATTTTATACAATGTCACAGCCATTTATTTTATTACTTAAGACCATATTCTGGTCATAAGCCTGCTTGTTTTGCTGCAAATGGCAAGGCTTACAGTTCCATAGCTCAAAGTACAGTAGCATTCTGCCTAATTCTTTTAGAAATTACACAATATTTTACATGGCATGAAACAGTATTTAACTAATGAAAAGCCCAACAACGGTTATTTTTTAATTAAGATCCTGCGCACAATGCACATACAACAGACGTTTGCCTTCTACTTACCAACTGAGATGTCAGATGTGCCTTCTTTGCACTAAGCTGATCTTTCTGCTCCTGAAGTATGGAGGCTCTCAAAGCCAAACCTTTCTCCACTAATCTGGAATCGATTAGCTCTTCAGTCTGTGGAAATGATCAAGACTGAGTTTTCATATGTTACCATAACCATTAAGCATTACACAAGCGATTTGATTTCCATGTACGGTACATGTATCGTATTTGGACATACGTAAAGCATTTCTTACAGCATAAACTAGTCAGAGGCTGTCTCAGTGTGGGAAATAAAAACGTCTTGAGGCAGCAGGCAGATATGGAAGTGACCCCGCCAATATTTTAGAACGGGTCGAGAAGGGGAAGTCATTCCAAGAGGAAGGGCCCACAATAGCAAAAGCACGGTGTTGTATATAATATATGCAGGCATATTGTATTTATGTTACATATTAGTATGTATGTACCGGTACTGGGTATGTGTGTTTATGTGTATGTATGTATGTAGACAAGTATGTATGTGTAAAAGCAATAACAGGTTATATAGCACGATTAGCACCTTCAAAGCACCTCTCAAAGCAGAGATGGGTAACTAATCGATTAGATGCTAATCGATTAGCTAATCGATTAGACAAACAGCTAATTCTAATCGATTAGCTGTCGTCTGATGCTAATTCTAATTCTAATCGATTAGAAATTTTCAGCTAATTCTAATCGAAAATCGATTAGCTGATCGATTAGATGTGTGAAAATTAAGCTAAGCACGCATTCATTAAGAATGAGTTTATTAATACTGAGTTTTCAAAAATTCCTTACTTACTTATTTATCTGAAGGCTGTTTCAAACCTGCAATGATCTTTTCATGGTTATCTGTCCATTCTGCTCATGGTGTAAGAGATAGTACTACTCTTACACCATGATTCTGCTCATGCAACACTGAAAGATTTGCATGTCTTCATGTTCTTCATCTACAGCATCACTGTGTTCCTGCAACCTCAGCTGCCATGTAACGCGTACGCTATTTAGTTCTGCTGGCTACATCGTAAACGCTAGTCGCAGTAGGCTAAGTGATGTACTGATTCAAGACATGCTAATTGCAAAATGCAATAGTGAACTTATGCAGTAGCAATGTCAATAATTGCAGCATGTATTGACCGATGTGGTGTTGCTTGCTGGCTTTTGGACTGTTCTCACACATAGCAGTTGTGCAGCTTTACATATTGTAATAGGCTACAACAACTTGCTGTAGTAACTTGTGCTCTGATTACAATTGGACAAATTCATGAAGCAAATATATGTATCGAACTATCGATTATCTAAATCTAATTCTAATTGCTAATCGATTAGCTGCTGCTAATTCTAATTCTAATCGATTAGCTAAAACCTTTTGCTAATTCTAATTCTAATCGATTAGCTAAAACCTTTTGCTAATTCTAATTCTAATCGATTAGCGGTTCTAGCTAATCGTACCCATCTCTGTCTCAAAGTACCATGTGCACCATAGTCACTGAATCCAAAACATGTGTATATTCCTGTGCACCATATAACAATTCCTAAGAATCTGAAAATTATATTTGTATTATGTAGCATTTGTCAATTATATAGTGTCTTTTAAACAGATTATATTATAAAGGGTTGTTAACCCTCGGGCTACCAAGGTGGGGGGTGGTTGCCACCCCCCCTAGGTTTTTTTCCATCTCAAACTTTTTCCGTATGGAATAAAAATTTGACCTTTTAGGTAGCTGTAGGGGGTTCATTTACACACGTTTTGAGGTAAAATGTGAGATGATATCTCACACCGTTCAAAAGTTATACCCAATATACCCGAGGCACCAGGGGGGTGGATACCCCCCCCCTAGATTTTCGACTATATCTTATCCGTCATTTAATATTAAGAGACACAAATTATACCATTCTATAGAGGGAATGTGGGGCTACATTTCTATGGTCACTGAGTTGACCTGAGGCAACCGGAAGTGCTCAAAATAAATAATAATACGCGTAATATGCGTGAAAATGGCTGAATGGAAGGACTCCCCTTAGTTTTTTGTCTGTAGCGTATTCATTTGTCTTCCTGGAAGAGAAACAAAGATGCCATTCTTTAGAGGGAATGAAGGGCTTCATTTGCATACCTACATCTTTGTCTTTTGAATACCGGAAGTGATCAAAATAAATAATAATACGCGTAATCTGTGTGAAAATGGCCGAATACAGCATTACAACGTAAACCGATATATATGTATGGATATATATGTATGGATGTACATTTATACTATATAAACATGTGTAGGGATGATTTTGTGTATCTTTTATACATAGATTAGTTTCAAAACACACATAATCTTATATTTGTTTATCCAAAAAGTACAAAATGTACGCAATAATATACAATATTGCTAATTAATGGGTTCCGTTGTTAAAAGTGATGTAATTTCGAGGTGCATTCACATAATGTACAACTAAATATACCATTCTGTGCAGAAATGAATGCTGAATCCATTGCTATATTACAAGTTATGATATGTGAAACCAAACACGAAATCAGGGGGGTGGTAACCACCCCCCTTGGTAGTCCGTGTTACAAAAAAGCTTGGTAGCCCTAGGGTTAAGTGATATACTGGCTACAATCAACACACAGTGCTAAATGAAACTGCCAAAATACCCCAGCCTAGCAAAAGAGGAATATAACTGGATAATTCAGTTACATAAAGCTTCTTGCAGCATGGTTCTCTTTAACAACAGCTGGTTGACTGAAGTTCCTGTCAGTGACTCAGTGGCATAACGAAGGGTTTCATCACCCAAGGGCAAGATTTGATGACTGTGCCCCTTTTCAATTTTCTTGTCGACTTTTAATCGTTCTTGTCATAGTACAGTAAACTACTGAAAGTTATTTTCGTGCAACCTTGTGCTGCGCTTGGGGTGGTTGCACCCTCTGCCCCCTTCGTTACGCCACTGGTTCCTGTAGACTTCTTATGAACATTCTCAGCTGGATATTGTCAAAAAATAAATGAAATGAAAACTGAGAGTTCAACCTAAGCACCTTCACAGCTTAGCTTATTAGCTCAACGCTTTAACGAGGAGTATGTACTAAAAGTTAATGGGAAACCAATGCAGCTCGTCATTAAATTGGCATTCAAAGTATCAGAAAATTACATGTCTATTCAAACTGATAGGCTAAATTTTGGCAATTTTGCAGAAAATCTGCATACACCAGGATGTCCAACCTAATTTGTCGGTTGTAACTATTAAATATACTTTTTGAGAATATAAAAACAATAAAAAACACCTTACCTTAGTATTAAGCTGTTTTAGACATGAGTGATATTCCAGTTCAATTGCTTTCCTCTTGCTCGTACAGTCGTCAATCTTCAGGCGCACTGAGCATCACACAAAGAAGACCTAACTTTACTGGATCTTACTTATCTCTGTATGTTCTACCATGGTCCAAACAGGAGCATCATAATTGATAACATGGTCGGCACATGACAATAATACACAAATGTAAAACATGAAATACACCATGAATAACAACACGTGTTGTCATATTCTCACTATTTGACCTACCTTTCTCCTGTGGTGACCTGAAGACTCAGTCCTGGGTCCACTCCTCTTCATTCTGTGTAGCAAATCATTTATCCATTGCATACTCTTCCTCTGTTGACCACCATCTCTTGGTATTACTTTTGATTCACAACTCTCCTTCCCTATTAAACCACATCTCCAACCTCAAGTGCTCCTGCTTCATGCACATTCATTGCATCCGGCCCATGCTCGACTTTAAAACTGCCTCCACCATTGCTATCTCCATTGTCCACTCAAAGCTCAATTACTGCAATTCCCTCCTCCTCAACCTTGAATCCACCCAAAGTAAGCATCTGCAACTTATCCAAACCTCACTAGCCTGAGCTGCCACTAGAATGCCCTAACACCATATCACTCCCATCCTCACTCCTTACTCCACTGGATAAAAATCCCAGAAACAAATCTACTTCAAAATCCTATAACTAACTTACAACTATCTACAATATTCTCAGCCTCACACAACTCCACGAACTCTTGAACATCCAGCCAGCCCGACACCCTTGAACTTGGGCAACTGCCTCCTAACTACTGACTTAAGTACATACAGTACTGTTAAATAGTTCTTAGGAGACACTGTCTCTGCCTACTGAAATTCAGACAACACACCGGTACTCCTGCACGAACGAACATTCCTGCCGGTCCATGACAAGTTTGGGCAGTGCTGCTCTAATGGACTATGACTTTCATTACAGTTTCACTTGAAGTGCCATCGATTGATGCTTTGTGTGTTGTTTAAGTGAAACGCTATTTTAAACTAAAACGGGATTGAACAAAAGTTATATAAATATATAAATACAATACGCGAAAATGAAATTTTACTGAGGTTTCAACGCGGAAAACGTCGATACTGGGTCGAGTCTTAGCTTTGCTTGGTCTGACTTCTATAGCGCCGCTATTAAAATGCACAGGACTTCATTCGATTGTCGCTTCAAGTAAAACTTGTGTGAAAGGTGGGTCCATTAGCTTAGCTTTTCCTGGACTAATTAAGTACAGTTTACCATTATAATTGCCGTATTTACAAAACAGAAAAGTGGGCGATATTACGTGTTCTTAGGTCCAAACATAATTATTCAAACCAAACACCTTCCGACAAGTGCCTTTTTCTATCCTCAGTCTTCTTTTCAGATTCGGCAATCTGATTAAATATATCTTCCAAGCAACAATTCATCGTTCATGCATTTAAATCTAAAACTGCTTTTAACTAGCCTAACTTATCGCGTCCTTTGCGTCTAAAACGCTTCCGCTTCTTAGGCTACTCTCAGCAATGCTGCACAAACGCATAACATTTCCCAAGCCCCAATATAATTAAGCCAACGTTCACGAGGCTAACGTCAATGCAAACACTCTGGTCTACACTCTACACCAGCGATTCCCAAACTTTTCAGTGTCACGGACTGGCAGGAATTTTCCCACTGCAGGAGGACCGGTGCCAAAATTATTAATTATTTCTGTTTCGTTTTCAATCACCTAAATTCCTCAAATATGTATTAAATTTGATTTAATTGCATGTGTGGCCAATTCTTTGACTCTGCTGCCCTTTAAATGCTAGGCTAATGCGCTTTTTGTTATGACTTTTAAAAATATAATCGCCATTTCTT
This sequence comes from Aporrectodea caliginosa, assembly GCA_020284085.1. Taxonomy (NCBI): domain Eukaryota; kingdom Metazoa; phylum Annelida; class Clitellata; order Crassiclitellata; family Lumbricidae; genus Aporrectodea; species Aporrectodea caliginosa. The sequence goes on along the minus strand of JACEVL010000130.1, from coordinate 519,576 downwards.
GATTCCAAGACAATTTGACCAGTTTCGTGATTCTTTGCTGACAGGCAACTGAGGGCTCGCAGACCGGTGCCCACCATTTTGGGGAAGCACTGGTCTACACTATGCATCCAAAGATTGAATAAGTATTTGTACAATTTTATTACTGTCTTAAAAAATAAAACTATGTAATTTCTATCTCAACTGTGATAAAAGTAACAAGATTCTTCATATCACACACTATAAAGTTTGAGCTGGGCACCTATGAAAATTTGTAAAAACAAATTTATGCACATGTATCAAAGTTGTACTTTTGTTAACCACAAGGTCATCACAAAACGAGAACTGAGCACCTGTAATACACCTTTAAAGTCATTAAATATCACAGACAAACAAGTTACATTTCAAACTCTTCTTATATTATTATTATTATTATTATTATTAAACTGTCATTTATAACGCTCCTAAACAAAAAGAATTTGCACAAAAGCGTGTAACAGGAAAGTTACCATGCATGAGAAAAACCACAAATATTGACAAGTTAATTTGCAAGCAGTGAGTCATCTGAACGCAAGTAGGCATAAATTTGGTACAATGAGTACTTTGCATCTTAATATTTCTTGTTGTGTTTGTAAAACTCAAAGTCCTGCAATAAACATTCTTAGTTTTAATTTTTATGATGCACTGCATCAAAACTTCATTTAACACATCCCGTCGTGCCCTGATTGGCAGTCGTGGGCATCTACTAAAGGCAAATGACATAGTCATGTAAATATTCACTGTAACCACTTTTATCGAGATTCCATTGACGGCAGCCTCAGCGGTGCCCCATTTTGCAAACTCATAAACATACACTACCCTAGGAACAATGGAGGTCAGTCATAGTTACAGTCAACTATAATTCACAATTTCTCAAAAGTAGCCACAAACACACCTAATTGTTCAGCAATTCCTGGTCAATTCAGTGCAACATCACAGCTTTATTTTTCCTGACTTTGCAAAGTTTTTCTCAATCACAGTCACATATCCCACTTTTTCTCTAAGTGTCAGTCAGTTCACTATCGAAGCCTTGGCTACAAAACCTAACTCTACATTAACACTCACCTAACATTATCGGGCAACAGTGAAACAAGCAGGGATGGGCAGTAACTGAAATTACGTAATTAAAATTACTTGAAATTATGTAATTTGTAATTCAGTTACATTTACCCATGTATTTTGTAATTTGAAATTATATTTCATGTCCCAAAGTAATTTGTCATTAATTTGTAATTCAATTACATTTTTCCGAGTAATTTGCCCATCCCTGGAAACAAGCATTATGATTAAACTTTCAACAATTAAAAATCATGATTCTAGATTGTCAGCAGTCAAACAATTAGCCGCAACAGATTCCGTCATCACAAGTCCCATGTTAATGAGTTCGTCATGACTGTGGTCAACAGACCAGAGATCTGGCAGGAATGCCGGCTGCATTGTATCAAGGAAATGCTGGCGCCACATGCGCTCAAACGCAACCAATCCCTCTTGCTCAATCACGTGCTGTACCACCTTCAATCCATGCTCACAGAAATCGTCCTTTTTTAACCTGCAACAAAAGAACAATGTTAATTGTAAAGTAGGCCTACCAAATGGCACCCAGAGGCCTAGGTAAACATTATGCATTTTAATAAAATTGTTTTGCAATGCGATTCAAGAAGTATCACTCTCCTGGAGATTTTGAAAGGTTTTGCAGAAATCACACTACAAAAGTGTAGGAGGTGACCATCACAAACGATTTTTCAGTAAATAGTTTTAAATGAACTTGCATCAATAGTGGACTTGATTTTATATAGCACCGGTGAATAAACTGGTCACTCTGGCCAATCTTGTTGCGTTTGTGTCAACGAGTTTGTGAAATAAAGGAATAGTAGTAGTAGTAGTACTCTGGCATGGCTTTTGTTTGGACCTGAGAAATTTCAGGGTTTTACATTACATTACGTTTACAGTACATTACAGTTACATTACATTTATTCTACCACACCCCAGCTGACTCACACTAACTGCAGATATTCATTTCCCTCATGATTTCTAGTCTGCCATAGAATGAAGATTACTTAAAATTTGTATTAAATGTATATGTATCACCATTAAGATTTGAACATGCAAAATATAAATTTTGAAACATTTGAGCTTGCAAGGAATCAGATTCCAGAGTCTGTCATCAAATAAAATTTTATTGGGATAAGTGTATTATCTTGAATAGCGTTAAGATTTGTTGGCTCACAAACCTTGTATCCAGATTTACAGCCATTTCCAGTAGATCTACATCCACATCCGGAACCCCATAATAATCTCTGATCACTTGCTCCAGTTCTTTAATCCTCTGCTCAGGTATTTGTGACGAATTCGACATCAAGGCTCTAAATAACATATATGCAGAGGCAAAGTAAGATAACTATACATTTACTACATCCCATAATAATGAATGAATGATTACGACAATTTCTACAGCGCCTTAACACGGCAAAGCCGTTATCTACAACAACAACGGGCGTGTACTAAAATGTATGGGAAAACCATAGGAGGCTCGTCGTTAAAGGGTTAACAAGTTCAACACTAAGTCAGATACGCTTTTTTGAAGTAATATGTCTTGAGCCTGGACTTAATGAATGTAAGTGCAGTGCGTATTGTAGGTGGAATGCTATTCCAGCACCTGGGTCTAGCCACAGAAAACGCACGATCACTAAGGCCCGTTCTTGAATTCCGCACCTGCAGATTGCCCTTCGCCTCATATCTCAAAGTGGCCCTGCTCTGGTCAACAACATGCTTATGCAATAAACTGCAAGGTACTCTGGTGCTGCACCATGCAGGGATTTGTACAGTGCTCAAAATTGTGAGATGTAACCATTCAGGATCTTGAACCAGTGTTAAAATTCTAGAACATGATAATAAATTAATAATATGGCATTACTGTACAAAAGAGTTCTGAATTCAGCCAAAAATTTAATTAAAGGTAGGCTTACGTCGACGTTAACAGCCCTGCTATCCAAACAATGTTGTTTTTTAAACGCAAAAAATTATCTGCTTACTTTGCTGCTGACTTGACCTTTGTTAGATCTGCACTGTGATAATTTTTGCCAGCCGTCTGCTCTGCGGAATACATCCGTGCCAGTTTCTCCTTCAGCCTTCCGTCATACTGGTTGCTCCTCATGTGACAGGACGTGCACATCAGGACGATGTCATGTGACCTATGCTCTTTCATGATTGTTGGAAAATGCCTGCAAAGAAATGTACAGTCTTTTTAATCTTTTTAACACACACACTCACAGACACACCTGTTCTGTGTCTAACATCAGAGATGTCTATTAGTGTTTGAGAGTCTTGATCATTTTAATTCAAACAGCATCTGCACAAATACTCTGTCTATTAATTCGTTCATTCAAATATTCAGTGCAAGCATTTATATGGATCCCCAATGTAGTGCATGTAGATATTTACATAGCATCTTAAAGAAAGGTGCTATAAAAATGTCCAAATATATAAGTGCTGGTATAAACTTGTTCATCATCACCTACATACCATTTTGGCTACAGTTAAGGATTATTTTTACTTATCATAAATCATACCTGTTTGGATAAGCTAGAGCCATGGTTGCAGCATTCTGATAGGTTGTATGAATGTATGTATGTATGAATGCATGTACGGTATGTATGTATGCGTGCATGCATGTATGTAGAAACTAAATATTGAACATTTTTAAGTAACAAAAAGTTCTTCTCTTTGTATGCTCATGTAAAAAGACACTCATATAGCGCAATTAAAGTACCTCACAATAAACACATGCCACTGATACAAGCATACAGCGTCTCTAGACAGAAGTGATCTGTACCTTGCATATTATCACACGTGGCACAAATGCTTAAATATTCTAGAAAGATATAGGAAAACTACAGAAGAATAAAAGAAACTGAAAATCTGTTGGTTTAAAAACGCACTTTCTGTATTCGTGTGGAATGACGTTCTTTCGGATGTATGATTCGGAAGCGCCACAGACAACGCAGACGTTGTTCTTCTCTCGCAGGTAATAGTTCTTCTCATCCAGCGGCCGACCGGCTGGTTCAAATTTCAGCTGAATCTTCAATGGCTCATCACTGATTTGTACTAGAGTACAGAACATGCTTTCTTAAATGGCAGAACACACATACTCAGGGCATTTATTTATTGTTTATTAACAACATCTTCTCAGAAGCACTCCCCATTCAGCCACAGCAAAAACAAAACAATTTAAAGTGGAGATAATTACAATGTAATGCAATTCTGTATATAACAATGTTTGCTCTTCTGTGTGTAATTGTAATTAGCAACTTCTATTGTGCCGGTGTCTAATAAATAAGGCATCAACCGATGGTACACCAAAACCAAGCCGTAATCAGGTCAGCATCCAGAAGATCAGTGCGTAAAAGACAGAGAGGTCACATATGTGCGATTGTGCGTGCACATGTATATGTATATGAAAGTTACCTGCTGGGAGAAAAGGTATCAAGGCTGGGGCAAGTATTTAGTGAGAAAGTCAAGTTTTAATGTAAACAGAGTAATTTTTCAAATATTTTTGCATCTGTGAGCTTGTTTCCTTTATCATTGTTTCCCAGTTAGGAATGATTCTTACCTCCAAGGTCCTTCTGCAGATACCACTGGGCCTTCTTCAGATCACAGGTGCACAGCAGTTGGCCATCTGGTGAAATCAGCTGGCAGTTGTAGTAGAGAGGTGTCTTACGAGTGACGTACGCTCGACAACCCGCTGGACTCAGAATCGTTTGGTTGCCATCGACAGGTGTCGCTCTCTTCAAACAACAACCCACACTTCATAGCAGACTGCTTTAGCTTTCTCATAGGGTTTTATAAGGCACTATATCATGCTAAATAATTCAAAGGCATAAGTACTTATATGTCTAAATATGTACTTACTTCATGTATGCATATGTATGTACTACTATGTAGATGCCTTATACAGAGCCTTTTATAACTTCACAAATGCAATGCTATGCTAGCCCAGGTGATGTTAACGACATTATGAACAACTAGTTCATCAGCATGTAAGACAGCACTCAGATAATAACTACAAACTCTTTATGATGCTCTATTGTTAATGCAGTCACAGGTGAGAATTCTTCTTACCTTATTGGCTTGAGACTTCTCCGAATACTTAATGTCAACCATTCCCTGGCAGAAAGAAGCAACCCACTTGCCAACGTCAGCATCCGACAGTTGGCCTTTTCTTCTTGTGTTCTTCAGTTGAACCAATTTCATCAATATGCAAATTGCAACCATTGCATCGCGTGCAGCATAACGAACCTGAAAAAACAATGAGAATTGTTTTGGTTGTTTTGGGATGAAAAGATGATCTTAACAACAAATGACTTTATAGTCATATAAGTTTTCCTTTAACACTTTAACGATGAGCTGCATTGGTTTCCCAGTCACTTTAGTACATGCAGTGTTAAACATACAGATTAATGCACTGTGCATCATGAAGATATGTCTGTCTGTCAATGCTATTACCTGCACCAAATTCTCCGTCCCCTCTCTGCCGCGTCACTGCATCCCTTAGATCCTCTGACCAGCTTGACCTCTTCTTTCCCCATGTTAGGGCCACAATGGCTAAATCTAGATCCTTTGTCTACATAGGTCCCTCTCTACGCTCTACCATCCTCTCTGGTGGCATCTCTGCCTCTTTCTCTCACCTTAAGACTTTCCTTTTCTCACATGGTACCTCGCAATGAGAGAGCTTCTGAAAGGTTTATGCTGCGAGAAGCATGATCAGACTTTATAAATGATCAAACATAATACATACAACCTTATGCAGTTATGCTGCAATCAGGAGACTCATTATAGCGTGATCAAACGGTACCTTTCCCATACACCTACTGATGCAGACTTGACTGTCAATTTCCTAAACTGCTCGTGATCCAAACAGTGACATTTGGTTCCTTGTGTGTGCATGGGCCCACCACTGGAGACTCTTTCAGATTACTGTGCATTGCTTTGCTTTTTGATGTAATAATTATTACATTAATTTGTGGCGATATTTAACATCTTAATAGGCTAGCGCAGTAGATATCGTGAAGGGGCGCTCTATAAATGTTCAATTACATTACAATTAAGTGTACCACTATTACACTACCAACTGCACTTCAGAAACTGAATGGTCATGGACAGAATGAATAACTTACCTGTTCAGGTGTAAAAACTTCAGCCTCCCAGTTGCTCACCCTAACAGCAAAGCTTTTGTCCAAGTCAACTCCGATGATTTCCTTTGCCATTGCCTTCAGTCCCTTGCTTCAAGCATCAAAATTAAACATTTACATCACAAATGGAGTGATTTTCCAAGACATTTTGCTCAAGTTTTTTTCAAATTTTTGCTCAAATTTGAAAGATTTTCAACTCACTGTTAGGTAGTCATGTTTAAGCACTTTTATGAGGAAAAGGGTGCTATATAAATTGACATATATAATATACATACATGTAACGACAGTAAGTAGACAATACCATAATAATATAACCATAAATTTATTTAGCCCCAATGTAAATGAAGCACAGCAAAAATATTCCTGCCTCCATTGTTTTAACTCTTTAGACTAACAGAGATAATAACAAACTACAAAAAAATAGTGTGTTTACTAGGAAATATAAAATTGAATTAAAGTTATGCTCGAAAAAGTAGAATTTAAATTTTGTAGCCTGTCTACCTTGGTCACGTACATCGGTACGAAATAAAAATTCTATCAGAAGTACTGTTCTGAAAAAGCCAATTACAAGTAGGTTCTGGTTTCTTATTAATCAGTAATTCTTAATCAAATCACTACAATGATTGATTGGCTATTTCACCTTTTAAGAGCAATTCGTGACCGTGCGGCTGCATGCCTCAGATCAAAGCATCCTTCACAGACCAGGCCATAGTCACGCTCCAGTCGTCTTCCATCGTCTAAACACGCAACACCAACCTTCAGGATACTGGAATAATGTAACACACACATCCATTAATTTCAGTATATAAATCTAATGACTGCTGTAGCAACGTTATCACAGGTGACGGTTGTTTTAAGTGAAACCATAGTCAAAATTGTAATTTTAACAGATTTTCCTGACAAACTGTTTGACACATAATGTTGTGCAATCCAAAAATAGTATGATGCAAAAGATCAGCAATCATTTTAGTGTTTCATTTCCAACAAAAGATATTTTATTAATCACCAACATACAGAATACATATTTTGATGTAATATGCTTTACAGAATACAGCATCAGCGTTGAGCTTAACCCTTTAACGACGTACCAAAATGCATGGGAAACCAATGCAGCTCATCGTTAAAGAGTTAATTAAATCATAGTATTTGGGAGCAGAAACATATACACTATACTCCAAAATCATTTTACAAAAGTTATCAACGCTTTTTAAATTCGTTGTAAACAGAGTAAAAACTGAAAATCAAAAACTTGCAGTCTTTAATTCTAAAGTCATTCATGTCATAAACCCCAATCTGCTGATTTAATGTAATTACTTTCAACCAAGCAACAAACAGATTTGGAATTGATTAGATTAAGCACCTTCTGTCAGCTAGAAGCTTCCGTAGAGTCTCTGGAAAACCACATTTGGCCAAAAGATGCATTCTGACAAGGACACAGGTGCCAGACGCGGACGCAAGCTGAAGCAGCGAAACATTCCGTGCATGGCCATTCTCATTCGCCCATTCACAGTCAAAACCCAGCGCCTGCAAGAAACATCATCAGTAGTTTTACAGTGCATGTACAAGAATGCCAAGAATAACTTCAAATAACTAATGGAGTTTATTAAACTGAAGCTTAATACAAACTACAAGAAGTTAAGTTAATTCTGTAGCACTTGACTTAATTTACCTACAGCATAGACTCGTGAACATGAAGTCTTCTGTGGACATTATGAAGCAGCTTGTAAACTACGCTACATGTAAAAAGCGATAATACTGAATAAGTCAATAAACTGTGCAGTTATAGCACGAAATGTTAGTCACGACAGTGTGTTACATTAATAGCTCTTTGATATATATTCGCTTATTCATTCACGAGTTCTTGCTGTCATAATGCAGCAAGTTACAAGTTATGTCCTACAGGAATTAGGTACGTTCAAATGACTGATTATGGAATACAGGTGTTAGGTTGACCGACTTAAAAGTAGATTTAGGTTTATTACAGGTTTTTCATATTTCAGTAGTTAATTTAACAATAATTTAAAGGTTCATTGTTTTCCACTTACAGTGTAGACATGTATCAATGCATTTATATAGCACCTTTAAAAACGATTCAAAGGTAATGCTATCTGATGGATCTAAACAGGTGCAAATTAAGCTACAAACAGAATGTGTATTTAGTTGAGCCACAGAATACTGAATGTACTCCATTAAGTTATCATAACACTAACTGTTTCTGGAAGCCACATAAAGATGCATTGTTGTAACGAGGTCATTTTCAAATGCCAGACTAATTATTGCATCCATATCCTTGACCGCATCACATATCATAATTAGTGTTATACTGAACTCAGTTCCGCATTTTACAGTTTACTTCCCCAATCTGTATGTGGACAGACTTGGAAGTAACTATTGTTTTCTAATCTCTGCTTAGCATGCTTGTCCCTACTTACACCGCCTCTCTGACTCACTCTCTGGAATGGACAAGTTTGTAAATAGGCATTGATACACAAATGATTGAAGTCTTATGCACTTTTATAGCTATCACAGACAATAAACAAATAATAACAATTGAGATTCAACCAAGGATTTAGCCAGCCATTTGAAGATCCACATAAACATGTCACACGTGTCCTATACCGGAAATTTATGCCAACAATTTGAGTCTTTGACAAATTATACCATACAATAATAGTTCCATCTCTTGAACCATAGTTATATAATTTGAATCTTCTATCTTTATTATTCTGTTGAACTCGTTGTAATCAGTTGCCTGGGTGTCAGCTGTCTTGAGTGCCAATAAACGAATATAGTAATACACAGCAATAACGGTACAGCAGGCATATTGTAATGTTGGCTTGGGAGCTTAGCACAGTAGTTCCTTGATTATATCTTTGTAATGTCTGACAATACTACAAGTAATAGAATTCATCCAAAGTAGACAGACTGTGTCCACTGGGTCTGTATCTGAACAATTGCAGGTTCACACTTGCTGAGTGGACTCCATATATGAACCCCAGGCAAGTAATATGCACACAATTGTCTCACACCTCAGCAATAAGATTTTTACTGACCCTGCATGTATAGTGAGTTCAATAAATATACAAACATATAAATTAATAAATACCACAAGAAGTAACATTATATAACACAAGGTGTTTACTTTTACAGCAAACGTTTTACTGCACCAACACCAATGAATAAGTCTATTTACTGACCTTTATCACTAGGATATCTTTTCTCAGGGCTTCATAGGCCACAGCCCATTCATCAGAATTGCTGACTATGTGAAGGTCCTTGGGGTCGATAGACTTCAAATCGCAACCATTCTTATGTCGTCGCCTCCACAAAAAATAGATAGCTAATCCTGAAGAAACCATTTAATTATTATATATATACAGCATTATGTAACAGTGTAGCATAGTACAGATTATCATAACTTTTAGCACCAAAACATAAGCCATGTCACAACAGGAGATCAAAAGCAAATTTATAGCATGCCTCTATCAAGAGCAGTCTTCAGAGTCATGGTCCTCTTCTTGAAAGATGCAAACACATGAAATTGCAACGACTTTGATTATAATTGTTACCCACCAGTTACTGATCATACTAATTAAGCCGCAACTGTAGTCACAGTGTTCGGACAGTTCTCTACTGTGCAACGCGTGTTTGTTCGATGCAAAAATAAAGGGCAAGCTTATAGTACCGGGGCTGAAGGTTTACTGACGTTGTGAGGGTAGGTTAGTGAGGGTAGGTTAGTGTCAGGGTTAGGGTCGTCATTATAAAACCTGGTAAAGTCTGGCGTTCGCGCGGCATGCCCACAGATACTGTATAATCCTTCAGCCCCGATACTATAAGTTTGTCAAATAAAGGATGTTTACTTAGTGACTGGCTTACTTACTTCCAAAAAGAATTGTCAAAGGTGTTCGCTTAGGTTCAGCCTATTCTCAAGAGACGATGTAATACACATTCTAAGATTGGTAGTTTTACAAAAACTGTTTTAGTGAAACACTCGTTATCTTAACTTGGATTTTTTTACTTACTGCTTAACTAAGCATCACTAGTGAGTAGTGACAACAATTTCAACTGTCGCGTGTTGAGCGATAAAATAAGAAATGCTGTACAGACGACTCGAATCTGTATAGTTCATAAATACAATGAAACAGAAAGTTACCTGATGTGACTGCCAATTACCAAAGCGCTCAAGACAACCGCCGATTCCCTCATTATTTCACCCAAAACAAAACTAAACAACGAACCATGCCCAACAACGACGATGCCAAAGTAAAACGTTGACGACCAGTGCTACCATTCTCTATTTCACTATCTTATGAAATCCCAAGATCTTGCCAGCAAAATCCCAAGATAGGCCAAATAGTCAAGTGTACCAAAAAAGTATCAAGTAGACCTAACTGAAAAGGAAAACGTTTTGATGAAATATGAAATGTGTTTTAACAATCATAATTATTAATCAAAAAATGCCGAGCTAAGAACTGGCAAGAAAAACTGGAGCATAACATTAACTGAATTAAAAAATTACAATGTTTAACATATTAAACCTGCCTAAGAGACAGAACCAAAGCATGTTTACAATAATAATAAACGTCTTTCAGACAGAGACACTGAGCGAGTTTTTTTTCTAATCTGATTCGCTGCCACTGTTTGAAAGTACGGTAGAAACTAGTCTGTAAAATCCCAGGATTGCTATGCCAAAATCCCGATATACGAGGTCGACTCCAAAATCCGAAGATCTTGGGAAAAATCCCAAGGAGTGGTAGCACTGCTAAAGATCTGAGAATATTCAAAGAGTAAAGACCTGTGAAAATAGTTTAAAATGTAAGTAAGTCTGTAGTCAATACAACCCACGCAGAGCCTTCTATCGGTAATAGCACAGAATAGATAACGCTTTATCTATTCTGTGGTAATAGATTAGGCTGACCAGACGTCCCGGTTTTCCCGGGACAGTCCCGATTTTCTGCTAGCTGTCCCGGGTGCCGGGAAAGGTAGGCCAAACTCTAAATATGTCCCGGTTTTTAAAAACTGACCTGACTTTTCGATCTTATATATGATGTATTTCATGTGCGTTTGTCATGTGATCAAATAAAGGATATACTTACTTACTTTATCAACGTCTCCTTGATTTTACTACTGGCATCTGGCGAGTAAATTCATTTTAAATCTCACTTTTTTTATTACCATGCATAATACCTCTTCCGGTTCTAAACGTCATATTGTCGTAGGCCCTAGTGATAATATTCTGATAAAACACATTTTCATAAAACAGTTCAATCTTTTTATGCAACTTCGTTGGAATATTTTTACATGTGGGAAGTTAGTTATGCACCATTCAAGCTGTTCAGTTGGATGAATTTGAGAGGAACAATTACTTGGGATATGTTTGAAAGAAGCCTTGAGGATATCTATCAAAATTTGCAAGCCAGCTGGGTATGACATTGATGACAATGCACTGTTTGATGAAATGACATGCGTTTGTAATTTTGTTAGTCGAGAAAAAGTGGAACAATGGAATGAAAACAATGTTGCGGTGGATAGCAGATGGGTGCAGATTTTCAATGATCTACAAGAAAGAGAGATAATTATTATTCCAAATTTGAAAATGATTCTACAATTCTTGTTAGCAATTCCTGGAACTAATGCTCCAGTTGAGCGAGTTTTCTCACTGATGAACTCTTATTGGTCAGATAAAAAAGTCGATTATCAGAAGAAACTCTTGAAGCTGTTATGATAGTGAAAGTGAATATGGAAGAAACATGACTTTGTGTTGAATTTTATGACAGAATATTAGCAGACAAAAAACTTTTAAGAAGCATACGTTCAGGTGCCAAATTTGAGTATGAAAGTACCCAGAGTAGCTTCTGTTAAGTTTCTGGGGGTCTTTATTGACCAACACGTTGGATGGTCTGAACACCTTACCCACATCTCTGCTAAAGTAGCTAAATCTATAGGGGTTATTACACGCATCTCGGCACATTTACCAAATAAAATTTTATTGAGCCTTTACTACTCCCTTGTGTATCCTTATCTGTCTTATGGTAACTTAGTATGGGCATCCAATTATAAAACCAAATTAAAGAGGCTTCTTATACTTCAAAAGCGTATTGTTCGAGTCCTGGCCAGGGCCCCTTTCAATTCTCACACCTCTGCACTATTTCAAGACTTGGGAATTTTGAAAATTGAACAAATTAATATTTATCAAGTGGGTGAATTCATGCACCGATATACTCACAATCAGCTCCCAAATGCATTCTGTAACTACTTTAAATATATTTCTGATCAGCACCCGCACTATACACGGAATAAAGGGAATAAGTATCTCGTTGACTTCTCACGCACCAACATACGCAAATTCTCACTAGTTATATGGGGTCCCAGACTTTGGAATAGTCTTTCTCCCTCCTTAAGATATATTCCTCACCTCACTGCATTTAAAAGGAAACTCCGGGAACATCTTCTGTCTAATGGATCTTAACTCTTGCATGTTTGATGTACAGATACTGCCGTGGTCCTTTGATCTTCTTACATTTTTAACCTATTCCATATGTGTTTCTAGCTATTATTTTTTGTTTTTTGTTCTTTGTTTTCGTTTCGTTCTCCTGAGTTACTTCTCTTCTTTTTCTCTCCTCCTTTACTTTCTCTATATTACTCTTTATATGTAATCCTTATTTGCTGTCTTTACTTATACTGCAATTATTATATTAATATGTTGTTTAAAAAAGTACTGCTTAACTGAACAGTGAAGATCAATTTTACTGTCTTTTGTTTACCTGTTGTGAACTGATCTGCTATGGTACTCACCACTGCCTTGTAATTTGTTTTTTGGGAACTGGCCATTTTCTTCTAATATTGAAAGTGGGGACCTTCTTAGCGGGACCTAGGTCCCTTTAGGTCTCCCTTATTGACCATATTACCCTGTTCTTTTGACTATCTTCTTAATGATTTGTCATTTCATTCTTAACTGTTTTCAACATGATTATCCTTGGATGATTTTCTGCTTACATGTATTTTTTTTTTTATAATTTGTATTTTGTTTCTTGATTTGATGGTTCAATAAAAATGATTTTGATTTGATTTGATTTGAGTAGGCCTAACTGATTTGAGAAATTTAGATTTTAATTTTAAATTTAAAAGCATGATTTGAAAAAAAACTTTCACTTAGTATAGTCTTATACCAATATAATAAGCATAAAATAGATATTTGTGCAAGTTATATTAATATTAATTATTGACAACATCACAAATTTATTTTGTGATTGAAGTGTCCCGGTTTTTAGTTTCCAATATCTGGTCAGCCTATAATAGATAGCTCATGAACCCACGAGACTGTTTTCAAGAAATATACATAAGAACAGTGTTTTTGCTTCCGATTTTTTGCATTCGATGTGTTGACGAGATGACGAGTTCTACATCACACAATAATAAAAATGGGGGTTGAAATGGGGTGGTAAGCGTCTCTAAAAGCCTCTGCTACCCAAATGCCCACCACGCCACCTTCACGTGGTACCCCTGTTGGAAACAAAGTGCGTGGTGGACGACCGAGCCCTCGCCGGTATATGCGAGCCCAGAGACGAGGAGTCGGAAAGACGGACGATGAAGGACCAGGGGCGCAACCACGGTCCAGAAGTTGGGGGACCTACTAGAATGTGTGAGTGGGGTAGGGGAATTGCGAGCGCCGAAGGCTCGAAGCTGCGATTGCCGAAGGCAAGAAGCCCCTAACGACTAGGGGTATGGGGGAGCGTCGTAAGCTCCCCCATCGGGGTCTGGGGCGGAACCCCAGAAGCCGACGCAATTTTGAGCATTTGATGCCAAATGTAGCACATTTTGGGCTTTTATTTACCTCAAATTTTTCACCGATGATTTCGATATAAAAGTACCTAATCCATCTAGATCTGTGAAAAATGACTTTATTATATGAATAAACTGGAAGTGAAAAGGGTTTAAGAGAATTGAACGAAAAAGACTAGAATAAGCTCTAGAACAGTACGTGTTTGTCAAAACTAGGAACATCGGCAGGGAGGAAGCCTGGACGGGTCATTTTTCTCAGAATACCGTTAAGGCGTTTATGTTCCCCTACAGTGGCAACAGTGGCGGCGCCAGACACTTTTTGTTACCAGGGCATAGCCAGGGCAGTCATACAAGTAACCAGTGCAGAGGTGATTTATGGCAAGCGTGGTACGCGAGCTTATATGGTGACCGTCACCATATGCATCGTGACCATTTAATTTCGCGCTACCGCGCTCGCCATAAGTCGGCCCTCTGCACTATTATACTTGTCAGGTCAGAGGCTCAGATGGGCAAAAGCCCTCTGAAGCTGAACGCTTTTGCACATTTGTAAAGCAAATTTTAACATCTCAGTGAACTTAGTAAAGCATTAGGCCTACTAAAAAATACTCTTTTGGGTAGCATGCACAACAGTTTTCAAAAGCAACAAGTTCAACAAATAGAGCCATTGATTCAGGTAGGCCCTACTGTTTACGCATTTGCTCAAGTAACTCGTGTCATATGAGATGCAATTAAGCCTATAGGGGTTAGACGTTGATTTATGTGCAGTTCGCGTGTGAAATGTAGACTTTATTGTGGGATCCTAAGAAAGACAAGGGGTTGAACCCCTAACCTCCCCGGCAATTCTCACCCTGGTGTTTGCTACTGACAATAGGCCTCCCGCTTCCATCTTCTTCAAACGGACTACTAGGATGACATGGGTCCTGAGATAAAGTCATGCTCTTAATTAAAGGAAGCAGATGCGATAGTGGAAGAAAAGTGTGCCCGATCAGTACCGTAGGCTATATCGAAAGATCGGCCCAGCTTAAATAAATCACAGTCTGAGGTAGCACTGGAACTAGAAGTAATGTCAATTTCCTCACCTCTAAAGGCTCTAATGACGTCTATTTTCTACTTGGAAGTTGTCGGCACATCGGAGCAAAGTGAACTAATAGCTAGCCTATCGGCTTCTTCCTCCGCTGTATCTGCATTCTCCACAAACATCTGCAGCTGAAGGAATATCAGCACCTGAGGTTTGCATCTTAAAGAACAAATTGATGGAAGGAGTACCGACAACAGGAACCTCAATTTTCGACTTTCCTCTGCTCCTTTCTGAATGCCAGAACTGTACATACGTTTCAAGGTATTAATACCGTATTATGGCTGATGAAGATAATTTTCGTCTACGTATTATATTTAAAAGTAGGGGCCGACGGTAAACGAATGAATTATACCATGGCATGTACAGAGACACTGTAGGACAGAGACAGCGATTATATTATATAATACATACATTATATTATATATGTATGCATATATATATAGAGAGAGACAGACAGACAGACAGAGACAGAGAGACACGCTGGATCAGAGTGGATGCATGCCTCAATGGAAGAATCATCACTCACTGCCATGGCCCTATATCGAGCGTGTCTCCATGTACAAACAACTGAGTGTTCGCTTCTACTGTGGTTCAAAATTCAAATATTCCGACAGGTGATTGATAGACCACACATACACACGTCTGTGGACCTGCAGTTGTGTATCATGCTATAAAGCTGTATAGCAAAATTTTGGAGCCAAAATTTGGCAGGGCAACGACCAGGGCAAAGGCTTTTTTACCAGGGCATTTGCTCTGGCATGCCCTGGTGTAGTGCCGCCACTGAGTGGCAAATCCCCACCAAACAGAGGAGGCATAACGTAGCCGTGCGAGGATAGTAGCTCTAACAATGTCAAAGAGACGTTCACCGTGGTGACCGTGGGCGACCAAAACACGTACTCGAACATGGATTTTCGGGGTTTGCAGCATATTTTGTCCATGTGTGCCCCAAAGGCCAAAGCCAATCCCATCAGAGATAGTGACGCCCAAAATAACCATCTCCTGGACCCGCTCGATGCCAGGGATGAGAGGAGGGAGGGCAATAGGTTTGAACCTCGGTCGTTTGACAACCATTTCTCTGGTCATAGCATGGTTTAATTTAAGATTGCTAATGGATGCCAATTGCCCACTTAGAGATAAGGTCAAGTTCAGAAAGAGTGCTGTCAATGCAGGAAGCAGGGACCAGCTTGCAAGTAGCTATCGTCGCCATATTTAGGGAGACGGTTTCTACTGTATTTAGGTTTAAGGCTAGAAATGGCTATGACAAAATCAGTAGGTCCAAGGCCAGAGCCTTGTAGTATACTGGCATTAATGGTACAGAGGGGAGAGATTGCAGAAGGCAAGAAGTTCCTAACGACTATAGGCGGTATGGGAAGCGTCGTAAGTTCCCCCAATCGAGGTCTGGGGCGGAGCCCCAGAAGCCGACGCAATTTTGAGCATTTGATACCAAATGGAGTGCATTTTGGGCTCTTGTTTGCCTCACAATTTTCAAAAGTTGGAGGGACCATCCCAATTAACCTGTTCGAAAGTTGGGGGCGTCGCGTCCACGACGTCCCAACCTGTTCGAAGGTTGGGGGAGCGTCCACGGGACATAGGGTGGTTGGACGCCTATGTGAAGGACATCGACGCTCGGAGATGGTGTCTCGCTAAAAACACCGAGAGGAAGGCAACGGGAAACCACCTCTCTAATTTCCCAAGAATCACTTGCAATGACGACGAAAAGTAGTTGTTGAGAGGAGGGTTGAATGGGGGCCTGAGGGGAGGACTGGTCGGGGCGCTGGTGTGGAGTGTGGCGCTGTGTGGGTCGGGGGCCTGGACCATCGGGAGAGAGGGGATTGGGAGATTGGAGGCTTTTGGGGTGTGGGTCTGGGGAGGGATGGAGAGGGTGGGCTGGACTGGGCATGTGGCGGGGTGCTACGGATGGTTGAGGGGCGGTCGCTGGTGGCGGCAGTGGGGGGGACGGAGGGGCTGGGTGGGGCGCGTGTTGGGGGAGACTCCCTTCTGGAGGGGATCGTGGACGGGAGGGTGGGGGAAGGGAGGGGCGGATGGTGCTGGGGTGGGTGGCCGACGGATGCAGCGGGTTAGGGAGAGGGCACAGCACGGGGAGGAGTGGCGTCATTGGAAGTTGGAACCTGCCGAAGGGCAGAGAACTTAAAGAAGAAGGGCTACACGTGTAATGTATACAGGCCTACACGTACGTTTTCTGAGTGCTGCAAAATTCAATACCGAACCCAGCGGTGCAAAAAAAACGGATTAACCCCCTATAATGCGTGGTAGGTCTATAGTTGATAACACTGTCTTGGTATAGTTATCGTACAGAACACAGCTGATATTGTCTAATTTGTCTTCGATGTAGGCCTATAGGTACGTCGTTGAATAAAGAGCATAATTTATTTTTATGGATGGATCCAGAGCTTAATGACATCCTGGGGCGTAGGGCAACAAAGGCCGTTGACGATGATAGAAATTATTTTGCTTAAATACAATGTTCTAATAAAAAAATAAAAAATACACCTGGCTTCCCAACCGGCCGAGTCGCAGCAACTGCATGGCAACAGACCATAGGCGGAGACTTGGTCTTGGGTTTGGGGGGGATTGATTATGTCTATACTCATCATCTTTATATTGCACGCGCGGTTTTTATAGCGCCTGGCTTCCCAACCGGCCGAGTCGCAGCAACTGCATGGCAACAGACTGTCGTGCTCGGTTTTATTACTAGGGCCTACTACTGACATCCGGCATTCCGGCTCCTTCTCGTTATCATAAACTCTAAATTTCTAAAGCGCTACTCTAAAGCTAGATGTGCCAAGCGCCAGCTTAATTATGTATTCACGGGTAGGCTACTGCGTCGTATATCAGAGGGGTTGTCCGAATGTCCAAAGTTCGACGTCCAGTGTAGTGTGAGGTCCGTGTCCGGTTGCCAGCGAGAGGTAGATCGAGCACCTGTATGTCGTTTTCGTTGACGTCGGGTATTTACGTTGATGACAGCTGTATGTACTTGGATGTGTACGGCTGTATGTACAGTATGTATGTATGCATGTGTATGTATGTATGTATGTATGTATGTATGTATGCCTATGTATGTATGTATGTATGTATTATGTATGTATGTATGTATGAATGTATGTATGTATGTATGTATGTATGTATTTATGTATGTGTATATATGTACGTATGCACGTATATGTAGGCCTACTATAAATATAAGTTCTTATAATTATATGCATTTTAATATATTATCTAGCTTCTCTTAACGAACATCTCAAACGCGCACTGCTGCAGAGTTGTCAGCAGACTGAGTCCAATGAACGACCGGAAGGTCCGTCTTTTAATAAGGTCAGTCTCTGGTTGATCGGGGTACTTCTGATGGGAGTGTCATTTTCGCAGAACCCCTTTCCAACCTGTTCCTTGAGGAGTTGATTCTCTGCGACCACCTGTTCGTATTTCACCTGCAGCAGCTGCTGATACCTCAACACCTTGATCTTCTCGCTGATCCATCGCTCTCTTTCGCGGGCGAACCGGATCTGGCACGCTGCCAACTCTTCCTGCGCCATCTGTCGTCCACGTCTTACGTCGACATCGTCGTCATGACAACGCCGTTGGTTGCTGATGCTGCTGCTGCTGCTATGAGCATCCCGACGGGAAGATGGAGGACTCGAATCGGAGACTTGTGAAGTGAAGACCGTAGAGGTCATATCGACGATTTTCTCTCTCAGTTGTCGCCGGACGTTTTCCATTTCCAGTTCCTTTGTTTCCAGTTGATCCGCAGTGTCCTTGAATTTCCTAGCAAGGTCCCGGTTTTCCGCCGTGACTTCCTCGACCTTGGTTGTCAGATGGCTGCGCTCCTTCTGCAGCTCGTAAATACGAATCAGAAGTCGTTCCTCCATCTGAATCCACTTCCGGTGCTGACCCATCATCGCCTTTCCACACTCGGTCGCCGTTTTCGTTTCTTCCACCGGAGTAGTCTCCGTTAAACCACCGGAACTGACCAAGTCCTCTTGTCTGCAGCCATTGCCGCGTCTGACGTAATTGGTGCTGAGCATCTCCTTTATGAATCGGCTTCTGCTTCCTTGACCTTGGACTGGTTCAGAGGTCGTTGTCGTGTCATCCAAGGGCGTCATCCACCGATGCAAGTGGTCCTCGAGCTGCCCGCCTTCACCGTTCAGGAGTATCCTTTTCCCTGCGACGGTTCCTCTCGAATCTGAGAAGGGAACGTCGTCCGAGAAACTGCGATCGTGTGTAAGGTTCCCACTGCGTGAGAAAGAGTCGTCATGCGAAATATAATCCTGGGAGAACGAGTGATCGTTTGTTAAAGTGATGTCAACCTGTGAGACAGATCGATCATCTGAAAAATTGCGATGATCGTGCGAGTAGTGTGGCGACCGGGGTTGGCAATTTCTTCCTCCTGCGTTTGTATCCAGATAAGTTCCATCCGAAGAGAACTCTCTACTTGTGTTATCTGCCAACCTTGCAGGCAAGCATGATTCCGATGAATATCCCTGTGTTGGTGTCCTGTTAAACCCTCTGGAGTCTCCGCTACCAGAAAGATCGACCCTACCAATGGGGTTGATATGGTTGCGCCACAGGTGCTGTATGTTGTTGACCGAAGCGTATCCAAAGTTATCTGGATTTCGAGAATTTTCTTCAGTAAACGATGAGTTGTGTCCAGGAAGTGGAAAAGCCAGAAGAGCCTTTCCACTTTTGTAAGTCTCACTACTGGCAAAATTCTCAGAGCCACGCATAAGTTGTTGAGTCACTCTTGTGTAACATTCACCGGTTCCTGTTTCAGCAGCAGTTCCAGTCCCCTTCGAAATATTATGATACACTGTTTCACTGCCCCATACATTCCCTCCAGTATTATTCCAGCTCTGAGGATGATCGTAGCTGATGGCGTAGAAGGGTCCTTGAAGGGAGGGACCGTATCTCCGGTTGTTCATAAGTGGTGAGCGTACAGCGTCCTTGTTGCTTTGTTGTCCAGCTACAAAGGATACAGGTTGACTTTCAGCCAAAGGGTAGTGACGAGTGTTCTGGGAAAAGCCCGGAGTTGGCACGGCGGAAAAGTCCTGGATGGTGATGGTCGGAGGAGGGGCTGAAGCGAAGGGGTCTCTGGCAGAGTGTGGTCGTCCATCGTTCCACAACGGGGACTCAACGGACTGGGACAGGAATCGCGAGGACCTGGATCGCGGGGATGGAAGCACAGTCGAAGGACGAAGAGTGGTTGAGTTATCCAAGGGGCTGCCCGGGTACTTGGCATACGAATGCCCTTGCACCTGTCGTGGCCAGGTTCCCCCAGCCCCGTTCCTGTGCTCTTCCGGCTGAGTCCTATTGTCCTCGTAAGGTCCCATCACCAGCTGCGCCCCATCCATGTCCGAATAGAAATTCCGGCTGCTGAAACTGTTTGGCATCGCTGACCGGACAATGTCCGGCGGCGCTCTTCCCAGGTATCCTTCCGCGAGGTTCATCGGTCATGGAGCACGCGCCCGCTTGCACTTGGATTGACCTGACGTGGAAATGTCGCAGCGATTTGAAATTCCAAGACAATTAACTGTATTAGTCGACGACAATTAGTCTCTGCTGTGTGCTTGTAGCACCTGCAAAAATCAACACAGATTAGGCCTTAATTTTTTATATGCACAGACTCTCTACGATAGTATAGTTTCTGTTTAAACTTTAATCATTAGCGACCTCCTCCTCCTTCTTCATCCATGCTTAGGACTGCCTGGACTGGCACTGCATGACACTAATGGCACGGAAGTGCAGTGTCATATACGGTAAATAGACCCAAATATGATTCGTAACCGTTACTGGAATCGTAATGTCGAGATTTCTAGAACGCCAAAAGAAAGCTAAGTCCCAGGATCCACGCAGTACGGCTTGCTGCCAGATCAATATCCAAGGGTCGACCAGGTCAGATGGACAAAGTCAGATGGACAAAGTCAGATGGACAAAGTCAGATGGACAAAGGTGGCTGGTAATTAGAATCTGAATGGCCAGGGGCAGGGAGGCAACACCATATCACTGCTATAGCAATGCCCACATGGAACCCAAACAAAACATGTATTCCCATATAAGGCAATTAAGGACCCCTATAAAAACCGCCTAGCCTAATTCTCATAATTTAATACCCATGGAAATGCAGGCATGCGGGATAAGCAGCTAGTGTTGTATCAATTACATTGCAAATGTAATTCAATTAGGCCTATAATTGCAATTACATGCTTGTAAATGTAATTGAATTACAATTACAATTACTTGATTATGAAAGTAATTCAATTACAATTACATTTTGATTGTAATTCAATTACCAATTACTTTTCAATTATTCCTTTAAAATTGGCGCATGATTTGAAAAAATTTCGATAATGTTTCATTTGCTCTATTTTGAAACTAAAACATCCAATGGGCCAATGACCTGTAAATTGTAATATATACATTAAATTGTATTATAAGTTTGCGAAGGTGCCAAAAATATGATTTACAATTATGATCCGTTAAAACAAGTTAGACTTTATTTGATTTTTAGGAGTAGAAGTTTTCAAAATGATAGTCTGTTAGAGTAGAGAACTTAATTAGTTGATTGCGCCTGGGTGAGTCAAGTCATCCAGCAGTGCTAAAGAGACGCTCAACTGGAGCTGAAGATGGAAGCTCTGTTTTCTGTAGGCAGCTGCAGTAAGCTAGCTAAGAATGACTGCTGGTCGTCTGTTAATGATGGTCAGCCCTTGACCTTTGGGGTCTATCAAAGTATGCTGTAAGACTGTCAGAGGGGTGTAAGGATAGGATAATGTTGACAATTATGTTGCCATGCAAACATAATGCATAGCAGTTTATTCAAGTAAACGGGTGGCCCGGGTCAACCCAGCAGGCTGGCATATTTGCTGACTTTATGAAAGTAATTTGTAATTGACACTTCATTCAATTACAAATTACATGCAATATTGTAATTGAAATACAATTACAATTACTGGACTTAAAATGTAATTCAATTACAATTACAATTACGGAACTTGTAATTCAATTACGTAATTCAATTACATGTATTTCAATTACTGAACAACACTGCGGATAAGGGGAGGAATCCGAATGATGGAACGATTTGCGGAAGAGGAGTGTTGAATGAAAGACCTACGTTAATTGTACGTATAGGTAGAGATCTCAGTATTGCAAAGGGGCCGAGCAATTATAGGGCCATGGAGCGATTTCCGAAAGGAGGGCAGAGGAGTGTTCGGGCGAAGGGATCAGAGGGATGGATAGCAAGTAACGGACAAAGGTAGCTTATACAGGGCCAGGCTTGCAGGCGTCCACTGAGCTCAATAGAAAACCTGAAGAACTAAACAATTCGCCTTATGCAACAGACCTACATAATTTATCATGTTTATGTTCATACATCATATATCAGTAGGCCTATGTCAATCTTAACGCATAAACGTATTGATTTATGAAACGCCGATAATCGGATTAGGATAAAGATAAAAAAAGGCGTCAGTATTGTTCGTCGCTCTGTGGAGTCTATAAAAGCGGCCGAGGAAACGCTTACCTGAGCAGGTGTACGAATCAATCGATACCTAAATGCGCTTTCTTTATAATTATCACATTCTGCCGTATGCAACTACAGCACACCATGATCTACAGTGAATGAACAACGGATCAACTCAGTCACGCGTAGTAACGTGTTACCAGTACCTGTTTCAGCTATAGCAGGACGCGTTACGACAATGCATGAAACCGGTTAACGTAACCGTTACGAGACAGCGTAGTCATGTAGCGTAACCGCTACCAGAAAATTTCACCAGTTAGTTAACCGTTGTGAGAGAACACATCCTGTATTACTCACCTGCAAACATGACAAAGGACAGCTCATCAAACGTAACCTTAGTTCTGTGCGTAATCGTTTCTATAGGCCTCTGAGCATAATCGATTTGCCCTATAAGACTGTGGTCGATGCAGCGTTCATATACACGCACGTTGATTTTGAACGAGAGAGAGAGAGAGAGAGAGAGAGAGAGAGAGAGAGAGAGAGAGAGAGAGAGAGAGAGAGAGAGAGAGAGAGAGAGAGAGCGTGAGAGAGAGAGAGAGAGAGAGAGAGAGAGAGAGAGAGAGAGAGAGAGAGAGTTGGCTGCCAATGGACGAAGGCGTGGCTGCGGTCGAGCCTGGAGATAAAATATATTGACTGGGAGAGCGGGAGGCATGTATGGGTAGTTGGAAGGGAGGGAGAGAGCAGCCGAACGATCGAGCGCCCAGCAGCTGTAACGGCAGCAGTCGCTGTAACAACGGCAGCAGCTGTAGCAGTAGCTGTGATCTGTCGTGACGGTCGCTGGAGAAATTATCGATGCGACTAGAGGCTGACGTCGAATGAGACGGTTGTTAAGAGCGGCGGAGGAGACGAATGACGACGACGTCACAAGACCAACCGATGGATGAAATAATCGACCACTGATGACAAAGCATCTACTACGGGTCTCCCCACCCATCAACCATCACCATATCTTACGCCAAGAGGCGGCGCCAGACATTGTTGTAGCCAGGGCATAGCCAGGGCAGTCATACAAGTAACCATGGCTGCAGCGCAGGGGCAATTTATGCCCCAAATAAATTCTCGGCAGGGCAAAATTCTGGCAGCCTATTGTGGCAGGGCAACCCCCAGGGCAAAGGCTTTTTACCAGAGCATTCGCCCTGGCTTGCCCTGCTGTAGCGCCGCCACTGCATACGCCCCAGCAGCAGGGTCCAGCGGCAATGAAGTGATGATGATGACGATGATGATGATTACTGCTGCTACCTCCTCCTCCTACTATGCTACTGCTACTGCTACTGCTACTACTACTACCTACTACTACTACTACTACTACTACTACTACTACTACTACTACTACTACTACTACTACTACACTACTATGCTACGACTTCCATCACTGCTACTAGTACTGGCCTAGTACTAGTAGCAGTGACGAGGGTCGTATAGCTACTAGGCTAGTATGTATAGTTTCAATTTTAACATAATTATTATTATTTTTCTTATTAATCCTTCAGTTGCATTATGAATCGGATGAGATTGTAATGAAACCGTCGGAAGTCTGCTGCGAAGTGATAAAGAGCACGTGGCAGAGTGTTTTGACTACAGATAGAGGTTGGACGATATAGCGAACGCTGCGCTGGTGAAAGTAGAGAGGGTGGGGTGAGTTGAGGGGATTGGGTTCATGCCACGCAGATCTAATTATTCGAATATACGATACTCATGCTTAGGGGCGGATCATTTAACAATCTTCCACCCCAAGTCATGTTTTTTCTGATAGCTGTGCTCTAGTTTCACTTTGGAGTAGGCGTAATATCTTTCTAGTTAGGTCTAATATTTATTTTTGTCGTCTCACGAGCAGTACCGCTTTAAGTCAAATTCAGTGTTCAAATGTCACGACAAGGTTCGTAATCGTAGTGGTAAAGTAAACTCCAAACTTCTAAAGCGCCATTCGAAAGCCAAGCTAGGGCACCAGCTTATTCACGAGCACTGCGTCGAGTCAGAGGGGTTGTTCAATGGGTAGTTGGGAGCTTGAGGCAGATGATGGTGGGTGATTGGCAATGATGGTGGAGGGACGGAAAAACTGCAGAATTCAGGAGATCAGACGGTGAGGGAGATATTTCATATTTAGGAAAGAAAATAAAGTCGCTGACACTGCATAGGCTACTCATGGCTGCCTCAATCCCTGCCCAGGGTGAGAATTGCCAGAGGATTGGGGTCAAATAGTCTTTCTTAGGATCCCATAGTAGTCACATTTCACATCCAAACTGCACATAAATCAACGCTGCCTCTAATGATCTAATCCCTTAGCCTAAGGGTCTGCTCTTCAAGTGGGGCAAGGTAGTCGCATGGATACAGCGCTCGGCCTGTAACGCAGAGGGTACTGGTTTGAGCCATCACTGGGGCGGACACTGTGTAGTGTGTACGGCTCTTTTGGAAGTCAATTTCAACACAATCGATGTTCTGTCACATGGTCGTGTGTGCAATTTGAACTTTGGAAGGATGGCAATATCAAAGCAGTTGTATTGTATTGTATTGTTCTTCTGCATATAGCCATCAACATCTGGAAAATGCCTCATGCCTCACTCAGCTCTTGTAAGAAGGGATCAACCATGCAATAGCGGCCAATGTATTAAATTCACTGGCAAAGAACGTGCCCTCATGTGCAACGAAGAAAAATGCTGCCTAAATTAAGAAACAAAGTAAAAGTAAAGATAAAACACTTATAAATGTAAGCTCCATAGAAACGGCTCAGCATGATACCAGGATTAAACCATTTTCAGCCGAACACAAACTAGACCACTACAGACAGACAGACAGACAGACAGACAGACAGACAGACAGACAGACAGACAGACAGACAGACAGACAGACAGACAGACAGACAGACAGGCAGGCAGGCAGGCAGGTAGGGAGACAGACAGACACACAGACAGACAGACAAGCAGACAGACACAAAGACAGACACACAGACAGACACACAGAGACAGACATACAGACAGACAGACACAGACACACACACAGACAGACAAACACACACACAGACAGACAAACAGATCTATTTAAAATCTATGCAAATGAACACAATTGTCAAGACTGCTTGAGAAACTCTCTTCTTCATTGACTCATTGAGAACGTACGAGATTAGCAAATAATTACGAAAAGGAATCAATCTGCGGAAACTACGTCATGATAACACGTGACCAAGATGCAGCATATTTGGTGTGGAAAAGAGGTAATGATGTCACGTGACCATAACACGCTGTGCATCAATTTCGGTGTTTTCAACAGATTCACGAATGACTTTCGGCAAAAACAGATTTCATTACAAGTTGACCATGCAAAGTATGGTACATTGATCTACAATTCTACATGATCACATGTACAGCTACACAGGCACAGGCACGTAAAGAGACTTAAATTCAAGAGGAGGTAACTTCACAGACCATTGGCAAAATCCTGGTCATTGGGGTCATTGGTCAATAGAAGTTCCAGTATATAAAAAAGCAAGAGGAGGCAACTGACTCCTCGTGCCTCAATGTAGCAACGCCTAAGCAGCTACATGCATGCACAAACAATTTTATTATACACCCGGGCTCCATCCTCATGAAGTTATGCTGCTGTATCGTTACAGCACAAAGTATGTCTGATGTCACATGAATTTTAAATTCAATACAGCTTCCTATCAATATTAATAGCAGGGTAACTTCTAACGTGCCACTCTAATCAGTGGCGTCACTCGGGGTACGCCAGGGTTGCGGGCCGCACTGGGTAACACCTTCACAAAGTTCAGAGAGAGGGTGTGACATCACAATGACCTACTGTCTGAAGTTTTTGTGCAGAATTTCAGGAGAAATTTATTATTCTTATATTAACAATAACATTTAACAAAAAAACACTTTTCATAAGCCCAGCTTACATGTACTGTATCAATTTTGCCAACTGACATTACTGTAGTTATTATATAATTTTCTGTATTCTTTGAACATTATTTTATAATGAAGCCTGTATATGCTGCAGAAACCTTCATTGCCCTCCATAGTTCAAACATTATATTAATATTTGCTAATTTGATTTTTACTTATGTAACTGCTGATCTGATTGTAAATGATTAAACAAAAAATAAAATAAAAATATGCATTTGTAATTTTAATTCTGCTAGTTGTTTATGTCACTACAATTATCATTACATTCTGTTATATACAGGGATTATGAATTATGAAGTAACAATAGTACAAAGAAATTACAAAAGGATTCTGCATGGTCTGGTCTAGTAAGGGAGGAGGTCCATGGGGGTGACACCATGAGTAACCGCACTGGGTGACACCAATCGCAGTGACGCCACTGACTGTAATAATGTTACAGGCATCACTCAATAGTTGCTACTAGTATCAAGATTTAGTTAATATCCAAAATGCCACATTATGAAGGAAGTGCATGAAGATACATACATATATATTAGTATATGTATATATAATTTTATGATGAATAAAAGCATGAACCACAATCATTTTGTATACCGGGTGTATATATACTTCTATATATACATATACAAATATGGTTTTCTATTGGCCTACTGATACCAGCAAGCCTAAGTTTACATGCAGTGAAGTTGTCTTTTATGGAAATTGTTGGTGATTCAACAAAATTACAAGTCAATCAATTACACTGTATATAATTACACACAAATGATATTCATCATGAGCACAAAGAAAAACCAGCTGTTTTGAATCATCTTAAAATCCCAAAAGAACTTTTTCTTCAAGGATTTAGTTCAGCAAAGACGCTTTAGGCACATGAAATCCTCTCTACAGCCCTAGGTCAAGTGTCTGCCTTGTCCAAGTACACCAGCATCTCATTATTCTGATCTATGGGTGCATTTAGTCGGTTTACGGGTTCAAACCCCCAAATAAATTATTGCGGAAAAACATTAAACTTTTTAAAACTGACCCCTTACTTTGCAACCATGTCCAATGGAAACCCCCAAATGAAAACCCTCAAAATGGAAACCCCCAAAATGGAAACCCCAAAATGGAAAACCCCCAAATGGAAAGGCCCCAAAATTGTTTACTGGCTATGCCCTTCTTCTGACCAGATTTAATTCAGTTTTAGAATGGCAACATGTCCCACAACAAGTTAAAACCGTACACCAAAACTCATTAAAACTCGGTCTTTGGGCACCATAGCAAGAACGACCTCATAACAAGGTCGAGCTACGAGGTCACTTTCTACAGCTGAAACAAATTTACGATACAATTCTGCGTCCCTGCCTGAATTATATCAGAATTCGTCCTATAAAGGAGCACATTATAAGGAGTGTCTGGTGTACTTGAACTGTTCCAAGGCTGTAGCATGGCAAGTGTACGATACCACAGCCAAAACTAGTCGGCTAGGTGTCGCCAGCGTACTACAAGTGACAAACACATAAATCATACATATGCTAATTAAGAGCATTTAATTTCTTTGGTACTCGAAGAAGCCAAGTTGTGGCAACCGACTTATTCACAAGCGTTCAGATGGAAATAAAATCACTGAGGCAGGTAAAATTATGGTCAAGTTCAGTTCCATGTCCAGCTCCATGGGTCAAGAAGGTACACAGGTGGGTGGACGGCCATGACACCATGAAAAAAGTTATCTCAGAAAAAACCCGAGCAACCTGGAGCAAATCAATACCCTCTAGTTGCTGACGGCCACCCAGCCAAATAAACCGAGTCTTAGAATTTAAAGGAAGCCGATTTGAGGCCATCTGGCGCACAGCAGTGACTGCACCTGATGGATGGGAATGGATGTAAGCTTGGGCATCATCCGCAAAGAGCTGGCGCAGGAGCCCCTGAGACGTCAGCAGATATATAAATGGTAATCTACATCAGCCCATTGCCTATGTACATGCCAACAATTTATTTGCTCAAACGACACCTAATGACACGTCAGCTGTGGTACTCTGTAGTAAAATTCTCAATAAAAACTTACAATAAATAGTCTTTAACACTGGGTTTCATCGAAGGTTCAACATTTTTCGTAGCTGGCGTTTTGATATAAACCGAAAGAGTTCCTTTAAAACATTCGTTAAGTCTAGACTAACGAAAAAAGCCGAAGCGCCTAAAACGTTAATTGCCGTTTCGAATCAACAACGTACGTAAACAACAAAGTATTCAAATTATCCATGTAGTACACTTAGAAGCAACACAGTATGTACATAACGTATATACAGTATATACATGATATATATACAGTCATACTAAATATATACATTATATATATACAGCCATAAACACTATATATACGCATGTGGTATGCAGGTAGATATATATGTATATACATAAATATATATATCTTGCATATACCCTATATTATACACACACACAAAATATAAGCAAATACATTATATATTACTACATATATAAACATCCAGACTACTTAAGCATGATACAGATATATATATGTATATATATATATATATGGATACATACAAGGATACATATGCATGTATGCATATATATATATACCCTATAATCTAATAATAAAATGATTAATTTAAAGAGAAATTCTGATATAAATGCTAGAATGTGACCTCAAGTAAGAGTTGCTAGCCAGACATACAGACAGATTCCGGCACAGACAATGGGGACAGAAATAGAAAGAACAACACAGCTTATTACATGGTCATATATCGTGAAAAAGCATAAGATGGACCAAGCCCCAACATTTAAAAACACGTAAGGAGAAGGCAATCCGAGCAAACTCACAAATCTTCTCATTCTCACGGTGCATTTTTTTGCACGAAAACCTGTTTCTAATACTATTCTTTCTTTCTTTCTTTCTCCTCCGTCAAATTCGCTGATGAGGCCTAACAAAACTTCTCCATTTCGGTCGGTCTCTTGCGATTATTGCCCTTCTTAATAGAACTCGCAATACTATAAAATCCCCTAATTAAAAAAGTGAACAAAGTAGTCACTTCGCAAGAGAGGACATTCATTCATTGCGAGAATTTTTATAGCGACTCTTCAAGGGGACTACTCAGAGGCGCTCCCAAACCCAGCGTGGCCAAAAAAACTGTCTTAAGACGAGAGGAATGTCTGAGAAGGGGTTCTACAAAGAGAGTGGAGCGCCAAGAGGAGGTAATTCCAGATCGAGAGACCTACCACTGACAAGGTACGGTGCGGCCCAGTGGAGGTGCGAGAAAAAGGAACACATAAAACCAAACGGCGGCAGCATGAGCCCTGAGCACTAAGGATGGGGCTACTTAGCTCACTAAGATAGGCAGGAGCGAGATGCAGCAAGCAGCGCCAGACTAAGGCAGCTATCCTATACTCGATTCACTGCTTAAGGGGAGCCGGCGGAGAACGTCGTGCATACAGCATGTGGTCAGATTTACCTATCTACCTATTACCAATTTCATGCAACCTATTGTTAACTCTAAATTGCTTAAAAGCAGTTTTGTTAAACAGTGTATCTTTAGTTACATTTAGCAAAGATCCGCATGGAATACAGTCCCAGAATCCTGGCTAAATGATGATTACGAATTGTCATTTTAAAATTTTATATATACATACCTACAGCTATGCCACATGTATATACAACAACGGACAACAATTTTAGGTAAACAAATTTCTTTCCCACTTTCGATGGGAAATTTTTTACTTCAGCCATAACCAAAGACAGGGCTGAAATGAACTTTTTACTTTCTGTTGGAGCTGAAACCACATGGTCTCTCGCACAGTAGTGTCATTCGTAACCAAACCCATGGGAATGAAACCAGCTTTATACTTTGAGCCATAACCACACACATGGCTGAAATGAACTTTGACTTTCAGAGCTGAAACTATGACTGTATCTGACTTAGTAGTTTCAGCCACACCCACGAGGCTGAAACTCTGAGCCACAACCAAAACCATTGCTGAATCCACCTTGTAGTTTCAGCCATAATCAAAGAATTGTCTCCACAACAGCAGCCAAATGTGTCTGGAAGTGCACTTCTAGTTTTGGCCTTCTAGGCACAGCTTATCACAATTCAGTCATGGAAAATGTATGACCCTTCAAATATTTCTCAATGAATCTCAAATGTCCCTTAGGTGTTGTATTCTCCCTACCCCGTACCCTAGCTTCAACAGTGTATGTAGAACAAATACAAATATATGCGTGTGTGCAATATTTCAGTTCGTATACACACACCCATGGCACTCCACACAATGTTCCTCCAGAAGCACAATACCAGTGCAATGTAAGGTAAAGTAAAACAAATGCGTAATGCGAAATAACAACGCATTTGTATAGCACATTTTCAGACCCTTAAAAAGCACCATGTAAGTTCTGTATTCATACAGAAATGGAAAAGCTGACAAAGTAAAAGCTGAAAATTAATACCAACTGGCAAAAGAAAGAACATCACGGATATGCAGTATAGGCCAGTGCTTTGGTATCTACCAACTGGTGTATATATATATATATATATATATATATATATATATATATATATATATATATATATATATACATACATACATGCAAATATACATACATATATATTCTATAGCATATCTTATATATATATATATATATATATATATATATACACACACATATATACATACAGTGAGGACTCGTTAATGTAGTCATCGGGGACATGCCTTATGATACAGCGTGTAAACAAGGCTGCGCGTAAAAATGGATAATTGTTATAATGTTATAAAAAACGCCTCTATATAGCACTACACTGCAGTTCTTGTACAACACATTAACCAATAGCGTGTTAAGTTAATAGCGTAGGGGGAAATAACACCACTTCGAATTAAGCAGAATGGTGCATAAATGCGTAAACGAGTCCACACTGTGTATATATATTATATATATAAATATATATACATATATATATATATATATATATATATATATATATATATATATGCATACATAAAAACCCATGTTGCAACACGTGACTTATGTACATGATTATGTTGCACAAGTGTCATGTAAATATCATACGGAGAAGAATAAGCGCCGCAAAGATCTTGTTATTGCTGGCAATATCCACGGTTGCCCGTGTCACTTTTCTCTCTTTTTCTTTCCTACAGAAGTTCTACGTCGAGCTGCTCTACGCTGCTCGCTCGCGTGCCGAGCAGTTCCGCTCTCTCCAAATGACTCGCGTCGGGAGGAGACGTAGAGTCTATACGACATTAGGACTGGCGTTAGTGATTGCGATGTTTGGTTTCTTCCGGTGTTTATTCGTTCGTTCTGGTTTTGAAGGGTCAACACTGCCTTGTCTGGAATGGCCACCTGAAAATAGTAGTTTCACCTGAGGTATGAGTATTCATGTATGTATGTATATATGTAAGTAAGTATGTGTGTATATGGCCATTTATATAGCGCCTTACAAGAACCTCACAAAGGTATTCATTCCTAATGCAGGAGCAGAAAATTAAGCAAGGAGCTGTAAATGGGATTCTGGAAAATCAGGATTTGTAATTTATTATTATATTTTTTTGGTTGATAGCATTATTCTGTGATGGCTAGTCTTCATTGATGGCATGCTGAGTGCCAAAAGTGTTGTGAAAAACAATTGCATCGAAGCATTGGATGGCAACAGATAAGCGCTTGTAGAGAATTGAAGGTTTTCTGTTGTTATGATTGTCATCATCATCATCATCATCATCATCATCATCATCATCATCATCATCATCATCATCATCATCATCATCATCATCATCATCATCATCATCATCATCATCATCATCATCATCATCATCATCATCATCATCATCATCATCATCATCATCATCATCATCATCATCATCATCATCATCATCATCATCATCATCATCATCATCATGGCAACTTAAATGGTGTACTAACGTGAATACTCAGGATAGAGGTACAACAAGTATGATGAAATCAATTTTAAACCAGGAACATTGAATGTCCAGTGAATGAGAGACGTACCGAGTGTTACGAGGGCGCTGCCTATAGCGAGGCCCGACTGGTCCAAGGGCGTGTAGTCCTCATCACCCCTTGGCAGACGTACGATCACCGACAAAACGGCTGCCTTCTGGCCAAACAGAGGCTCCACAGTGACTGGAGTGGCTTTGCATTCCTTCAGAAGAAACAGAGAAACAAAGGTATATATAATGGCAAACAATGCTAACAAAAGTATGTCCTAAACAAAAGTACAGGTAAACAATGAAGTGTGGGTTACACAAAGGTAAAGGTAGATCTCACATACAGGTAAACAGAAGCAATAGACACCTATCGTTAGAAGTGGCCTGTGTGCCCTAAACAAAGGTAAAGGTAAACAAAGGTAGATGGAGGTCAAATACAGGTAAACTGAGGCAATAGGAGCCCATCGTCAAATGCGACCCGAGTTATATCTGGATGCTGCATCTTCTACCATCTGTGTGTTGCATTTGGCTGTCACCATTCCTAACCCCTTGCACAGCATAGACTAGGAACTATTAGCTCTGGATGGGTCTCCCTTGGTCGGGTTCTACGTGTGTGCAAGAGACCAACAGAGGTGACTTTCAACTGATCTGAACATTATTTGCTCACACATGAACTTACTGCTCTTAATCAACTTTGGGGTCAGTGAGGGCATTGCTTTTTATGGTACTTAAAAGGTGCTCTTTATAAAGTGTTTCGGCATATATGTATGTATATATATTATACACACACTAAATAAAGTGTGTATATACATTATTATATAAAAACATCTCATGGTCAGAGAATGAAAGACAGATACACAAAGACATACACAAACAGAAAGACAAACAAACAGAGAAAGCCAGACAAACACACACAGAGACATTCACAAAGACAGACAAAGATAGCAACAGAAAGAGAGACAGACTCAATGTAACATACTCGCTTGCGACGTCCAGACGCCCTCAGCAGAGGCTGTTCAATGGTGTGGTCGTCTTGTGGTGAATCGACTTCAAGTGTACAGGCGCTGAACGGCCGATTGGCCATCTGTGCCATCTCCTGGATCTGTCTCTATCAACAACAGAACACAAACGTAACCATCCACTACACCACAATATATACATACCACAAAATATTAAAATCGTATATTTTATTATTATTTATTACCATTATTATCATGCATTTATTAAGCACCCCACTATCCAGTGACCAAGCATCAATCGATGGTGCTGAGCAATTGTGAGTGAAGGACTTGCTCAAGGTTCATACAAAGTAAATATCTCAGGGGAGATTCAAACTCGTACTCTCTGAGTTACAAGGCAAGCATTCTAACCAATCATGTCCCACAATAATGTAATAAACTCGTGAAATTTAATGCAATTAAGTAACGTATTACATACTGTAATTTGGTAATGTAATATATGTAATCATAAAGAGACTCTCACCTGTCCTCGTCTGTATTGATCGTATCTTTGCTTCAGTTTCCACGACACAAATGCAATCAGCAACAGCGAGAAGAAGCAGCTGAAACATCAACATTGTTGCTATAACAACCGCATCCAAATGAACGATCTATGTCCTAATCCTCATCATCTGCTTCATCATGATGGTCATCTTCAATCCATTGTGATGTCTAAACAATCTAGTTGCTGGACTGTTGCTCAGTCATTTACACATGAAATAGATTACGACAAAACTTCTATGGTAATGTTTGCAATTAACTGCAAGAAAACGTCACTAATTATTTCAATTCAGTTGTCCAGTTTTCAGGGAATGTTTAGTGCTAATGAACTGTCGTGCCAAACACATCACTCTCACAAATAGGCTGGTGCCCTGTGCTAAGCTTTTAACTAGCACCTTAGAAATGTTGTCATTCCTATCACGATTATAAGACAAAACAATGAAAACAAGCTCACACAAAAAAAAGTGCTGAGAGAGGTTGGTATTAATGCCCAGAGCACAAAAGACAAAATCTCACATTACAATACATTAGGCCAAAACAAAATAATGTTGTGTTTCCGGTAACCCGACCGAGTCAGTTTTTAGGCCCGACTGGGAAAATTTTGTGAAAAAATTATTTAAAAAAAAATTTTTTTTTAATTAAAATATTTTTCTTATTGACACTTGAATTTAACCTTTTCGACATTGATAACATTGCTTTCCATTGCATAAAATATATTTTTTGGCCTCAGCAAGGTGAAATATGATGACGATATATTAACCATTATTTTATTATACAACGATGCAGCATTGCATAAAAAGTATTTTACAAAATAAAATTTGTTTCCTACCTACCTACCCAGATTTTAAAACCACTGTTACCGGAAACACACCTATTTTTTTTATGCCTTATTACAACATTTTCAAAGTGTGCAACTGCAAAGGGAAATAATCAACTCCAAAATCTTCTCCAACCAATATAAATAAATTTTCATTTTACAGCACACTGCAGTAACCAGGCTGTGCATAAAGTGATACTGCTGAAAAATTAAACATTTAGCATTACACTGCAGTTCCTGAACAACGCATTAACCAATATGACATGTTAAGTTAATAGCTTTGAGGGAAATAACACCACTTCGATTTAAGCAGAATGGCAAGTCAAATGAGAGCACGTCAATGAGTCCACACAGTATAATAGTGTCTGCTTACAAACACTAATATACATTGGAAAATACATATCTGGAACAACACAAATATGCGTTTGTGTTGTAATGAGGTCATTTTCTACAGCTGAACAGTTTTGGGGATCCATGTCCTGAATTATATAAAAATTGCATTAAAATGTCACAAATGGTAATCAGTCTTTGTTGCAATTTTATTTTACACAGATTAAGTCAAATAGGAAGCACTGCCATAATTTTTAGAATATCTCTTCTACCTGAAGAAGGTGACAAAGAATCGGAAGAGGTCGAGCTGTTCATTCTGCGAGAAGTACATCTGAAAAAACAACAACAAACTCAGCACAGTCAATGTGCTGAGAGAGGTTCATTATATTGCACCAACAGTCAAGAGACAAAATCTCACATTAAATACATTTTATATCATTTTCAAAGTGTGCCCTGCAAAGGGGATAATCAACTAAAAAATCTTCTACAACCAATATAATTTTTTTTATTTTACAGCACAGTTGTGCTTGATAGTGTATAAACCAGTCTGAGTACAAGGTGAGTCCTGCTGAAAAAGAGGTTTAACTGGTTCCATTGCTAGTTCTTTAACAACACATTAACCAATATGACATGTTAGAAGTAATAACTTCGGAGGAAATAACACCAATTTGAGTTTAGCAGAATGGCATGTCAAACGGGAGCACGTCAATGAGTCCAGACAGTATAATAGTGTCTGCTTACAAACACTAAAATACATTGGAAAATACATAGTCTAGAACAACACAAAGTGAACTTGGCTAGAAAATGAATACACTGACCACACACTATCCATGGGGAGATAAACATAAAAATTGCATTAAAATGTCACGACAAATGGTTCACCGCAAATTCATTCACCGAGAAAAAGTTCAACCGGACAAAATGCGTTGACGAGAAGAGGTTCACAACAAGTAGCTTATCAACAAATCAGAGGCACATTTAAAATAAGTAATCTAATCGTAGTATAGGCCTACTTATAATGGCAAACCCGTCAGTTTAGGTTGCTAGGATTATTTTATGTCATACTATTGTCGTCTACCTTTTGTCGTGAACCTTGTGTCGTGAACCTTTTGGCAGAGAACCATTTGTCGTGAACCTTTTGTCCGTGAACCATTTGACGTGGAACCATGACGGTGTCACGACAAATGGTTCCCGAGATGACATTCCACCTACAATTGTATCAAGTCACAAGCCGAAGTTAAGAAATATGATATTGCTACATGTACCAATTCACACTCGTGGCCGACTCTTGCGTCAGCTCATGTGACGAACCACTCTTCTATCTGACCTAATGACTTGTAGCAGGATGCAAGCAGAGCTACGGCACTCCTCCAGCACTTTTATTCCCTTTACCTTGAGTCTAAACAGAGCCTGGAAGTCATAAACAAATCACGTTACAGATTGCAACATCCCGTCATCCACCCAAATGCAAATTCTGGATCTGGGCAGACACCAGCCTAACCTAACCTTATCTGAAGTGCAAGCACAGAATGCAGACTGGGTCTAAAGCTTCTAAATATTCCCCCCACCCTGCCCCTGGGCTCATAACTGTATAATTACTCCTGCAGAATAATTTAATGCATAAAACTTTCATCACTAGGATGATATACGGTCTGATCAATACAGACTGTCTTTCTTAGCTATATGCAAGACTATATTGATTGCACACCAAAATGCAGTTAGCAACTGGTTTATTAAAGGATATTCTTACTTACTACTTTACTTACTTGCTACCGTGATTGGTGAATAAAGATTAATATTGAACATTCCCCCTATACCTGGAGCGTGAATGGAGTCTGGAAGTTGTATACATAGACGTAGAACGTCGTGTTGTGCTCAGGGCCAAAGTTGAATTCCTTGTAGGAGAACTTGGACGTGAAAGAACGACAGCTGTGGTTGAGAAAGAGAAACTGCTCCTCAGTATCAGTTGCTACAACAAACATCATCATCACCTCCTGTAATTATCATCATCTCTAATCATCATAATCATTATCATTACAATCATAACCATCATAATCATAATCGTCATCTTCCTACTGGAACATCATTCCACTATAAATCCATAGCTTCAACTAAAAACAGCTAAGGAAAAATTCTCAGCTTACGCTAGGTCACATCCTTTTAGATATGGGGGTTCAAATCCCCGCCACAGCAGAAATTTGGTTAGAGATTTCTGCTCCACCTGTGCCCCCTAGCCAACTCAGCTATAATGAGTACACTGAAAAAACACTGTCAGTGGGAAGATGAGAAGGTGAGGGAGAGGACTGGCCACCCACCCTCATATGCCAAGGTTCAGAAAATGAAGTTGCTAACACTTCATACATATGACTGCCTCAGGGCTAGCTCAAGGGACTGCTATTCTTCTTCTGCTTCATGTTTCAGCAGCTCTGACAGGCTCACCAAAGGCATCATACAAATGAACAAAAACTATATGATCAGATACACAATTTATACATACACATGCACACATAGACACAACCCAAATATCACCACCAATATCACCACCATTTCATACCATCTCAGATCCGATCCATCACAACACTCACCAGTTTTCACCGACATATTCATGCTCGCGTCACTTGAGCAGGTGATGCTAAAGTCAACGTCTTTATCTTTCTGCAGGCAAAAAAAATAGTGCTCCATCAGCAAGATGTTAAACAGTGTTATTTCTTACATTATTTTCTTTATGCCAAATTTGTGAGCCAGAGAGAGAGATAGTGACAGATAGACAGAGAACAGAGAGACAGAAAGAAAGACAGACAGACAAGAGAGTGAGCAACATATCAATATATTGTCCGTCTTTAGCACACCCTTTCAAGACATTCGAAGGGCATTATATACTGTTTTCATGCGTAATGGTATGTACAAATACACTGATACATTCATACGCAAAAGCATTTATATGTAAACACATACACAAATACAAACAGACATATGTGTATATACACACATTGAAAAACATACATAAAAGGACACACATACGAGTACACAGAGATAAACACACAAATAAATGCATACAGAAAAACACACAAAACCACACAAACCAACAAACACACAAACATACAAAACCACACAAACCAACAAACACACAAACATACAAAACCAAACAAACCAACAAAAACATAAACATACAAACCAACAAAAACATAAACATACAAACCAAACAAACCAACAAATACATATAATACATGAGCATCAAGGACCTGCCTGTGGTCTCTTGACCATGACTGACCATCTCACTATAGGATCAAACATGCTGATCCAGCTTTAAAAGGCAAACAAATAATAGTTAAACAACGAAAGTGTACTAAAAGTGACTGAGAAACCAATGCAGCTCATCATTAAGATGCTACAGAAACTTGATGCCACACTCGTGACAGCCACAACATCAGTATCCATAGAAATAAGAAAGTCTGCTCTTGAACTCACAGACGGTGGTGTGTTCATGAAGTTTATCTGCGTGTAGTATTTGTTTTCCTCGCTTGACAGATTGAACGTGAATATCCAGTCTATGGCCATTTCATCTGCAAAGGAAGCAAAGAAAATTAGCAGAAAATCAATCTATTCAATATACATAGGCGTAGCTACATTGAGGCACGAGGAGGCAGTTGCCTCCTCTTGATTTTTTATATACTGGAACTTCCCAATGACCCCAATGACCAGGCTTTTGCCAATGGTCTGTGAAGTTGCCTCCTCTTGAATGTAAGTCTTGCTACGTGCCTGTCAATTTACAATGTCTACCTCCTTAAATCACTTGATCAAATCCGTTTGAAAGCCACGTGGAGGTTTTCTTACACTTACGTACGTTAGCTGATACACGTACTGGATGTGTCAACCCATAAGGTAAGGCTGTTTCGTGGAGGTTTGTCCTGTTTGCGCTTCAGCCAAAATATCTTACAAGCTCAGGAGCCAGCATCTGTATACAACTGCTGAAGTAGGTATGTAATAAACGGAGCAATTACTGCCTTACTTAACCTTCATTAAATTTCATGAAACTACAGATACTAAAGATACTTACAATAGCAAGTACCTCCATTCAGTGGATCACCATAGTACTTGTGCGCCTTGTCACATCTGTGAATGAAAGCAGGAAAGCAACAAATTATAAGTGTCACCAAATTCTAAACTAATCTAATGACTTCTATAATGCAATTATAAACATCATAAAGGCTAGCGCAGAAAGCACCTCTGAGCAGATACTTTGAAGAGGCGCTATATAAATGTTCAATTACATTACATGACATTATAATGCAAAGGCATTAATCGATAGTCACCTCTAGTGAAATCATATTCAAGAGGATAATCTGTTGGAGTGGAGAAGACCAATTAACAATCCAGTAGATACCAATACAGTAGTAGCTAATTTAAATAGCAACTTCAAATATTACCACAATATTTAAACATTAAATAAAGCTTCCGTAAATCATTAATTTTTTGACTGTGTCACTGCTTTAAGAGTGCTTTGACAAGGTATAAAGCAACTTCATTTTATAAGTAATGCAATACATGAAGTGGTTCTCAAAAAGGTAACTTCATAAGAGGCTTTCCATATATTGCTGCTTACTTGTAAACGCTTTTCAACCTGGCTATTGTATTGGTTTATGATTTTCACTATAATTTCACTTCTGGTGGATACTTTACACATTCTAATAATGGTGCAATAGAAATCATTAGATTACATTACTCTAAAAGTTTGATGCCAACAGTTAAAAGCCAGGAAGAATACTTTACTACAAATAAAATGAAGTCCTTACTTAAAATAAAAGGACTTACTTAAAATAAAATGACTTATGGCTACTAAAATTACTTACTTTGAATAAAATGACCTGCTTCAAATAAAATTACTTTACCTTAAATAACATTACTTCAAGTAAAATGACTAACCTAAACTAAATGACCTATTTCAAATAAAATGACTTGCTCTGAATAAAATGGCTTACTTCAAGTAAAATGATTTACTACTACTAAAAGACTTAACTTCAAATAAAATGACTTACTTCAAATAATGACTTACTGCTACTAAAATGACTTACTCCTGACAGTGGTCTCCGATGATACCACGGGTTCGACAGTAACAGAATCCCGAGTCATTTTTGCAATAATCAGCTTGATTGTTACAGTCGCACGCTAAAGATTGCAACAAACAACATCAACATCATCATCACATAATAAGCCCTTGTGAGGCTCGTAAAAGGTACTTTACTAGTAACCTGATACAAACATAAATTAAGATCATCAATAATGTCATCCTGCAACCTTAATATCATCATTGTCCATATCAATATCACTGCCATTATCATCAGTATCATTCAGTAAGTAAATTTCTGTTATCATTATTATCATATCAATATTACAATTTATTATAATGCTCTTCATAAGGAAGTCTGTGAACTGCAAGATCAAGGAAAACAATTTGTCACAATTTGTGCTCATCATAACAATTAAGCCTTGCCGTTTCTTCCTTAAACTTTCAAGCAAGCAAGCATAATTACAAGTTTCTAACCTGAACAGTTTCCTCCAATGATTGGCTGTCCCCAGAAGCCATCTTGACAGTACTCACAGTTGGAACCTGTGCAAAGCACACATGATCCATTAAAGTCATTAAAGTGTTAACTTTATGACGAGAGTGTACTAAAAGTGACTGGGAAACCAATGCAGCTCATCGCTGGCTCATTGCACTGAACAAGAAATAGTCGAGCATCGGATGCATGGCCTGGGCACCTACCTATCGACAGATACTTGGGCCTCCATTTGGTCACTGACAGGCCTAATTTGGGTATGAATATATATGTAAGTATGTATGAAGGTATCTGGCCATTTATATAGCACTTTTTGAATGCCACTCAATGATCACTCACCTGCAGTCATATCGTTGCATGACAGACAAACGGAGGAATTTTTGCTGCAGTTGCTGTGACCGTTGCACTGGCAAACTGAAAACAGATAAGACGTAAATTAATCTGGAAGAAAGAGAAAAACCATCATCTATTCAACATACTTTGCTTTCAACAGCTAGTGTTTACTCATTGTCTCCAGCTAATGACAAATACATGCAATAACAAAAAGCCAGCACCAGGTATGCAAATGAACATGGTGTCCCATGCCAATGCCAGGTACATAAATGACATGATGTAACATGCCATTGGCACATACAGATATGATATAAGACGCCAATGCCAGATTCATACATACACAAAATTATTATTATTATTAAATAAATTTGCAACGAAGCACACCAAAATAATCTGATGCGCAATAATAAATAATAATCTTTGTTTATTATTTCAAACTGACACACTGCAGTATGATTACAAATCATAGTATAAATGGATGATCACAAGTTATTACACGAGTAGAATTTAACTGTTTGGCAGCCATGCAAGGCGCCTATCATGGCCTACTGCTCATTTTACCAACTCCACCAATGCCATCTGGCGAATGAAAGGCTGAATCGACCTTTGGCAGGGTAGCGGAGAATTGATTAGGGCCACCTATATCTGTTGCTAGATGGTTAACAGAGGTTACCTAATACAGTGCAATCATATAATAAGTATCTAGTACATGTACAAATAATTATTATTAACGCCCCCCTACAAAGTATTAAACCTTAACTAACATTATACATGCACATGAAGTAAAATGGCACTGCCAGACACGTACGTGGACATGATGTAAAATGCCAGTCGTTGTTGGCACAGTGGTTCCTTAAGGAGGCAACTGGTCCCTCTAGACCTCCCTCCATGCAATGTCCGAGCCCAGTGTTTGTGCCATCGTCACACCAGCCACAAGATGGATTCTGCTGACATTGCGAACACATCTTCAGATCCACACAACGGGTTGCTACAAAACATAAACAACAACAGGTTTAGGTACAAGCAACGAGCTGCAAAGAACCTAAACAACAACAAGTTAACCCTTTAACGACGAGCGTGTACTAAAATGTATACGGGAAACCATAGGCAGCTCGTCGTTAAAGGGTTAACTTCTGAACAACAGGTTGTTACACAACATACACAAGACCAGGTTGAGGTCCTATAATTCAGATCCATTCATTCAAGTATTTCAATAGCGCCTCTTCAAGGAAACTACTCAGAGGTGCTCCCGACTCCAGCACTATAAAGAGTTGCTAGAGAATATAAATTAGAGTAAGATAAAGGATGTCTAAATAACACATATCAGAACATATTAAGGCCCTGATGAGTTGCCAGACAACACAAACCAGAACAGGTCAAGAACTAGAAAACGGGTTGCACACTAGACAATAGGTTGTCAGACAGCACAAACACAACAGGCTAAAGTCCAGCAAACAGGCTGCCATCGAATACAAACACGAACATGTTACGATCTGGACAATGTGTTCCCACAGAACGTAAACAACAGCAGTGACTAGATCAATCATGTGT
Source organism: Aporrectodea caliginosa (assembly GCA_020284085.1). Lineage (NCBI taxonomy): Eukaryota > Metazoa > Annelida > Clitellata > Crassiclitellata > Lumbricidae > Aporrectodea > Aporrectodea caliginosa. The sequence goes on along the minus strand of JACEVL010000130.1, from coordinate 477,049 downwards.
GACATTACCAATCACGAGTAAAGTCATCAGTCATGCAAGAAGTCATCCCCATTTCAAGCAGTACTGACCTGGGCATTTATTATAGATTGTAGTCCACTCCATGCACTGGCCGTACGGAAAGGATGACACATAGGCATTCGACTCGACGCACTGTGCCTGGTTTCCACACCACATGCATGAAGCTCTGGTGCAGTTTTCACATGTGGCATGACTGGAGCATGCATCGTCACACGTCTTGTTTGATGGCGTCTGACCTGGTCGCAGAACCTCGCCTGAAAAACAATAGCTTAGTGAGCACTTAGCTGTTACACGAGTGGCAACGTTGTTGCTTAAATGTCCCAGCAATGTACATCAGCAGCTCGTTAGAACAGGTATCATTAAAACATGAATTCTGATGTAACGTGCATGGATCTGAAATATAATTCAGCTTGATAACTTTTTTGTAATTGCTTATTTATATAGCACCTCATGCAGAAAACTCATCAGAGGTGCTCTCAACTTTACTACAGAAGACCACAATCAAACAGAATTAATGTAATGTAACTGAACATTTATACAGCGCCCATTCAAGATATCTATTCAAAGGTGCTCTCTGCGCTAGCCTATATAAAGTTATATGTCATTAACGAATATATTGCATCAGTTAGCAAAATAATACACAGTAAGCTGAGAGTCACCAGTGGCGGGCCCACGCTCACATGAGGAACCAACCAACGGATTCCCGTCCATAGTTGGCAGATGGCACTATGTGCAGAGTCTTCAACCAATGCACAACAAAGGCATAGACAGCAGAAGGTCATGGCCCAGATTGCATGTAAGCCCCTTCCATGACCTCATTAGAATGAAAGCTCATTATTGTATTTGTCAATTTATATAATACCTTTCATAGGACAAACTATACGAACAATCCAAGAACGACAGCCCCAAAGAAACCAGCGAGTCCTTATGCAGCGAGTTGCAACAATGTTCATCTGCTGCTCAATTTAAATCAAAATTAAAAACGCATCTATTCTCATTACACTATGACTAAGAACACAGCACAACGCGCTCTCGTGCAAGACTTTGTCTTGTTAAAGTGCGTTATAAATTTCTAATTGTATTGTATTGTAACAACAGTGCTATACATGTCACTAGATTAGATTAGATTTAGATAGGCCTACACTTATTGCTGTTCTCTTGACTGCCCCATGTGCATCCGGGGTCCATGCTGCAGGCATGGCAGTTGTGTAGGTTGACGCACTGTTGTGAACTCTGACTGAAGTTGGCGTAGCACTGCTCCTCGCTTGTCACCACCGTCTATCAATGCAGAAGATAAGAAATGCCTCAAGCACAACATTCACGTATGGATGCATCTTGCAAAGTCATGTACTGCCATTTGGCAACCTCCCACCAGAGATAGGCACAATCAGTTAAATTGCTAATCGATTAGAATTAGAATTAGTAACTGAAATTTGATAAGCAAAATCTTGTAGCTAATCGATTAGAATTAGAATTAGACAAACTTAGACAAACAGCTAATCGATTAGCTAACTGATTAGTTAAATTGCTAATCGACCAGTACTACTATTCGTTTATTACACAAACTCGTTGACACAAACGAGCAAGATTGAATTAGAATTAGAATTAGCAAAATCTTATAGCCAATTGATTGGAATTAGAATTAGCTGTTTGTCTAATTGATTAGAATCTAACAGATTAGTTACCCATCCCTGCCTACCACAGCCAATGAAAACTGATCTAACAAGATATGACTAAAACTCGATCAGACTGTTCATATTCTGCTTTAGACACCAATCCCAATAAGGATGACCGTAATTATACTTCTGCGAGTCCTTTTCAAGAATATATACTGACAATTGCCTGTTCCTGTTCTCGAGGGCGGCCACCCAAAGACACACATATTAACATTAACTGTTCACACATGTAAAGAGTTGCATCTGTGACAACTGCAATTTCTCTGAATAAACGAATATTGATTGACTGATTGATAATTAGAGAAGATTGCATTTAAATCCTTGTCTGGGTAGCACCCAGTACCCAGTGGCATGGCACCACTATGATCAATAGAAGTCTAACATAAGAAATCTATAACGTTTAACTTACAATAAATATATGGGCATCAAAAATTAGCAACACAAATTGCTAATAACAACTAACAAAGCAATCAGTTCACACTTGGCATATCTTAGAAACACAAAGTCTTGATTATAGGTCAGTCAGATCTAGAGCTGTATCGAGATCGCTTTTTGCTGATTATGCTGATACCGCGTATAGCCGATTATTAAATTGCCGATACCGATACCGCGTATAGCCGATTATTAAACTGCCAATACCCATTATGAGACCGAATATTTAATTATTTGTTTAGTCAAAATGTTCGGTTCCGAAACATAAACCAGTTATCTATCGTCACAACTATAAGGGTGGACGTTTAAATTAAGTTGGGAAGTTATTAATGATATGTTTTAATGCGTAAGTAATAAGGGACGTAAAACGATAGATGAAAATCAATGAAAAACTTGGATTATGCAATAATTCAAGTAAAATTATTAAATTGTAACACAATTTTGATATCGGCACCGATTAACCGATTATTTCTGCCGATAACCAATTATACCGATTGTTCTAATAATCGGCCTGATTACGCGTATGGCCGTTTAATCGGTACAGCTCTAGTCAGATCCATACACGACGACCCGGTAAAGTCCGTTACCTCAGATGTGGAACAACTGTTCTGCTTGGACAGACATTCGCTGTTACACCATACACACTCCTGCGAGTTGACCACACAGCTTGGACATGTCTTCAGCTTGTCCTTCTCGCAAATTGCTGGAACATCAAAGAAGATTAATGCATATTAAGAAGGCCAGTGCATATTAACATCACTGCAGAAACAATACACAATTTCCTCAAAAGCAATTTGTCAAATTTAAGAGATGCATCAGTAATTAAAATTGTTGTTAAAAAACCACATTATCAAACTATTGCAGGTCACAAAGCGTAAAGACTTCCTCAAACATTTGACATTTACTCTGTAAAGTAAATCCTCCTGTGATGTCAAATCCTAGTATCTCAAATTTTTCTCAATGCATCATCCTGAAATGTACCAGAATATTGCTTCTTCTGTTTTGTAACAAATGATAATATGTGCACAACTTTGTATATAGCAGGTGTAAAGCAATTAACAGGTGCAAACATTTGATAGTAATTTAGGTGTCCCTATTTAGCGGGATCTAAGATCCCTTCAGGGCCCCTTTTTGTAGCCATAACAAGTTATTTCATGTTACTACTGTACACCATCCTGGTGGGGTCTCACGCTGGCTTCCGATAAAGAACGCCTGGAAAAACTCCTAAAAAGAGCCAAATGCCTAGGTTACATAGAGCAATCCTTTCCATCAGTCTCTGAACTTGCCGATATAGCCGATGTAAACTCAGCTCCATATTACACAACCCCAAGCATGTACTTCACCAACTCCTACCTCCAGGACACAGAACACTCCTCACCAATTAAGACCTAGAGCACACAACCATATCCTCCCACCTAAGGACAACTCTCAATTTATTCCCAGATCATTATATAAAAATAATTACCAGTTTATTCTAAAATCTTCTGATGAACTTTAATAATCGATTATCACCATAGCATTTCTCTAAAAACTTGTCAGATTGTTTTTCAATTAAACAAATATATATATACACTGTGAGTTCTATTGCTGGTTCAAATAAATGAATTGATTGATTGATACCCTGCGGTGGTGCCTCACAAACAGCCGGGGTGATCTTGGCGATATTCTTGTAGGCCAGCCGCTGCTGTGCGTCATCCAGTGTCGTACATTCACGTTCATCAACGAGGACACAGAACACGCCTTCCTTCTTTGCAGAAAGACACCCTTCCTTCATGAAGCTGCTACACAGACCTGACAATCAGAGATCAAGTAATGTTTACTGTAATTTAATGTATTTTTAATTTAAAGTAAATAAGTACCTAACGTGGTAAAAACTACAGAATGCATCATGACTCAGATTTGAAAACATGAAAATCTTACTGGTCATTTTCCGCAAGTCTTAGGCAGCTAGCTAACTCCACTGATAGTCACATATTGAGGACTTTAAATACGAAACCGTAGCAATAGTCATGAAATGCTATGAAATCTATGAAATGCTACAAAACCTATTATTATTAGTTTATTTATACCATATACTTGTCAGTTTATTTTTAATAAACAAAATTTGATTGAAAAATTGATAAAGTCTTAAGTGCCAAAATGATACCAATTATACATCATCATCATTATTACTATTACCTAAGGGCAACAGCCCACCAGAGGTAATTTTTCTAGTCATCATTACCAGTGCTTGCTTACAGAGGAACTTATATTCCGAATGAACTTTGACTTCTCTTAGTCTAACATGGTAGTGTTTTTGCAACATACCTATAAGGGGCTATATTATAATTTATAAATTATTAGATACGATACGATGTAATGCATCTAGATACATGCATACTGGTGTACCGAATATCTTGAAAATAAACCTACCTGTCTGATAGATCAACAAGTCAGACAGCAGGAGTCCATTGAAACCACCAAACACATACATTTGACCGTCATAAACATCTGCAGAGTGTCCAAACCGAGCGGCATTTGGGGGAAGAGATGGTTGATCAAGAGCCAACCACTTATCACAGTCTAAGAAAAGAAATCAACACCTCACAGTACAAAGACAAAGACTACAACATTCCTCAACGTTCATATAACATTTCCTCAAAATCATTCCCTCACAATCCTCATCCCATTTTCATCCCATTCACTCACAATCCTCATCCCATTCGTTCAAAATCCTCATCCCATTCACTCAAAAGCTACAAGAGCAGGCAATATGCTTCGAAACTTACAAGTCCTCATCATGGTAATACAATCATTATAAAATTGATCAGACAGGAAAACAATTAAGCTTCAAACTGATTTCACAGTCACTGATGACTTAGGAAGTCTCCTTTAAAATCTGAAAAATTAATCACATTACACATGGATGTTAAAATCCTCATCCCATTAGATAAACATCCATACCCCAGTCTTCCTCCACATATCATCTCCCTTTCTCCATTGCAAACTGTTCCTAGAATCACATACAACACACCCACCTATGTCATAAGCCATGAAGTCGAGAGAGTAGCATTTGGCACCCTGGCTGACTGAGGTATCGTTGTGTGTATTGCCACCAAACACATACATAAACCGACCCAAAATGGCCGCTGAATGCAGATACTTGAACTGTCCACTACTGCGCAGAATTCTCCTAAAAGAAAATTCACATCAGTTTTAGTTTCGTTATTGTAACCAACTGGCACTTGATGATGGATAGAAGAATCAGACAGAGCAACAAAAAGTAAAGGAACTGGCATAGGACAAGGAAGAATGGTGTTGTTGGATTTCTGGATTTGCTTGTTACAATAGCAAGACGTTAAGCAGCAAAGGAAGTTGGTCTTATAGCAAAAACAGATGGTCAACACTCATCAGAGGCACGATGGTAGCAAGACGGGGTGGGGGATAGTTAAATGGTAACACTTTTGCTTGAAGAACAAATAGATATTGAAAAGACGCAGTTCAATACCCGTAACCCCTCTAGAGAGTCAACTCCGCCTTCCATTCCCTAGGGACAACCATATGCACAACCACAAATTCACAGCTACAAATGCACATCTAACTGCAACTATAAATGCACAATTACGTGATTGAAGTCCACCAAAACAAACATTTCAGGGTCCCTTTCCTGCTTCCATTTGCAGCTAAACAGGAATTTTCTAACAGAAAAATCAAACTTTTAACATAGAGTCTCGAGTTCATACTGCAACAATTCTATCACAAATTCCGTTCAGCGCTACGTGAATAAGCTGGTGCCCTGGAAATAGCTTTAGTGTAGCACTTCAGAAATTTGGGGTTTAAAATTACGATTAATAATCAACTAGAGTTCATAGTGAAATCAGAGCCGGAAATTAACAGCTATAAATGAAATAAACTGCAACTATAAATGCACATTAAGTTTTGAGGGCCCCAACTGTCAACCAATATAAATATCAGATGGCCTCTTTCCTGCTTCCAATTTGCTTCTGAACAGAATTGTCTAAATGAAAACAAACTGTAAACACAGAGTCGTCAGCTCATACTGCAACAAATCTGTCACAAATTTACTCGCTGAGCGCCCATTCAGCGCTCGTGAATTCCGGTTAGTGTCCTCACGTAGCTTTAGTGTAGCACTTTAAAAAATTGAAGTTTATGATTACGATTAATAATCGACTAAAGTTCATAGTGAAATGATGATTTGTGAATAGATTCACCAAGAATGGTTGACTGGGTCAAACGCATAGAGGACATCTGTGAGAGAGTATGCGGATGAACTTTCCGACTGATATCCTCCGTGGATCAGAATTGTTCTGTTGATACTGTCATAGACGCTCGACGCACCGTATCCACCTTTGACTATTGCACCGGTAGTATTCAGTATTGTCCACGTCTGGTTTTCTATTGAGAAAAGAAATTCCAGTAAAACACACAGCAATGCACCCAGCCATCAAGTTCAACTTACAAACTGTTGTGCTAACTAGGGCTCACTTAATTTATTTATTGCACCTATTTCATGTGCAAGAACAGTAACTCTAAATATGTAATGTAACATGTAATTGAACATTTATATAGCACCCTTTCAAGATATCTACTCACAGGCACTCTCTGTGCTAGCCTATATGATGTCAAATGTCATTACAAACGAATATATTACATCAGTTAGCAAAACAATGTGAGGGGCCAAGATAGTCATACAGAGTTTACTTGGAACACCTGAACTTGGATTACTGACCCAGTGTGCAACCAATCAGATCACCAGTCAAACAGACCACCACGTGAAACAGACAACCGTGCTCCACAACAAATCACCGTGGTGCACAGTGGACCACGGTGCTGCAAAACATACAGCCATGCTGCACAATGGACCAAAGTGCTGCACTATGAACCATTGCACAATAAACCACTTTCTCAATGGCTTCTCCATTGGATCAAGATATTGATTATGGCTTCCCTTGAGACAACCAACGACTGAGTCTTTGTAAACAGTGATTACGATACTATAAAGGGTTTTATATTAAATTAGAATTCCTAATACTGATACCCACCAACTGAGAAGCATTGAACGGTGTTCAGAAATCCGTAAGTTGGGTTGTAGCCAAAGAAGACAAACATGAAGCTTTCGACGATTTGCGCGGTGTGGCCAACAGCAGGCAACGCTTTAGTCGTGCCAAGAACGGATACTTTGCTCCAGACGTTAGTGTCCAGTTTCAGTTGCCACAGTTCGTCAGTCACTGTGCTCTTGATAATGCCTCCAAACATGTATGTTGTGCTCTGAACAAAAAAGTAATACTACCAATGTAATGTGATGCACTGAAGTCTCAACATTAATAATAATAATAATAATTCTTCCTTTATTGAAACAATCCGGTTGACACATAACCGGTACAGTTTACAATTATGCAGTTGAAACAATTCACAAGAACGCAAATGACAGAAGACATAAATCTTAACTACTAACAGAACAGACAGCCTGTAATACAATTAATACATTGTAATGGAGCTAAAGTAACATCAATGTAACCTAAAACAATGGAGCCTCAACGCAATCATATCAAGTGCTGAACTCTCGTACTGAGACCATATCACACCTGCTCTTCGTTCTCTACACTGGCTTCCTGTCTGTGAATATCAGCTTCAAGCTGGCAATCCGTATGTACAGAACAGGCACAGAACATCTGCCATCCTACTTATCTTCCATGGTCACACCTTTGCATCTCTGTTAAAGGACACTCCTCTCTTCGATCAGTATCTGTTGGAAAGTATGTTGCTCCTGGTACACGTCTTGGCTTTAGCCGGCGTTCAATCACAGTTACCAGTCCCTCCATCTGTGACTCTCTACCTCCTCATGTTCGAACTCTCTTAGCGAGAAGTGTCCTGTCTTTCGCTCTACACTGAAAACTTACCTCTTCCAGTCTACCTATGGCTCTTACTGGTGGCCCGGCTTCAATGTGCACTCTGAACGTTGTAAGGAGGACATCATCAAATTACAGTTGTATTGCATTGTATTGCATTACATTGAGGCTGCACTGTAAACTATGTCAAGTTCTAAAGCTGAATGATATCCATGGAATGCACATCTATGTCATAATGCATGGCTAATGTGTACAGTGTCACTTGCACTTGCCAACTGAAGGCGACCTTCGTATGACATCAACCAAAACCAGATAATACCATTCAGAGTGTGTCACAGTTGCTGGGTCATCTGTCTGGAATAGCCTACCACCTGGCATCCACAACCAAACAATATGAGGACTTAAAACAGCAATATTCGTTCAAATGTATCCAGCCCATACTGTCAGGGCCACAAAACTAAAATACCTATGATGCGTGTTATAATCATATATCACACTGTGGGTCATAGTAGCCGGTTGGTTAGAATGTTCGCCTTGCAACATGGAAAGTAAAGGTTCGGGCATCCCCTGCGACGGTTACTGTGCATGGAACTTAAGCAAGTCCTTTACTTACTATTGCTCAGTGCCACCCATTGATGCTTCATCATCGTTAGACAAAGGCACGTAATAAATGCATAATAATATGCAAATAATCCTAGTATTGCTGGTAATCAGGCCCTTAGCCAGAAATAAAGAGTAGCCCGTCCAAAAGCCGCGACAGTACAAAAGCCGCGACCGTTCAAGTCTGACAACACAGCCCCTACCCTATACTGAATGCCCTATATCACATTTATGCCCATCCCAAATAATTTCCACCCATTCCTTGGACGGGTGGCTGGCTAAGGGTCTGCATTTCATTAATTGACAACTGTGAAAGGCTGTGAAAAGGAAGGATCTTAACAATCCAAGTGAATGGACTATTGTAAAAGTTTCCAATTACATCAAAGACAACCCTCCTGCAGTCTCCAATGTAATTAACTGCTGCCCAGAGTAATTGGAGCAGTAGGCCTAGGTTTATTGAACTGTGACTGCCGTCTGGATTATAATCTGCCCAATAGACGACATCATTTAACACAATTTATGCCCGTCCATAATCATTTCCACCCGTTGACGGGTGGCTGGCTAAGGGCCTGCTGGTAATGTAAAGGGCCAGAGACTCGTTCAATATTTTCCTGACTTAACCCTTTGACTTGCGCCATTGTTTGCCAGTAAAGGTAAATGTGTATGTGTGTATGTATGTATGTATGTATATATGTATGTATGTATGTATATATGTATGTATGTATGTATGTACGTATATATGTATGTATGTATGTATGTATATATGTATGTATGTATGTATGTATGTATATATGTATGTATATATATATATGTATGTATATATGTATGTATGTATGTATGTATATATATGTATGTATATATATATGTATGTATATATATGTATGTGTATATATATATATGCATATATATATGTATGTATATATATATGTATGTATATATATGTATGTATATATATGTATGTATATATATGTATATATGTATGTATATATATATGTATGTATGCTATATAATGTATATGTATGTATGTATATATATATGTATGTATATATATGTATGTATATATATGTATGTATATATGTATGCCGTATATATGTATGTATATATGTATGTATATATGTATGTATACATGTATGTATGTATGTATGCGCGCTTTAAAAGCGCGGTTGCCAGTCAAAGGGTTAATCAGTTGTTGTTACTACCATGTCAAAATCAAGTTGGTCACAGGTTTCAGTTAGAAAAACAACTCGCATGCAACTGCTACAGGTGACAATTCAAATCAATTTGTTGTTTTCAAATGCTGATTTGGTTAGAACATACCATCGATTACCATAATGATTACCATCGATTAACATAATGGCACAACAGAAGTTTCCAAATCAGGTTGGATTAGACGAGAGAAATAACCGAGCTGCTCAGAAATTTAGTGTTTATCAGCATCATACACTCACATGCTAAATGCAAAGCTAAATACATAGGCACAGACTTGCATAATGCAATGGCACAAATGAAGACTTACAGCTATGTAATGACAGGTTGAAGTCTTGAAGATGAGGCAACTAGAAGAGATAGATATGGTAAGGTATCGTAAAGGAGCACTATATAAATGTTCTAAAAGAATGACTGAACGAATCAATGAACAGTGGAGGAGCATAAGAAAAGCAGTGTCATGTCCTCATCTTACCTGATAGACGACTGTTGAATGACCATATCGCTCCGCTGGCACATCGACACCTGTGACTGAATTCAAGCCGCTGTCAACCCATGTCTTCTTGTCAAGACTAAACCTGCACAAGCAAAGTCAAAGATGCTGACAATGCACATCATACAATCAATTATAGGTGTAGACTCCTGGGGGCAAGCTGGGGCATGTGCCCCCAATAACTGAGGAGAGCGCATCTTGAAATATTAGAAATTTTTCAGAAGCCGAACAAAGAACTTAAATACTATCAGAAATTCCATAATGAAAACAAAGATTTATTTATATCTTCAATATTTTCTAGTCTTCAAGACTTCAATATGAAACATATTTACAAGTAAAAAATGCACTCATTTCATACATATTACGTAACAACAGAAGCACACATGACGTCACCAATTTTCATGTTCTGATTGTCCAGACCCTCATGTCCTCCCATTATCTTGGACAAGTTTACGCCAGTGCAATCAAACAATGGCCTCGTTTTAGAGATTCTTAGATATGCATGGGTCCATTAAAAGCCACAACGTATATCAGAGCTGCTCTTTAGCATTGTGTTGATCTAGAGCCTCAAAGAGAACTTGATGATAAATTTCAATACATAAACTGCACTCTAAACAGCACTGCCTATGTTAGCCTAAATGATTATTTACTACTGTAACAGGAGTTCATCAGTAAACAAATGGCGCTCTGATAACTGGGAAAGTCACTAATAATAATAATAATAATAATAATAATAATAATGACAATTTATATGGCGCCGAAATGCGGCCATACCGCTACAAGGGTGCCTCACATATTACAGGCAGGCTTGCACACTGACAGAGCCCAACCAACAGATTAACACTTAAATGACAAGTTGCATTGTTTTTGCAGTCACTTTTGGTACACGCTCATCGTTACAGAGCTGAGTGTGCATTACACTAACGAGTTGCTACATTTAGAAACAATCAGACTTATTGTGTTATTTAGAAACAATCCGACTTATTGTTTTGTGTATAGAAGGCTCACTGGAACATTTGCATTGTTGTGCTGGGTAGCTGGAAACTGTATCCTCCAACAATCCAGAGATGCTTTTGATAAACGAAACTGCTGTGCGACGCCACAGCTCGAAGATTGCCAACCACTGAACTTGAAGAGCTAATCTTCATCCAGACGCCTTTGTTGGAAGGCACACTGCAGTCTGCACCTGCAAAATGTAATGTACCAGTAACATTACTGTAATACAATGCAACATAACTGGATGGTAGAGCGTAGAGAAGGAGGAAGTCCATTCCATAGAGAGGGACCTATGTATGCAAAGAATCTGGATTGAGCCATTGTGGTCCTAACATGGGGAACGAACAAGTCAAGCCGGTCAGAGGACCTGAGAGGACACAATGATGTTAATAAGGTATTCCGTCACTAAACCTGCTCAGAGTATCTACTTGGAACCATGCACGCTTGGTAATGCCCGCATGGTCTCAAGATTGTCTGAAAGATTTAAGGACCGTATCACAGAAGTAGAAACAGAAACATGCAATTCAACAACACAACATGTCCTTCATATACATGTTACATAACATGACACTGCACCAAATTGTATACCGATACAAGCTGTAACAATACTCAATCTCCTAAATGTAGATTATTATTCCTCAGTCTCGTAATATGAAATATTGCATCAGCAGCACGGCTTTTGAAGTAAGCTTACTTATACTAAATACATGACACACATACATATTTCTATATCATGACACCTAGAAACAAATAGAGACATTGTAAAGCCCGCAAAAATCACCAAAGACATTGAAGGACAGCCATTGGCACAGTTGAGTTTGCTAATTTGACTGCAAACTAATAATTATCTCACCAGTTTTGATTGTCTTCGCCGAATTCCCTTCTATGCACCTCATTCTATCACTCTCTGCAGCGCAGACTACTTTTTATGTAGGTGGATGGTGATATTTGAGATGATTGAGTAGATAAGTCGTATTTTTACCGGCTATGAGCCGGCCACATAACTTCCCATCATTAGGCCTAAAACCAACACCGCTGATGATACCCGAACTTTTATCTGGGACTGATTCATAAGCCTATACTTGAAATGACTCCAGGCAGCATTCCCACGATTGCGGCCGCTCGTGATCTTCGGAGACAATTTTGACTACAAGATTAATACGATTATACTAATTTTGAGAATTTACGCCAGTCAACTTGGGTCGCAATCGTAGAAACGTTCACAAAATAACTCGATAATAAATTTGATATAAGTGGTCCACTATTACTTAATTCGCAAATGCAGAATCCGGGACAAACATATATGCTATTAGTTTTAGTGCATTTTCATGTTCGCACGCTTGTCGATATTGAGCTTTTTAAATTTAGTTTTTTGTAGTTATCGTTAACGAAATCATTTTGTTTTCGTTAACGAACATTTTCGTTACCGTTATCGTTAACGAGAATCACACTGAGAAAACGAAGGTTTCAGACGGGCCAAAAGATATCTGCAACCGTTCAAGAAGTATCTCATGGCTCACAGTGTAAAATGCCGCGCCAACGTAAAAAAGTGCCATTAAAATTGTCACCTCCATGCCTACTAAATTGCTGTAATTATTTCCATGTATAAATATCTGTGAAAAATTGATATTGTAAAAGTACAAGCAATTGTGATAAGAAATTTTTCTGGGCTATTTCATTAATGATAGTAGGCCTATTAATAAAACAACTACCAAAACTAACCACTGAAATCGTTTTTGTGTCAAAATTTCAAGTGTCCATAAAGTGCATTTCTATGCCCCGTCTTCCCGTTATGCCTAATTATGCCGAAATGACATTTGCTGTATAACTTTCATCAGTTTATGATCTTATCTCTTTCTTCTAATTAATTTTGAGAAACTGAACTTTTCTCCTTGTTTCATACGCAGGAAATGAAGTTTAGACTGACGTAGACATCATGATCTTGTCCTGTAGTGTAGCCGACTAAGTCGTCTAATCCAAGGCTCCTATAGCTTATCTCAAGTAATTTCTTAGACTGATTTCGTAGATCGTAATAATTATGAATTTAAAAAAAAACAGATAGCTAATTGTTTAATTACTTTTGATTACCGGAACTTACAAAAGAAAGCAGAATAACGATTTGAAATTGTTTAGACTGGTTTTATGGTTACCTATACAATTCGTTTCGTACATATAAAGGTCAGCAGAGGTAACCATTAATATTATTTAGGTCAAACGCTTGTAGAAGATCATGAAGATGCCAGGCAAGGTAATGAAATATCGTAATTACTTTTTACACGATATCTTAATTCTCATGTCGAAGTAAGATGAGGCATGCCTCTTCTTGCCTCATCTTGAGAATTACGTCGAGGCGCTCGCCTCGTCTTGCCTCATACTGGCTACGGGCCTGGATATCCTCCTCTAGCCTGATTTTTAACAACATGCTGGTACTCAGATCATAAGGAAGCAGGCTCAGAGGGATAATAGTCTTCTTGGAATACTAAATCCAGCATAAGCTAGCAATGTCGCCTTCTCTCTCCGGTCTTCTGTCAAGCGGATCTTGTTCTTCACACACAACCTCTAAACAACCAATTTCCTTACCCAAATGATAATTCGGTGCCCTGTATTTGTCTGTCACGTAGTCCTTCGACATTTCTGAGTTTACAAATATGACTGCCATAGAATTCTGCTGTCTGAAAGCCTTACCTCTATAGCCAGGAACACACTGGCAGCCATTTGTGCTGCATGTGCCATTCGGTGAACTGCAGTTGTTGGGACAGACCAATGTCTCACATCCAATGCCTGTCCAACCGTCAAAACAGCTACACGTACCATTGCTGAGACAGTCGCCATGACCAGAACAGTCCTCGGAACACAGAGCGTGTCTGAAAAGATACATTAATCGACCGTTAGTCAGCGGGCTAATTACGTGTATACAAGAGCCTGACGACAATATATGTCACTAAAATGAACAAAGACAAGAGCTGCTTTCGAGTAGTCAAAGCCCTAACTGACTGATCAGTCACTGACTCTGAAATAATAATAAATCAAATAATTATCACCTCCACCATCATCAGCCTCACCAACATCTCCTTCTTCATCCCCAACACCATTGCCGCTATTATTGTCTGTCTTGAAAATGGTAATCACATTAGTTTTCATGATCGTTGTCATCAGCAATAGTCATCACTTTTATCATGATCGTCAACAATCACCAGGAATAGCATCACTAATGATTCTAATCCAATCCAAACCAATGACTTCTACAGTGCGGTTATAGCACTGTGAAAATAATTGATCTGGATTCGATTAGATCATCATTAGATCACTTTGACAGTACTGTTATAGCACAGTTGGAAGTCGTCGGTTTGGATTAGATCATGCATGATGATAATCCCGATGAATGCTTACGATCACGATCACAGTGATACTGATCATAACATAATGCAAAAGGCATCAATCGATGTTGCTTCAAGTTAATCATAATCAGGGATCGTCTAAATCCAAACGGTCAGAGGGATAATCATCACCATCATCATAACCACAACATTGACCACAATCATCATCATTATCATCACCATCATCAACAGTCATCATCAACACTCATCACCACCATCATCATCCAAAAGAGGAAGGTGGAATAGGACAGTGAGTTAGCCAGTGGGGTTATTGTCATTTGTTTATTGTTGCATTCGAAAACAAAACAGAACACTAGTACAAATCGTGACAGAAACAGAGAGCAATCACTGCACAGCAGGAGGCCAGGAAAAAGCTAACAGCTTATATCACCCTGGTCCCTAGTACCTCATTCACATTTCGGTCAACATTAAATGTCACACCGATCTAAACTAAGTTATGCTGCTTAATGGTAAATGGAAACAAAGAATTTTAGTAGTATACATTAGACAAATCCACTCTTTTATCACAGTCCGACTTGATTACTGTTGCTCACTCTATGTTGGCCTCCCTGCTGGTCGGTTGGGGTGCCTGAACCGGGTCCTGCGCTCTGCCGCACGCCTTTGCGGTCGTATTCCCAAATTTGGTCACGTCTCAGGTTATATGCTGGATGTGCTTCATTGGCTCCCCTACTGCAGCGATTCTCGTATCGGATCATAGCTTTGGTCTGGCGGTCCTTGCTGGGCCTAGCCCCTGCCTATCTACGCGACCTCTGCTGCCCTACCTTGGGTGCTCCGGGTCGTCGCTCTCTCCGCTCTACTGAGCGGGGGGCGTGCTCATGGTCCCTTTGCCCGCACAGCTACTAAGCAGAATCGGGCCTTCTCAGTGGTTGGCCCCTCCCTCTGGAACGGGCTTCCTTTGACGTTGCGCTTGCATCTCAGAATCCACTCTGAATCATTCTATACTTGCCTCAAAACTGTCCTTTTCAGCCGTGCTGTGGTCGGGAGCGCTTCTGAGTAGTAACCTTGAAGGGGCGCTATATAAAACTTCGTAATGAATGAATGAATGAAATGATTAACAGTTCATTATAGTTTACCTACTTGTAATTAATTGTAAATCCAGACATGTTGTAAGCCGCGTCGCTGTAGAAGTAGAGGTAGGCCGACCCAGATGACGCAGTCAACTCAGGTATCACGTAGTTTGGAGAATTCTGTGGCACTATCAGACCGCTGTCAAAATGTACACAATGTACAATTAAAACTCATATTTACAATGGACCCTCTTTGTATCAAGCACTGCAACACGCTACAATGAGTTTGCTCTATTTTTTAAAGTTCATAGAAATTATTGAGATCCAGTCTCAACATCAGCTTGTTAAGAGAATTCTGTGGTACCATCAGACCACTGTCAAAAAATCAAACATGTACAATTAAAACGTCACTTCATATCTACAATGGACCCTCGTTGCATCAATGAGCTTGCCCTATTGTGTTACAGAGCTCTCATAGAAATGTCATGACTTTGTTATATCAGAATTTGTGTTATAATGGTACACATTTGCAGGCACCCAGCTGTCAAGTCAAGTAATTAGCTGTTCATCAGCTATTTATATAGCACCTTTTTATAAACCTCACAAAGGGCAAAACACAAATTCTGTTTCATTTTAAATGTGCTACTAGCTATGCACATGCTAGCAGAAGGGTAAAAAGGATTTTACTACATAACTGCTAGCCCTGTTAGCAAGGTGCACCCTTTGACTATAAAATTTTTGCACAAAACAACACTATGCACTGATAAGCACTGGTTCACAATGATAACTGTTTGGGTTTTGTTTTTAGAGCATTCCTGTTTATGGCAATGAAACATCCTTTCTAATGCTACAGAACTGTACCACAGCAGTGAGCTGCATCAAGCATCACGTCGTAAAGAGGATGCGTTGCAACAACGTCATCTTCTAAAGGCTTGCTGTAATAAAAACTGGGAATCATGCCATTGACCGCACCATATGAGAATTTGCATTACAGTAGCATGTGCTGTACGGATGGTCAGGTGTGTGGCTACTTGTATTGTTAGATTAGACAGATATATTGCACACACGGAATTTATGGTGCAGTGATTACAAATATAATGGATAATCCAAACCGGAAAATGAATATCTCAGCAAACACAATAGACTCATAAGGGCTTCTGTAAAGCACACACACAATATACCTACATATATACATACATATATATACACATACATATATATATACAGTTTGATTAAATATATATATCATGTATATTAGGGTGCCACTCAACGTAATGTAAAAATAAATAATGCGGCATATTCCTGGTCCCACCCCCGCATTGTGTTCTCTTTATGATGCATAGTAACTGTGCTAAGTTTCATTGAGATATATTAATATTTACTGGTAGCTCAATGTGCTCATATTTTTAAATATTACAGCATGCACGTTTGTTGCGATAAAATGTATTTTTTATTCAAATTTTTCTCCACCAGAGTAAATGAATTCCTGAGTAACTCAGTATTGTTGCAATGTCAATGTTCACCAGTGAAGGTGTTCTTGTTCACATTCTTCATTACTGAGCTGCAGACTGAGTTTGTTATTATTTGGAATAAATATAATCAATAATAGTACCCCATTACTGTTAATGTGTGTCTGTGCCAGTAGTGCTGTATAGTTTTCACTTAACTTGTGCATCACTCTAGTCTTCACTGAGAACCACAAGTGACTAATTAGAATGCAACTTTGATTATTCGTTTGCTATTTATTTCATTAGTGAGTGATAATAGGGGTTTTGGCCTTGATTGGGAATATTAGCAACAGCCAGTAACTCAGGAGTTCATGTCAGTGCCTGCATACTTTTGGAAGAAAGGTTGGGCAATGATCTGGTCAGCTTACAGTAGCTTGCAGGCATCACTTCATGGAACTAAAGGTAGCCAAATTGTTTGATACATTGAGAGGACCAATTAGTGGAACAAACATCAACTTGTTCCAGAGATTTGGTGAGTATTGGGGCTCGATTGACCGATCAGACTACGAAAGTGTTTTGAAGGTAGATTCCATAGCATCGGCCCTAAATCCAGTTCGGGATGACCTCATACAGTTCATTCAGTGCTCAGGTCCTTACAGTTTCAGCTAAGGGACGATTACCGAGAGCTTCTGTAACTGTTGCTTCTATTTCTCGGAGCGTAGTCCGAGTCAGGCAGTCGGAATGTTCATATTCAGTCACCCTGACCCTTCCACCGAGCTACATGTAGGTGGATGGCGTAGCTCATATACGGTTTTTTAAATTTTCTTTTTCGCTCCCAATTCCGGCCGACTGCACGTGAACTATCAGCTCTCGGTCACTTCAACACGTTCGTACTGAAGGTCTATCTGAAGACCTGGTGTACATGTGCATGTGCTTCGTCTGCTCCAAGGACTGATCTTCAGTTACTCTGTGAGTTAGACAGCTACAAGAAGACAGACGATGCTAAAGCTGTCATTCGCTGGTCACTTATGGTATGTTAGTGAAATTCTGGTGGGTCTCCTTGACTCTGAAGTTTCTACAGAGATGAAGTCTTCCATGGTTGCAGAGCCGGACGTCAAAACAACAGATCATCCTCAACGCATTGCCTTCACTACAACACTTTCTCAGAAGCAGCAGCTGCTGTCTGACTTTGTGTGGTAACACAACAGGTAACTTTTCACAGCATTGGATATACCACAACATTTCCTAGCCTACAATCCAGATACATGGGACAGTGACAACGACTACATTGTTGCCCAACAGAAAGTGAGAAGTCAAAGTTGTCAATCAAACCGAGCGCGGAGTGGCTTTGATCCAGAGTTCCAATGGAGTCCTAACAAATCAGGAGGGACAGAAACAGTTCTTGCTGCAAGTCATAGAGAAACACTGACATGACTTTCTAAATCCAAACAAGTTCACATTTACTACAGCTAGTGCAGCAGCAACAACATCAGCATCCGCAGAGACAAATGATTAACATTTCTGACATTTTCTGTCATTGTTTGTGTGAAACTGATTGTACTATGTGTTGATTATTATACACAGTCACACACAATACACACTACAGTTTTAGTAACTTTTGGAATTCTGCAGTAATTAGCAACAGTCATTGACCTCCTTTGTGAGCATTTTGACAAGATTCCGAATCTTCTGACTTCTGGTGTTGAAATTGACATTGTACGGCAATATCGGAAAAATGCCACATATTGTAAAACTTCATCAGTGTTGAGCTACCAGTAAATATTATTAGAATGCATCCAAATTTTGTGAGCATATCTATTTTAACATTAGGAACACATTTGGTGGGTGGGAAGATGAAAATTAAAAAAATTATTTTTGAGTGGCACCCTAATGTATATATATACTATATATTATATATAATGTATATCATACATGTATATATATATATCATGCATCAGAATATACTAGTTACACTGTGCTACACATCATCACATACATGTGTGTAACATACATAAATGCGTAATGCACACAGATGTGTACTTTGTAACTGTAACTGAGCACTTATATAGCGCCGCTCAGAAATCAGCAGCACTCTCGACCTGTGTCGGTGCCTGCGTCAGCAAACAAAAAAGTCTTAAGGCGTCTCTGGAATTGGAAAGGTGAGAGGGCTAGACGGAACTGGGAAGGTGAGAGGGCTAGACGGAACTGGGAAGGTGAGAGGGCTAGTACTTGTATCTATGTACGTAAGTAACTAAGTAGCTTATACTGCAAGAGTGCCTGTCAGCCTGCTTTCCATCCTGCCTGATTGTTTGCCTGCCTAGTACTAATCCTGCTACTTTATTTACTGAGAAGAGGCTATTCATCTTGCTCACTAGACCTAAGTTGGCAAAGATTGGCAACTTTGGGCACTAAAGGACAGAGAAAAAAAGAGTAATAAATAATTACAATTACCTTACCTTATCTATTAGAAAAAGCAGTAGGATATCCAGAAGTTAAACAGTGGAAGCGAAGATAACCACACCACTTCACTAAGTACACTTTTTTGGGTTCATCAAGCAGACAAACTTTATCTAGTCCTGTTTCTTGTTTCTTAAAATTTTAATGATCTTTTTACATCACATGTTTAGAAGGCAACCCTTACCCTAACCAGTTTGGTGTCAACCAAATGGTTTCACCCTTCTCAAGCCCACATGGAGAGGCACTATAGATTCCACTCTTGGATGTACCATGAGCATTTCATAACTGTCAACAAAATATTTACCTGAGAACTCCAATAAGCGGAGCAGAAACAGACGTTCCATCGAATATGTACAGATGATCCCATCCACACTCTGTGGCGAAGTCGTCAAACTTAAGTCGTACAGGTAAGTCTAATCCTCCGCCGTTTATCAGCCACGTACACTTGTTGTCAGTGGTGTAGTTTCCGGTGCCGTCTGTTATCACGCCATCTGGTGACTGCATACTGCAATTAAAAGACATACATCTCTATGCATATACGATCGTTTAAGTAACTACCGTTTGCAACCTCTAAAAGTGTTTATTTTCCCCTGTGCTTAAAGTCATCTTGGCCACCATAATCAGAATTGACAACACTGGAAAACAGAGGTATCGTTTCCGGAAAACTTTTGGGTATACCTTATGGATTTTGGGCTGCCGATCATGACAATGACCGCAAAATTTTCCAATCATGCAGTTTTTTTGGAATCACCTGTTTTTGAAATTTTCTTTCACATTTTCAGTCTACAAAGTATGCTGTTTTGTGTTTAACAGACATACCTGGACATGCACTCAGTTCAGGTTGCGCAATGTGCAATGTAAATGGTAAGGATTAGGCATGCCTGGGCATGCTTAGTCACGATGGATGTTAGCAGGACAGGATATAAAAGGAGCTTGCATAGACAGAGATGCATTGATGTCAGTTTGTACATATGTTGATGTTCAACAGGTAATAATCAGGCATAAACAGCATGGTGTAGACAGTAGACTTAACAATAGCATTGAAAGTTCTACCACTCCTGGTTGGGATGCAGCTACGGTATACACAGTTTCGTTGCTTCATCTGTGAGTGGGACAGTCAAGCAAGAGATTCCCACTACATCAAGAAGGACTAGCCATGTTGCAAATCTTTGGTGCCAGGCCACAAGAACGTTCATCACGAACAACTTGTTGATCCCAGTAACGTTTTCTTGCCATCTTTTCACATCAAGCTTGGACTAATGCAGAACTTCGTCAAGGCATTGAACAAAGTGGAAAAGGGGTTCAAATCCTCCATTCTTGCCTGATTATTCCACGGTGCTTCAGGTAAAACCAGAGTAAAAAACATAGCCAAAGCCCGTTTGAAAGTTGAAAGGGCAAGGAATCTAGCAGGCACATAGTGAGACTTAAATTCAAGAGGAGGCAACTTCACACAACATAATGCAAAATCCAGGTCATTGGTCATTCATTATTCATTCATTAGAAGGTCAATAGAAGTTCCAGTATATAAAAAGCAATAGGAGGCAACTGCCTCTTCGTGTCTCAATGTAGCTACGCCTATGGAATCTAGGTCAGGCTATGCAAGGTAATTAAGTTCAAACAGATACTCTTATATACATATTCGTTTATTGAAATAAAAATCTAGTAGACACATCGCTACAAGGTACAATTGCAAAAGTGGAAATAGTTAATTGCATAGATCTATCATAATTGGCCTTATTGGTGTTGGTTAACGCTTTTGAATAGTACTCTAGGGAAAAAGTATCTTTTGTCCTTGGGTGGAAGCTAAAAGCTACGGCATCTGGGCGACGACTGAATCCAGTGCGAGCCTCAGAAAACGAACTCCACAGGACATGAAATCTGTTCCACATGAGACCCTCGAGACGCTTTCATCAGTGTCATCAGCCATTTCGGTGGCAGTTGGTGAAATTGGGGGCAAGAATCCCATCCTTTGGATTCTGTGTAGGAGCCGCTGGTCCTCAGTAAAATATCCCCACCAGGCAGGGCGACATACATAAGAAAGCCACTGTTATTGCCCAGGTCACACCTTAATGCCATTAGAGAACTGACGCAACACACAGAACAGAGGCCGAGGAGTAGTGATGTAGCTTTTCCGGAAAAATATTTTGTGGAAAATTTTGCGGAAAATTTCTTGGATTTTCCGGAGAACCGGAAAAATACATGTAACTCATAATGTCAGATTTTCAGCATGAGACAACACTAAAAAATTTCTGTTTTTTAAAAAGTTCCTTTTATTTACAATGTTTCTGTCAATGCAGGCAACGCACCTTAAAAGAATTAAAATTTATAAACATTAAACAGATTTGAAAATAGATTAGTCTCAGACTGCAATGGCAATGCCAATTTAACATTATAATTCAAAACATAAAATAACAGTAGACCTATAATAGGCCTTATACGAATTAATCTGTTGCAGTATTGAAATGGTATCTATAGACTATAGTAGTATAGTACTACTGCATCAATTGCTGTTTTTTCGTCACATGGTTTCATAACAAAAATATTTAGGAGACTAAATCATAAAAAATATTTTCTCTAAATTAACAGTGAAGTTTAATTGCAATTAATTCTTAAATGTATTGCTGCTGTTGGGCCTTGTGAACACACTGAACAGTAAGCACTAACAGTGCCATCTATTGAATAAACATATCAGTTATAACTACATAAGATAGCTTAAGTGAGTGATGTTTAAAATTATTACATTTAAATTGTTATTTAGTAATATTATAATTGATTGAAAAATATCGGAAATTTTCCGGAAAAAAACACTCAAAATTTTCCGGAAAGATATGAAATTTTCCGGACAACTTTTCCGCCTCACAACACTACCCGAGGAGGAAACGTTCATTAAGCTAACGGTAAAGAAGCAGGCAAACGTATGGAGTGCTTGCTACTTCATTTTTACAGACTTGGAACATGACAACAGGTGGACTGTTTGGCCCTCCCTCAATGCCTTTCTTGTTAAAGCACAGGGTCAGTGTACTCTGCTACGCGCCTAGTTTGCTAGGAGACGCAAGTGGACAAATATTGAAATTTACCTTGCTGTCCTGAGACCCTCTACCTTTACACTTTAATCACACAAGATTATCATACACCTCAGCCAGGCATACAGAACGTCGTTATTCTAATTTTCTTATGAGTGTAGTGATGCACAGTCATAAGTAATGTTCTGGTACTACATTTTGCAGAGCATGTTTATGATAAGAAATAAATTTCTGCCATAAGCTGTAAACAACCTTAAACTATGAATTCTGGACATGTAGCACATGTAAACATTTATGCATGTAGAATCGTTAAACTTCAGTACGGAAACACATGAGAACATACTTCACGTTGTACGTAAGTTCGAATCAAAGGCTTGTTGCCAAGAACTCACATATCATAAACAGACCAATAAAAGAACTCAATAAATGCAGACCATGTATGACAACCATCCATCAGTGACCGTCATAAGCGCAATGCCAGGTGACTGCTCGTTTGTTGCATGCCTATACCAACAGAGGTGTGTGCAACAGCCTACTGGTTCAAATGCTGGACTATCAATCCAGGTCGGGACTAAAAATCACTGCCAAGGCAGTTAACGATATTTGGATATTTATGTTCCACTTGTGCCTCTAGCAAACTCAACCATAAAATAATCACAATGGCATAGACTGTGGGAAGATCAGCATCAGGAATACGACTGACTACCCACCCTCAGATGCCAATGAAGGTGGGAAGTTGCTAATACTTCAGACACAGAGGATAAATGTGTAGGCATCAGGGACCTGCCACCGAGCCATCTATACAGTGTTATAGGTTTCTCAGACAAAATATAAACAAACGAAACAAATGTACCAATATGATTAGATGCCCTACTTCAAGTTTTATTTTAAAATGAACTCTTCAGTTCCAGTTTAGCATGTATACCACACAGTCAAAGGTGACAAACTCCGGCCAAATGCAGAGCAAAACTAAATCTATCGTGAAGCAAAGCCTTCCCGTACAATTGCAATTCACAATGGCAACTAGTTATATAAACCAAATTAGCATAATTTATTTATCCCTTACATTTATATGATCCACTTTGAAAAATGGCATTTAGCAATATACTGTGTAAGCCAGATGCCAACTCAAGTGGCATTGTTGATATTATGGTGGCAGGCACCGTGAGGTTAAGAACATCATTCCTGGCAGTGCATGGATGGCTGACCATCTGTGGAGCACGAAGCAACTAGGCGCCCACTCACGTTGAGAAATGAGTACCAACGCAAGTTCAGAGATTGTCCAGTCATAGATTCTGTGGTATACTATACTGCTTGCAACTCAGATGAATAATGCTCAGAACCACGCTGCTCTGAAGTTCTTAGAAAGGCATGTTAAAAGTGTGTAACCTTTTTGTTTACCTTTCAGCTTCTGTGGTCATGTAAACATGTGTGTAACCTTACTGTTTACATAATTCTTGTAAGGATATTCTCTACAGCAGTGCTTCCCAAACGTTTTAGTGTCACGGACCAGCAGGAATTAACTTTTCATTGTCGCGGACTGGCAGGAATTTTCCCACTGCAGGAGGACCGGTGCCAAATTTATTAATTATATCTCTTTTATGATCAGCTCAGATAAATTTCTCAAATATGTATTAAAATTGATTTAAATGCATGTTTAGTCAATTCTGTGACTCAATTGCCCTTTAAATGCTGGCCTAATAAGTGTTTTTTGCTATGACTTTTAAAAATATAATAGCCATTTCTTGATTCCAAGACAATCTGACCAGTTTCTTAACTCACTTTGCAGACTGGCAACTGAGGGCTCGCGGACCGTCACCGGCGGACCACCACTTTGGGAAGCACTGCTCTAAAGGAGCGTGGGCTCTTTACCTTCATGCATATGAAGAGTTTCTATAGAAACAAGTAAACAATTGTGCAATCTTATTGTTTACCTTTAGGCTCCTGTGGAGTTTTCTATAAAGGAATGCAAGCATGTAACACAACATGAGCAGTATGTAAAGTCTGCATGTGCTACCATACTGTTTTGTTTACCTTATGCTTCACAGAAGTTTCTGTAGAAGCATGTAAATACGGCTGTTACCTTTACTGTCATACCCTGGACACCTAAGGACTTTTGGCCAGTTTGAACTCAAGTGCTGCATTAATAGCAAACACTCTACCAAACAGTCATGACATTAATTCACAAAACCAATGCACAAACAATATAAACAACAGTTTTCCAGTACCTGTATGTACCAATGACAAGTTTGGTACCAACTTCAACCCATTTCCCTGTCCATAATTTTTATTTCAAATAGGCCCTATTTTGTTTACAAAACAATAGCAATCCGACACTGAATAAAAAATGAACTACATGAAAGCAAGATATCTCCTTTTATTTACATTTTTGCATTCCAATGTGTGTCAGTGAGTGTCTTTGTGTGTGTGCGTGTGCTGGTGTGTGTATATGTCTTACGGTGTGTATGCATGCGGGTGAGTGTTTGAGTGTGCGTGTTTTAATATGCTGCTCTGTGTTTGTCTTGTGATAAAGAAAATGGGTAATGCTTTCTCAGTGCTATGTACATAAGACACAGTTAAGCATCGTACAGCACCCACGTACA
This sequence comes from Aporrectodea caliginosa, assembly GCA_020284085.1. NCBI lineage: Eukaryota > Metazoa > Annelida > Clitellata > Crassiclitellata > Lumbricidae > Aporrectodea > Aporrectodea caliginosa. The sequence goes on along the minus strand of JACEVL010000130.1, from coordinate 451,843 downwards.
TCTAGGAATGTGTACACATCTGCAGCCAACCACATAATGACTCAGAGCAACTGTTGCTGAACTGTCCACATTCATCCCAAAATAACAATTTATTCGTAAATAAAATTGGTAAACTGACTGAGAAAAGCAAATTCGGGTCAGAAGTCTGAAAGAGGGCACATGAACCAAGTGTTCATAGCAGTGACAAGATTACTACCTGTGTCTGTCAAATGAAGTAAGTAAGTAAGTAAGTAAGGATGACAATTTCTATAGCATCGTCAGTAGCAAGCTACTTCTAGGACAGTGTTTCTTAACCAGTGTAGACCGAACCCCTGGGGTTCGGTGAGCCAGTGCCAGGGGTTCGGCAGAGGTCCTCGTGAAATATCATATTCAGGGTCAGTGAGTGTGAGTGAAAATCATTTGCTATTTTATTTTTATTTTTCGACTTTTATTTAATAAAATAGTTAACTGTAACTAGTTCATGTATTGAATATATTAATATTGTATCACATTTTGGTACAATTTTTTATTTCCTTTTGTTCCCATTAGTTAAAAAATTATTGTTCAAACTTGAGGGGTTCGGTGAGTGGTCATGGATTTCTCTTGGGGTTCGGCTCCCTTGAAAAGGTTAAGAACCACTGTTCTAGGAGAAACTTACCAGCAACTACTAGACCCGAAGAGCATAAAATATTAAATTTGCTGCCTATATCAGAAACATGGATTAATGCTACTAAGGTCTAGCAATGTTATGCTGCATATCAAGTCTATATCAGCTGAACATCCTTTACAGACCCCTAAATTTCCCAGATAAATTTACCACATCAGTAAATGACTTGAGAGGTGCATGCAAATCTAATGGTTAGCATACTATAGCGTGCTGAACTGTAACCTGAGGGGCTGAAGATTAAAATCTTCGCTTGGGCAGAAAGTGCTTTGAAAAATTTCTGTTCCACTTATGCCCCCTAACAAATTCAGCTATATGAGCTGACTGTACAGTGTGCACTGTTCGTGAGAAGATAAGATGGTGTCGGAGATGGCTAGCCACAGGTCTGCCCTCATGTGAATGAAGTCGATAATGCTAAATCTCCTTGGCTGTTTCTCCCTATATGCCTAGGTAAGTAAGTATATTCATGTAAGTATATATCCTTTATTGTACCAGCTGCAATCCACATTCCGGTGTACAGATTTATTAAACAATCAATGGTCAATATGCATATAAATTCTCGAAATTGCATAAAGCATTCTAACTATAAATGTCTTTTCATGCTATGGTCAGCTAATGGTAAAACACGGTTATGTGATCATGGTCAAAGGGAATAGGTCGGCAGTATTTTTATTGTTATTATTATGACTGAGAAACTTGAATAGCACTAGTGGTCTAGTGCCTAATACACAAAGTATCAACTGAAGGTACATAAAACAAAGCCACAATCTGGTCCATCTGACTCCCTATCTCGCAGCGGATTGTGCACCGGCTTTCTGCCTTGGTGTGCGGTGTCTCTTAGGCTCCTGTGTATTTACAAGAGCTCTGTCACTCTACTCTGGGTGTGGAGGGACGTTGTGCTCTCCGCTCCTCCACACAGGGTGAACTCCTCATTTCTCGTGCTCAAACTACCTTTAGACAGCATCATGCTCTTTTGGCTGTTGGCCCATTGGTATGGAATGGGCTCCCATTAGCAGTGCGCCTTATGCTTAGGGTTCATTCAGATGCGCTTTACCGCAACCTTAAGACTGCCCTTTTCAGCCAGGGTTGGGTCGAGAGCACTTCTGAGTAGTAACCTTGAAGGGGCGCTATATAAATCTACCGTAATGAATGAATGAATGACCACTGTGACGTCTTGTTACCTTGGGCAAAAGACACTAAAACTGCAATACACAAACTGATAAATACTCACTGCATTCGTCCACTACAAGAGAATATATCACAGCTTGGTCCCGAAAACCACTGATCACACTGGCAGACAACTTTGGGCGTTTTATTCTGGTCATTCGACTTCGTATCGTTTGATTTCGACCTCGTCTGGCTTTCATCGACGCACTGGCCGTTTACACATTTAATTTCACCGCTGCAATTACGGCCACCGTTGGCCACATCAACCACTGAAATGCTGGCCACTATAAGCACCAGCCATTTCCATCCTGGATTACGCTGAAAATGACGAAAGACAGAAGAGCACCGTTGGTGATCGCCCGATGATGGTTTCATCTTGGCGAACGATACAAGTCAACTGTGGCACAAACTCACAGCCTGGAATTCACAATCCGAAACTCCATTACTGGTAAACGGTGTTTACTAAACACGACTTGGGAACCCAGGTGTGTATGAATGACAATCAGCCTTTCTACGTGGTAATCGCCAGCTGTCAAGAACGATAAGTCACCGATAAATTTGCAGTTTTGATACTCTCATTAATCCGAAACTCCATCACGCACATCGAAGGAACATTTCAGAAGTAAAACTGTGTAGGAAAGACAAGTGTCTGTATACACGACACCAACTGCTTTGGCTATTTAATGATCCTACGCCAACATTAACGTTCCGAACATACACGAAGATGAAATATGAGAAAACTAGAAAATCCAGCTGGGATTTAATCGTTTTTAACTCTGTTAAAACAATTATTTTATGTTATTTCAGAGGTCGTCGTCGTATTTCTTTCTTTCGTTATGCTACAATCGCAGATCACCGCAAGGTGGCGGATGTAGGCTGAGATTTCTGTAGCGCAAGAGTATTTGCCGCTGTGCTACTATTTAATGTAAATGTGCGCGTTTTCTATAGCCACGAAGCGGCCTCGGCCCCGCTGACTTTTAATGAACGGGTGATCTTTCTTTGCCACTGTCTACTTGCGGCAGTCGGCATCTAGAATCCAGCTTTACACCGCATTGGCGTTTAATCCTCTTTCTATGTAGGCCCTACATTTAAATCCTTGGTCTTTGAGCCTCTGTCGTTATCTTGAGTTCTCGACTCCTTTCATCCTTTCCCTTCTCACTCTTCTAGAATTGCATACCTCTGCCACAAACATAAACTTCTGTTGTTCACCCTCATAGTTTCACTCTCCCTCTTCTCCAGTCATCTGTTAAACTTTTTTCCTTCCAGCTTCCCCTTCCCTGTGACCCTGTCACGTTCAATGAACCAATATCTGGCCACCATCTGCAGGGCAGTGCAGGTCGTAGCACAATGCGGATTCAAAGAATCTGGCTAACTGCATTCGGATAATATCACGCTTTCTACTGTTTTCTCAACTGCAAATAATGCGAACTATATGTAGTTCCTATTTCTCCTGTCGGAGTGAGCCTCTGTTCTTGTTCCTATGCCACCAAACTGTCATCAACTTCTACTGCATGATTACTTACCTCTCACTTCTAAAATAATTCCCTGGCAATCCTTTTGAAATAGCATAATCTGAACAAATAGAACATCTCCACTTTAACGACCGTCAAATGTACCTACTGAATGCCGCACATTCTCTGTTCCTCCTGTTGTTCACAGAGCATAAGCCGTCCGTCATTCTTCAGGTTTTCCATTGAAACCAGCAGTCTCACCTCTTCAAGAAACCTTATCCTGATCCATCTAATCTGCCACCTTTCCAGTTCTCTCAGCCTAAACACAACGACAGCTTCTCCGTCTCCCTTACTCTGTTATACTTGCAAGTTGCAACTGAAGTGTTTTTTTCTTTTCAAACATGACACTCTGGACTAGCGTTTCCCAACGTGTTCCATGGAACCCTGAAGTTCCATGAGAGAAAGGGTTCAGTGAAGAAATCAGATATGTGTTGTTTGGATGTGTTGTTATATTATAGATCAGACTCTGAGGTGACGACACAGGTTCCGTGGGAATATTTCATTAAAAATTATTTATAATCTAATTGTTATGGATTAAAACAATATACACCCTGATCGATCACTGTTTTAAAACATTATATTTGTAACACAAGCAACACAAAGTCATAGGCAAGCAATGTACTAAAAATTTAGTATGCAACAATTTTCAGATCAAAAGCGTTCTGTAGCAAAAAAAGATTGCAAAGCACTGCTCTGGACATGGGACAACCTCTCTGACTTCATGCAATGTTCAGGAATAAACTGTTGCCCTGCACATAGCACTTCAGAAATTTTTAACTTTCTGATTCAGATTGATCGGTTTAGAGTTTGCTTCAAAATTCTCCTTCTCTGTACCATACTCACACGTCCATTGGATCTGATTGAATCAAACAGGATCACATGTAATATATTTTATTATTCACGAATCAAAACAACCAAGGCAAAGATAATGCTAGAAAAAGGTCAATTCAAAAAATTAATTTATGCACACAATGGGAGAATTTTATGGGTTCCAAGCATCTTCTCTGTTTATCATAAGAACATGGACATGAAAAAAGCATCTGCTCCTAGCCAATCAAACTTACAATGTAGGTGTTAATAATCGCATAGTACAATGTAGTTTGATAATTTAAGAATTGGCCCTACTCTACTAATGCTACAGTACACTACAAAATTATAAAAACTTTTACTCTTATGACAGATACAATGGGTTGATCCAGGCCCACCATCTGAATTTGTGGTACGCCAAATTCTTATATCGAATGATAAAATGTTCGACTGGTCCAAACTGAAATGTAGGCTTAAATACATGTATGTGCAGCAATATGCAGAAATGTGCACAGTATGCTTTGAACGGGTTAACTTAATAATATGAGTATAAACTTTACGCACACAAGCCAAGTTCCTGATTAAGTTTTTCAAGGACTACAAGTACATTGAACGTAATCAACATTGCTTCGCTTTCCTAATTTTATTTGTGTAGATTGCAGTGAACAATATGACGACTTTAAAACTGAGGTCTGTTTTAATTCCAACTAACTTTAAACTAAAAGTGAATAATTCGACCCAAACTTCTCAATATCATCCAGCAAAACTGAAGTTGTCACTCTTCTTCATTTTCCAGATTGATGTTTGTTCCAAACTTGGCATACAGCTTGACTTTGAGGGCGCTTAGAACATCTTTGCAATCATTACAGCTTTTATCAATCTGTTCAATTTCCGATTCCAATTCTGCCTTCCGTCTTGCAAGCCGCTCCAACGTTATTTCCTTTGTACAGTTTACGAAAACTTCCCCAATCAAATTGCTGTTATGAAGAGTTAAGAATATTTACGAAAATCAAACTGGAACATAATGAATATGCTGACTGAACAAAATTTGCATTAAGATATATTAAAATATTGGCAAGAAAGCATATGTAAACAATCCAAAAACTGTAGAATATTAACTGCACCTTGTTGCAAATTTTCAGTTTTATACTGCAACTGATTATAACACAACTTCAAATAAAATGTGATTCTTAACAAAGCATACAAATTGCTGTTGTGATGTGTTAAGAATATTTTATCATTATCAAACCTGGAATATAAAGAATTCCATGGATTAAAAGAATGTAGTTTAAGAGCTCAAATGTAAAATATTCCAAGGAAGAAACATTTAAACATGAAGCATCGAAAATTAGAAAAAAGTATTAAAAACAGTTGCAAATTTGGAATCCAGCATCATACTGCAGTCACATAATAACATTATTTCATCATACTGCAACGTGGAGGGTATGGGCTCGAGCTGGTTACAGTGTAGGGAACTTGAGCATGTCCTTCACTCACAGTTACTCAGCACCATCGATTAATGCTTGGTCATTAGATAGTGGCACTCAATACATGCATAATAAAAAAAAAATATTAATAATAATACCGTTTACATGAAAATCCACGTAAAATAATAAGTAAGCTCTGTGAACGGAATTATCAAATCCTTAAATTGTTGTAATTATAAAAGCAACTATGCTTTGAGGCCCATGAGAGATAAGCAGGTGCCATGTTGCTCTACTCAAGCCCACCGTGCCTTCTTATACATTGGGTTGTGTCCCCTTAGAACAGTCTTCCATTGCATTTACATACTGTTGCCATTGACTTTGACTAGCATACTTTTTCAAACTGTCTTAAAATGCACTTGTTTGGATATCTTAAATACAAGTATGTGCAGCGCTTTTGTGAGGTACTTAAAATGCACCATATTAAGTGTCTTGATACATACAAACATACTAATCAACTTACACTTATGGTCTCCTGCTGTTTAAATTACAAGTTCAAAACATGCACTATTGTTCATTGATACCTAATTCGTTTTCTGCGTCCAAGTTCTCTATGTCCTTCTGTAGACACAAACAAGCATAGCAAGTAAGTGTAACTGATACCCATACATACTTCATCAATCTGGTTTATTATATTGACAAACATATATTATATATATAAGCAAACATTTGCTTTTTGTGAACTAATTAAAATTACATTTATGGTGTCCTGTTGTTTAAATTACAAGTTCAAAACATGCACTATTCATTGATACCTAAACAAAAAGATACGGAACCAGGAAGCCTTCATCATCGTCATCCAGCACAATCAGCTCATTTTCTGCATCGTCCAAGTTCTCTATGTCCTTCTGTAAAATCAATCAAGACACACACAAGCATAGCAAGTAAGTGGCACAGATAACAGATACAAACACATACTCCAGAATCAGAAGGAACAATTCACTCACGGTGGTACATAGCTCTCAATATTTAATGTTCTAGTACAGTGCCATTACGCACGTCTTAAACATGCTACATATATGACTATCTAATTGACCTACCGTAAATAGTGCACTATATAGTAGACAGAAATTACTGAACAGAGCCAAAAGCAAAATTACATATAAACAATGGAAGACTAGTCTAAATCTGTTCTGTGCCTTTCTCAACTTTGGACTTTCCATTAGCAGCAGTCTTCTATAAGCTATCAGCTCGAATCCTTTAGTTGCTTAACAAAAGTAAGAAAGAAAAAATTGAAGCTTTGATGATTTAGGGCATAAGAAGAACACCTTGGACAATGGGTCAATGACAGAGACACAAAGTAAACATTCATACTACGGAAACTGATTACTTGTACAGTCAATTTATATGAAAAACTGAATAGAGCACACATTGTTTACAATCTTTGTATGAGAATGCTACCTTCTTCTGTTCAAGTTCTTCCTTCATGTCTTGCATGCGTGCGTTTGTACGTGCAAACTGATTGATCTGCTGCTGGTCTTCATAGGTGACATGCACCTCACTGTCCTACACATCAAACACGAGAAAGAAAAAACATAACCACGAATGCGTACATAAGCTGCGGTACGCCTCCTTTCTCCAAAATGCTACTATCGCCTTTGATTCCGAACTATGGTCTGTCACACGCAAAATTTTGAATTTTATTCGATCTAAAGTCAAACACAGATACACTATAACATCAAAATCCTAAAATTTGTGGACTCAAAGCCTGATTACTTGATGAGAGGCACGTAATCAGTAATCTATCGGTTTAGTGTCCTTTATTATGTACGCAATATAACATATTTCATTGTTTTATATACATGGCATTTTATACCAATGTCCATAACAACTGTCATCAATCCAACTCCATTTATCCACTTCTATTTAAGCAAGAATTATTCTCATCAATCCAATACCTATTTTTAAAAAGCAAGAATTATTTTCATCAATTCAGCTTCTATTTAAGCAAAAATTCATCAATCCAACGTCTATTTAAGCAAGAATTATTTTCGTCAATCCAATTTATATTTAAGCAAAACATTTAATTGAACCAAATTTCTATTTAAGCAAAAAATTACAAAGGGTGAATAATTTGGGACGCTAAAATGATACATTACCCTTAATCAAATACACCTGAAACTAGGATGGCGTGAAAACCGCAGTAAATAAGAATATTAGTTTTAAATCAGCATAATTAATTCACATGCCAGTGCATGTCCGTGCGGATCGTCAAAGCTTCCACATTAACTACGCTTCGTTTTCAACTTCTGCTCTCCCACAGCAACCGACGCCTATAAGCCCCAACGTCGAGTTTCGAAACCGATGTGTATATTAGACACATACATACGGACTTACGGTCATGTATGTGATTTGAGAGTGGAGGACTGTCTAGATCAGCTATATGGATATTGTATGTTTACTATCATGTCTGTACACCAAAATTGGAATAGCAATTGGTCAATTAAAGAATATTCGGCGAAAATTTAGCATCGGGGTGCGTACGCTTACTGGCGTTTGATGGCATCTTTTGGCATGCTGCGCGGAAGGTACGATGCTTTCTATTGACGACACTAACCCTAACCGACTCTAACGACGCGTAACCTGACCCTAACCGACACTCACGAAACCTACACACCCCGATTCTAAATGCTTGCCGAATATTCTTATCTTAATATCGTACATTCCTTCACGCTATGGCAACCATTCACATTGATCCTCTATTATCGTTCACGCCAAACGCTTTCTTCGTCGACAAACTGCACAAGAAAGAATTTGCAGCTTCGTAATCACATATCTTTAAGGTTAAAGCATAACCATAATCTCTACTAACCTTTGCTATGCTAGCAGACATTTAAAAGTTAATTTTTAATAACTCCTAATATTACAGATTAAGATCAACCGGAACACTTGAATACGCCACAATAGATCCCTGAAACGAAGGAGGATGGAATGACGTCCTATGTTGAGGCAACGGATCTCGGCCTTTATCGCAGCTTTGCGCTGACCGTAATCGTAATCTAGATTTTATTTAAAAACGGAGTAGTGGGAAGTGGGAACCAGCTTATTCAGAAGCGCTTAGTCAAACCAGCTAATATAGGCAGGTAGGGTCTACTGCGTTTATAAAAATGTCCTGATTTAATACTTTGTAATACTTTAGCCAGCTGAAGCTTTAAACCACTAGTCTATACGCCGTTTACTCCTTGGCAACTTGATATTAGTTTATTGCCATCTCTTCCATTCCATTCCATTCTCTTATCCTCTCTTACATGCCATTCCCTTCTTAGTATAGAATATCATAGCATGGGGTACAAGAGACTCGGACCTATGATACCATAGGCGCAGATGTTTATTCTAGTTTTGTCTCTGACTCCGAGCTGTGACTAGTTTTTACAGTACTTTGCAACAGTGGCAGCGAATCAGATTAGAAAACTCGCTTTAGTCTGAAAGACGTTTATCAATTGTGAGGCTCCGGTATAAAGGGAAAGCGGATTCTTTTTGGTTTAATAACCTAGTGGTTGTCCGGTGTACGGGAGGTCCTGATTCTTTATCTTTGGCTATTTGGCAATTGGCCAATTCTTGGCTGTTGGCCAATTCTTGCTATTGGCCAATTCTTGCTATTGGCCAATTCTTGCTATTGGCCAATTCTTGCTGCTGGCCAATCTTGGCTGTTGGCCAATTGGCTATTGGCCAATTCTTGCTGCTGGCCAATCTTGGCTGTTGGCCAATTGGCTATTGGCCAATTCTTGCTGCTGGCCAATCTTGGCCAATTGGGCTAACCTGGTTGATTCTGTCTGCTGGCCATTGGGCTATTGGCCAATTTTAGCTAACTTTGCTGCTAGGCCTGAGTTTCCCGCGCTGACGGTGGCTTGTCTTCTGGATCGTCTGCCAAAGTGTCGGCTGCCTCCGAGCTATAAAAAGGACCGTCGGGCTCCGAACAGAAGAAGAGTTGTGAAGTGGACTTCGCCAACGAAAGGGCTTGTCCGGGCGATCTTCGCCAAAGAAGAGTTGTGAAGTGGACTTCGCCAACGAAAGGGCTTGTCCGGTCGATCTTCGCCAAAGAAGAGTTGTGAAGTGGACTTCGCCAACGAAAGGGCTTGTCCGGTCGATCTTCGACAGCAAAAGAACTTGTCTTGTGGATTTTCGCTTACGAAGGATTTAAACGTTGGGGAAAGAGTTTGCGTCGAACGATTGAAGGTGCTTCTTTCGAACGATTGATCACACATATCTATTAAGTTTATAATAGCGAGAATAACGACATCAATAGACTCGTACGCTCTTTCTCTTGGGATATTATCGTCATTTCTTGGACAGGATCGGAACGCGGGAAAGGTACATTGACAGTTGGCACGGAGTCACATTTTTGATCTCAAACATTGCGTAGGAGTGACGAGGCACTCGGCTATATTTACATTTAAAACGGACTCAACTCTCAACCTCCGTTAATCGATTTGAAGAAGACAATATGTGTTACGACAGTTGTCATTTTTACGAATAAAGAGATAACGTTGAATGTTTTCGATCTATCCAGAGATCACACCTAGCGGATATTAGGCACTTGGCAATACAGGACTGGGGATAGCAATCCTGGTCGGTTCATTAGATCCCCAGGTCCGCAACACAATCAATCAATCGAAACTCTTTTATTGAAGCCATGTCAAATAAAATCACATAACATTTCAACATAAAATACCATAAAATATATTATTATTATTAGGCCTATAACTTGTAAACATTGTTAATTAAATGTTATGCTTCGGTTTTTTCTTTGCCAGTTCTTAGCTAGGCATTTTGTGAACAATTGTGAGGGGCCCGATAGCGCATTGGATAACATCTGGCACAGAGAGCGAGAGGTACCGAGTTCGAGCCCCCGTTGGGCGGATATGCTTTGTAGGCTGCTATTAGCGACGTTGTATTGCAGGCTGTCTGTTCTGTTAGTAGTTAAGATTGTTTAAATTGCATAACATGTAAATGTACAGCGCAGTGCGTTTGTCAGGCGCTTAATTAAAGAATAAATATATATATATATATAATGTTAAAAATTAAAACGCATTTCATATTTCATCACAACGTTTCCTTGTCGGTAACTTGGGATTTTCTGGTACACTTTTGGCCAATTATGGGATTTTTCTGGCAAGAGCTTGGGATTTCAGAAAATGGAGAGTGGTCGCACTGACTACGATGCAGACCAATGAGATATTATTATCATCGCAGAAGCACAGTGTTCAACATCATGTGACGTGCGTTCCAGTACCCGTCGGACCAGAAGTGTCTTCGGCTGCAACTGAGCTGGAACGTTGAACAGCGTCGGTTCAGCCCCTTAACATAGAAATATATGAATATTGTGGAAATCAACTAAAATGTGTTTTAAGCATTGTAAGTCTTTTACATATTATATTTAAGTTGATTAATTATCTCAATCAAGTCATAACATGGCAAATGTTGTCTCAACAATTAACAGATTATATGGATACATCACCAGAAATTACAACTTGACCCTTAGTGCAAGATTTCATTACTACAGGTGAGAAAGAGGGACCCTACACAATCATTCACATTCTGGGCTGGCATACCGGTAATCTTACTTGTAACGCATTCTGGGATAAAATAAAAATCCACAACTAAACAAAATGCAGTGATTAAATTCAACTGTATCCCTCGAGACCTTACATCTGGCAACTCTGATTGTAAATCTGTCACCTGACCTATCACATCCACCGCTTAAAAGAGAAGACTCGACACATTTTTTTTTTAAAACAATGATTGACAAGATGCATCATGCTTTGCACATTTTACGTTTACTCAAACAATGAATAGCAAGTATCGGTTATAGGTTCGTCAGATGCCATTAATTAGGTTTTACAATTGCAGATCCTCCACATCTGGATGTGTATTGTGTAATTTAACCACTGACAAAATGCAATTAGATTTAGTTAATTCACCTATTCCTATATTTCAAGTCAGTTCCGCAAACCTGGTAACAGTTTCTTGCGCATGCCACTGTTGTACAAGCAAACATCTTCGAAGTGAGTTGAACAGATACGCGAGTAGTCTGTCGGTGCCCAGTTGTCACGGTGTAAACGGACTGCCCAGTTCTTTCGCAGTTCAGGATCTTTTGGAAACCTATAACAGATTGTGAAAATGTTATTCGCTTACACCATGATCTGCCAAAAAACTATGGCTTTGTTCATTTAAATAAGATTTCATGTATATCACTGTTCGGTTGTTTAGTTTTCTAGAAGGCGGCCAAACTCCCGAAACCTATTCAGAGTTAAATTGGGGCCCGATTGCGCATTGGATAACACACTGGCATAGAGAGCGAGAAGTACCGAGTCCGATACCCGCAGGCTAGGGCTGCCAACCGTCCCGGATTCGCCGGGACAGTCCCGGAATCGGCCTTGTGCGTCCCGTGTCCCGGATTGATCCCAAATTGTCCCGGAATTTGGTGTAGACATCCAGTTCACCAAAATTAATGTTGTTCTTGTTTTCGCACATTAAACTGGACAAGTTGTGCGATTAAATTTGCGTTCTAAGCTCTATCAGACCTGACGTTGCTGGCTCAACAGCGTCGAGTCTTCAAAAATTTACAAAACACTGACATTCAGTTGCTTAGCATTGTGTTCTGCAGACTGTCAGTTTGCGGGAGAGTGCTTAGCATGTAGTCTGACAATCGAAGTTGTCTGAGCACCAATGTGGACAGGGTGAACTGGTAATGGCACATCGACCGACTGCGGGCGTCCCGGAATGGCAAAATCAAAAGTTGGCAGCCCTACCGCAGGCGGACGTGCTTTGTGTTTGCAGGCTGTCTTTTCTGTTAGTAGTTAAGATTTATGTCACCGGTTGCGGTCTGTCAACCTAGATTGTTTCAATAAAGAGAATTATTATTAAATTGTAAACATTACCGACCTAGCTTGGCCGTCATGTATATTCTGATATTCACATGTTTATTTGTTAATTAGGGCCTATATTCATTCGGGTCGGACTTAGAAAATCAATTTTGGGGATCCGGTCGAAATTCGTTTCGGGGATTCAGGCCGTAACCCGTAAACTTACTCGTTATATCCTTCAGCCCCCGATTCTATAAGCTTGCTCTTAAACAAGACTGTTTTAATGTTTTTACGAAGTTTATGCATTGCAAAAAGTACAACAGACACAAAATAACAACTTACCGATGAAATGATATTCCAGCGGCCTTGTTTTCTGGCGTTAATAAATTCTTACATCCAAGAGCTACACAAGTTACCGTCGATCGTGTCGCCATTTTTTATACCGCAACGGTCAAGGCTCAAAAGGCCTTGACCCTTGCAGTATACAAAATGGCGAAATCGGCGGCTTCAAAAATAACAGCAGATCTGGGCCTCTAGTGATATATTTATATATTATACATCTCTATGATGCAGACCAATTTATAGATCAGTGTTGATGAAGACTGCAATGAGGGTGAAAAGTACATCTTGATAAATATTTATTTTAAAAATTAATAGTATTATTTTTTATTGTAAATTTACTTGTTTGCCTGATAGGCTTTTAGCAATAATGTCAGAAAATGGCGCATCTGAATAGGTTCTATTTACTGGAGCGTATGTTTGACGCAACGTGATTTTACACAGTAATGAACTACATCCTCCGTATGGGTGCGGGCCGAATCCCCGAAACCCGAATCCCCGAAAGTAATTTCGGCCGGATCCCCGAAACTAATTTTCTAAGTCCGACCCGAGAATATAAACATGTGAATAGGCAGTATACATCGATACACATCAGGGCCACGCTAGGTTTATGTCATGTTTACCATTTAACTCAGAATTGCTTTCCAGAGTTCGGCCGTTTTCTAGAAAACTGTTTTCGGGAAATCGGGTTTTGTGTATTTTCAGCGTTTTCGGGATTCGGGTTTCGGGGATTCGGGCTGACCCCCTCCGTATTATATTCCGTTGTGCCATTGCTACACGATTATAATTGGATATAATAATTATTATGACTGAAATCCTTTCATATTTTTCTGTATAGGTAGGAGGCTGTGTGGGAGATGAAGGTATTGCAGGACGGCACTGGCTTTGGTTTCTGTGGTGACCACGGTGTGTCTGTCTAAGGAATGGGGCGAAAATACAGGACGTGGATTCTGCTTCTGATCTTCGGCTGCACACTTACTTTTCACATCCAGTGGTTTGCACTGTTCTACTCAGACAGAGGTTAGTCTCATTGACGCTGCTAGGATTGTGTCAGTTTTCTTCTAAACTTTTTATCATTCCGTTTTTGTTTTTTCTCATGCTAAATACTATATAACGTATCATCATCAACATCGCCTTATCATCATCTGTCAATGGCTAAAAGCCTATAGTTGTCAATTTCTCATTTTACCATGCATACATTAATACATACATACATATACATACATACATACATGTACATACATGTAATTGTGAATTAATTTCTAAAGCGTTATTTCAAAGGTAAGTTCAGAGCTCTGGCTTATTTTGGAGTGCTGCGTCAAGTGACAGTCGTCGTCATTTATCATCGTTTGTATTATGGTATAGTTTTCAGGGAAAATAGAACTAATTTAATTATGATAGGCTATGCCTAAACACACACCCTTTAAACGCTACCATTACCCTGGTAGTGCCAGTCCCAAGCCTGGGTAAGGGAAGAGAGTGACGCTGATAATCGTTGTTATGGCACTGTGTCATTAAACGAACCAACACACTCTTTAGCCAGTTCTGTTATTTTTCAGACTCTTTTGAGGATGACTTTTACTGCCATTCAAATGTTGCCATCTATTTCTCAAATGAAACTTCACAGGTAAGGACACTGATGCAATTTTTCTGGCTAAAAGTAATGGAATGAACATATATATATAATAAGGTCAGAGGTTATGGTTGTAGATGCTATGTATTTCTAACTCTGTTTATTGTATTGTATTGTATTGTATTTGAACACTTGTTATAGCGCCCCTACCAGATTGCCCATTCAGAGGTGCTCCCGACTACTGCGCGGGAGGCTAATTTGGTGCTTTGTGTTGTACCAACTTTGAGTTAGTTTGTTAGACAAACATTGAATATTGTGCCATTTAGTTCCTTTATAGTGCTATTTAGTTCACTTAAAAAGTACTGAGTTATATATAATTCATAATCTAATAATTATATTTCTATTATTCCTTTTTGTAGTTTTGTTTTGCCATCTTAAGCAATTGGGCGTTTCACAGGCACATTATTCTGTATGATGTTTCTGTACAGCTGCCTAAGACTGAAGGAGAATTACTGAAGGAATGGATGTCTATGCCAAGGTCAACCGGGCGCCTCCTGTCCAACAGAAGGCGAACTAAATGCAAGTAACTTTGCTTTGGCCCAGCATCGCGCTTTTGCTTTTGTGGGTCCTTCCTCTTGGAGTGACCTTCCTCTCTCTTGATGCTCTTAGATTTAGGCTGAAAGAGATCTCTTCCTCATCTGCCCACTGCTTGAAGACTTTTTTATTTCCTCGGGGCTGTCGTGCTGAGATCACCTTTGTATTCTGTAAGAGGCTCTTGACAAATTTTCAAATACAATACAATACAAGTAATCAGTCAAAATTCAGATTTGCTAACAAATAGTTCAGATTCAGATTTACTGACTTGTGAACATTTTTTGCTTAAGATAAATAAACAAAATGATACTGTATATTAATTAAGGCAATGTTAATACTAGTTTCATTTTATGTTTCAAGCTGAACAAGTTTAATTTATTACTTTTTTGAGGATTTGGGTTTGTGTTTTCTTTATATAGAGTACCTGTTCTTTTAGAAGACCTATTCGTCTTTTGAAGATCTGTTGGTTAGAGTAACTTTTATATAAATTACCGGTGTTTTGTTTAGACTATCTATCCATTGGTGTCGCAGTTCACAACCTTCATCCGCAAGATGGTCAAAATGGAAGAATAGCCGTTGAAGAGACTCTAAAATCACTTGTCAACAAAACTTCCACCTACGAAAAGCTGCACAATATCATCATTGTTATACTTCCCAGTCAACTGAAGGAAGAAACGGAACATCTGTTAGTCAGTGCCATTGTGAAAAAGTTTCTGTACGAAATTAACATTGGTTTTCTGCACATAGTTCAACCAGCCCCAGTTTTAGATGTAAATGTATTAATTCCAGGGTCGAAGTGTAATTTTAGTGATAGAGAGGATGAAAAATATTCAACTGCAACTCAGGTGGTTGGGGAGGAAAAGAATTGGGTCGTGGAGTCATGTCTGCAGTTGGAATCAATGTTTAGAATCTGGCCATATGCCAAAAGTCTTTCAGAAAACTACCTACACATAGATGACAGCGTTGCAGCCATATCTAACTTTGTTGGAGCTGTCCGAGAGTTTGTCAGGATTCAGAAAGCGAACTCGAGAAATTGGGGCATTCTGGAGTTCTCAAACTATGCCTTCGTTGGAAATGTGATGCGAAGTTCTGACATCATCAAATTCGTCCAGTTCTTTGCAACTGCTGAAGCGTTGAACATGACGAGTGACGACGCTTTCGATCTGTTTCGGCTACTTCTGTCACAAAAGTCGCGTCTCCTTCGCACGCCTGAAGTTTTTGAAAGGACGTCCTTAATTTCGGAAGGGTCGAAAGTTCTTGTTGAAGACAACGATGAAATTCGATGGGTTGCTGACGATCCTCCAGGAATTGTCATGACGAACATGAATCCCATTGGTAATCACATTCCAGGACTTGTCTACGGCTCGAAATCAGGGTACTTCAAAGCTCTGATGCCTCAGGTCGGTGATTGGATTGTCATTGTTTTTGATGACGACATTGACCTCCAGAGGGTCAAAATCAAGACTGGACAGGAGTCACTGGAAATTCCAAAACACCGAGAGGCTGTGCTTTTGCATGGCGTTATCGAAGCAAGCCCAAAAGTGTTGAAAATTGACGTATCGAGCAACCTTGTGACTTGTGCTGATTTCGTTAAAATTGGTGATGTCACGAATGGGACAATAGAAATTGCTAACATCTCGAAATTGCTTTGGGGCCGTAAAACGCGATGTCTTAAATTGACAGTTACGGGTGCTGATGGGCGTGATATCATGTTTCGACAGATTGCCGTTTATTCATGAGTTCCGTGGTCCTGTGCTTAATAGCTTCAAATGGAGCCATCTTTGGAATGTTATGTTATGTTCTTATATGGTTTCCCGTTGCCTTTCGTAACAAAATGATTTAGTTTTGACTTACGATCTGGTTGGACATTTTCTTACTCCTGTTGTCTTTCATCTTTGAGTCTGGAATTTAAATGCTCTTGAATATTTAAAGGTTTTTCCAATGCCAGAGCTACAGGTTCTGTTGAGATTTTTATGAATCACCAAAAAAACATTTATAAAACAATTCCAATCATACAATAATGATCCACTACTAGAGTCACCCCAATGACATCTTTGTTTGTAGATGATACAGTCTGTTGAAACCGCTACAATTTCAGTAACCTATCTGTTAAGGCAGTAGTTAGACGTCCAGAATAATTGATTACTTACTACGCCATGCATTTCGTGAGCTTTTGCCAAGGAAGCGTTTTGCTTTACCATTAATTGGTGGTAGTCGCCTTTACGAAGTGTTGTGTCATTTACATTCTCTTGGTGTTGGGTTATACAGCAACTACGGGTAAACAGCTGTTTTGCCCTATTCAGGGCTTTAAATTGGACTGTTTTGGTTCAGATTTCTGCTACAGGAGAAGAGGTATTTTATGCCATCTTTTTCCTGCCCTGACAACCTTGTTCATTGGGTGCACGTTGGACAACATGGCTATCCACCACTTACATCTTCCACCAATGGTACAAAATGTGAACCAGTTTTGGGCTAATGGGTGTGACTGTGTGGATAGTGGGTCGGTGTACATGTATTTATAAGATTTAAGGAGACACTTGTGTCAACGGTGATAGCCCTCCAAAATTACATGCAGTGTATAATTATTGGTTTTACATGACAGGCCCGGTATTAAAACCTGTGTCAGGGAGGTAAAGAGCAGAAGTGCTGGGGTAAACTGTCAGTGTATGTCTTGTTTTAAAATTCCAACTTTGTGATCATGATTTAATATTTTGTTGCATGCCATGATGCCATATTAA
The DNA here is from genome assembly GCA_020284085.1 of Aporrectodea caliginosa. NCBI lineage: Eukaryota > Metazoa > Annelida > Clitellata > Crassiclitellata > Lumbricidae > Aporrectodea > Aporrectodea caliginosa. The sequence continues at coordinate 434,181 of JACEVL010000130.1, read as the reverse complement.
TTTGACTGGTCGTGTAACTATTTAACTAGGTTTTATGTAATTTAGTTAAATAGTTATAACAGTTGACATTTTTATTGTTAGACCGTCTTATTATTCGCAAGTGCTTTTGTGAGCTATTCAATTAAGACGTGTAATTCAAGTTTCCCAGTCATGATCTCGCATTGTCAATTTCACATACAGAGTTTTGCTGTTTTATCACAAAGGCAGTTTGGTTATTTGAGATTGCCAATATTGTGCTGTTGATACCTTGAAAAGATTAAATGTCTATTTGAATAAGAGGTTCTATATCAAGTTTCTTTGATTGATTGATTGATTGATTGATTGATTGATTGATAATTTTAAGCTTAAGTCCAAGGACTTTTTTCCTCTTTGCCTTGTGGCTTTACATTTTTATGCTGTTTGTCCTTCTGACTTGACTTGTGTTCCTATATGGCAGTGCTGTCCAACCTTTTTGACCCCGCGGGCCACCGAAGAAGTTATTCTTGAAGCCGTGGGCCGCACCATTAAACTCAAAAGCAACGACTAAAATTTATTGAAAATATTAATTGTATTAAAATTAATTGTGGAATAATAATGAATATTGTATGTATGGAATGTGTATCATGCTTTACAATAGTTCAGTAACAAAAAATAAATGCTCAAGCATGAATAGCTAGGCAAGTAGGGCAGTGACTTTGTCTTTTACTTCATTTTGACAGAAATTGCAAATATTTAGTGAGCTGGGGCGGGCCACTTAGAATCAATCCGCGGGCCGCATGCGGCCCGCGGGTTGGACAGCACTGCTATATGGTTTACATGACACTTATGTCAGGCAATTTCAAGCTGTTTGCCTTTCTGACTTTACTGAAAATTCGTCTAAACTGTTTGTCCTATAACCTTTAACTGTGTTTGGCCTTTCTTTGGTAAAATGGATGACTATCGTATTCTGACTACTTGGTTTGTTGGTTCTTGATTGCTTGGATGATTGGTTAGGTGTTTGATTGTAGCCTTTATGAAATGTCTTACAATAATCCAGAATACTCCAGATACAGTTCAAACTCTAACAGTGTGCTGATAAATGCTAATTGCTTTATTCTTTGTTTATTTAAGCCCAAAATATGTCAACAAAAGAAAATACAGATTGTCATATAACCTTAACATGGGTATTGGGAAACAACGGGTAGATCCAAAAGGAACCAGAGTCCTGCTTAAATAGGGATGCTAAATTAAATGCTGTAAAGATGGCAATGAAGAACAGTTGTTTTGCTAATTAAACATGTAACAAATTTGTAATACTGTTTTCCTTGTCTTTATTTGAACTGCATGATGTACTGATGTAAGTACTCCTGCATTTGGTTTGGTGTGATAGGGGTATTTCTTAAAATTAACTGCTTTGTGATGTAATGTAATGTAACAACATTTCTGCACCTCTATGAAGAGATGCAATACAAATCTGTGATTACAGTTTATGTAGAACCTTTTAAGGAACCACACAAAAGCAGTGCACAAGTGCTTGCATAACTGATCGAAACAGGTGTGACTTAGTGTAAACAGAGCGTGCTTGTCCAACTAACATTTTGAATAAGTGGAGCTTTGTGTTTATTGTATTCAAACATTTATAAAGCGCCTCTCATAGCTTTAGAGTAGCACTTTAGAAGTGCATTGATATGGTATATATCGATGGAGTATATGATTATGATTAGCCTTTGAAAGCATTCTCTTATTGAACCATTTCCTTCAGCTGTTTAGATTTTATGAAGTAACTGCAAAACTGTTCTCTATATTACCATTTATTTATTAAGTGCAATTGTATTACCATTTGTAATACTTTTTCCATGTCTGTATTTGAACTACATATTGTTCCGATGTGAGTAAGAAGCTTTTTGCAATCACAAATATAGTACGAAACTCATGTGATGTGATGGATCTTTTGAGGAATTGCTGAGGGTGAGTTTCATACTGTATTTGTGATTGCAAAAATCTTTACAGCTTATTAAAGCTATTAGGAGAACTCTTCTCATTTAGTATAGTTTTGGAGCTTTGGGGAAATTGCTGAGGAAGTTTGAGATTTAAAAATACTGGTAATAGTTGTGTCATAGATATACAAGGACAAAGCTGAGAAACTTTTGCGTGAATTGTTGCTTATCAGTTATGCATATTGTTTAGCATTTAGCTTGAAACCTGATGTGTTTTAAGACAGTTGCTGTGATTCCATGTATTAAAACTGCACATGTATAATGGTTTCATTATGTGGTAAATTACATTTTTAATGAGGGGCAGGACAATGTTGTTTAAACAGACAACAAATACTTTAGGACTAAACTAATTGTGCATATTTGTAAGTATGTAAGTTGCAGAACATTTCTATGGCAGCTGTTAAGTTTTGCACACTAACCAGCTGCTAGCTAACCTGTTGACTACTTTACAAATATCGTAAATTAAGATCTCATGACTTAATTTAGAATTAATTATAAGTTGCACTGTTATTTTTGCTTATGTGAAATGCTTTCTAAAACTCCCCAACTTGCACTTGTCTGTTACAATTAGAGTTTTATACTTATCTTGCCTGCTTCAGCTGTCTCATCCTCAACTTCTGGTTTCAGTGGTCTTGCCATTCTCAACTGGGTGGCCCTAATGGAATGTAGTTACTCTTGGAAATGACTAATTAGGTTAAGCTATTGATTTTGCCCTTACATTCGGTCGGAAGAAGAGCTCCAGCTATCTCAACGAATCCACATTGCCTAATAAAATTATATTATTATATATTAAAATTAAACCAGCCACTATATATATTAAATATGGCCCCTACTCAGCATGAGTTTTCCCTTCTAGGTGTGCCTTTTGTTCCTGACTTTACACTAACTTCTCTTCTAAAAGTGTTTTATTATGTCTGCAGTTGAGACCGTGTATTATAACATTTGTATTCAACTTTAACTGCATATTATGTACATTATTTTATGTTCAACACTTGTATTCTATTTGAACTGGATCAATAAACGAAACGAATCAGTGCCTAAAAGCACTGTATATGAGCCCATGAACTTGCATTTTGATTTAGCAGCAACTTCTAGTTCTCTGAGCACTCTTTACTTACTGACGAATTTTGTTCAGAGCAAGCGTTATCTTCTTTTACTTTAGCATTCAGCGGTACGCTTACAGCTGGTGGAAGAAAGAAGATCACTGATAGGCACTATACGGGGGCGGCAGAAGAAATGGATAGGACACATCTTAAGGAGCGACACCCTACTAAGAGACATCATCGAGGGAAGAATGGAGGGGAAAAAGATGAGAGGTAGGCCAAGAACAATGCACTGGACTGGATGTTGGCAGAGGAGGGATACAGCGGACTGAAAAGAGAAGCAGAGAACAGAGAAAAATGGCGTCGTTGGACATATGAACCTGCCTGAGGGCAGAGAACGTGAAGAAGAAGGTACGCTACAGCCACAGCTGCTGTCAAAGATTTTAATGTTAAAATCTTTGGCTGCTCTACTCGGTGCCGAGAAACGCTCAGCGGCTGAGTTTAACGTAGACAGAAAAATTCGATGTGAGAACAGAACAACGACCTCTTATAGGAAAAAAAAAATATAAGTAAGTAAGTAAGTGTGTTCTTTATTAAACGCTGGCAAACGCACGGCGCTGTACATACAAAGTTATCAAATAGTAGCGAAAAAGTTAGTAAATAGTCAACTAAAAAAACACTATATGGCTTAGCTCTAGAACATCCTAGCCATGAAACCACGCCTGGTGAGGGAATCAAATCTAGAAAGAACACGGTTATGTGAGCGTGGGCGCAAATCGTGACCAGTATATAGGACAGATAAGAGGGTAGTAGGTAATGAAGGATATGTCCGGGATTATTTAAGATATTTCTAGAAATCATTTTACAGAGTTCCTCAAAAGTATAACCGGCAGGAAAATTGTTTGGAGGGGTTTAAGCTTTCTTGTTTCCATTGGAAATACATATTTTTCACATTTTAGCTTTTTAACAACAGTAATGCATTTGTTTTCGGCTGACCGTGGCCTTCTAAATAATAATGTAGAAGGCCGTATTTGAACCCGGAATAATGTCATTGATATATATATATATATATATATATATATATATATATATATATATATATATATATATATATATTATCATCTTTAGTCACACCAGAGCCGTATATTATGAAACATGTGCTGCTCTTTAATCAAAGACATTAGATTGCGATCGGCTTCTGAAAAGAGACTTCGTAATCAAAAGAACAAATCTACAATAATAATAGTCCCAGCCAGAACTAATCCGAAGATCATCCTCAGAATATTTTTAAAATCTAAACTTAAAACGTATCTCTTCTCTAAGTAGGCCTACTATGATTAGTAAGTACATTGTAACGCGTCCTTTGAGTAAGACTTTGTTTATTAAGGCGCGTTATAAATGCAAGTTGTATTGTATATATATATATATATATATATATATATATATATATATGCTTGGGATATATATATATATATATATATATATATATATATATACCGCGCAGCAGCCAACGACTCAGTATAAGTGGGCGTTGAATTCAGAGGATGGAGCGGTTGGATGCGGCTGATAGGGGCTGCCAGAGAGGATGGTGAGGGGCGAGGAGGGTGTGGACTATCGTTCTAATCATAGCCCCCATGGCTTGAGCATCCTCAACGGCAGCCAATCGCCGGCTGTCGGTGGATGACCTCCTTCCTGGCTGCTGAGTCCCTGAACCATTTCTAGGAAGGCTGGATTTCTCGGATTTACTACGACTGCCGGTGAGTTGCGTTTTGCGCTTTTATCTACTTAAATTCACAATAATCACAAAATAAACAGTGTCGGTGTTGACATCTAGGAAGTCGATAGTTGGAATTTTGGAAACGATTAATTTCTGTTCATTTTAGGCGAATCCATTTCTAGGAAAATTTTGCCGGCCCCTGCGTACAAAATTCAGCCACGTTAACTTTAACCTAGATTAATTTGAAGAGGAAAAGACAAGTAAAACTAGAATTAGAAATTTAGGATGGTCTCTATCCAGGAAGATTGCTTAGAACGCTTTTACGGGTGTTACTTTACCGTGGATTGAGTCATGCATTGTTTCGGCAAACTTATACTAGACTGTATTACCCGAAACGTACAGCCCCTATACTGTAAGGTTGCCGTTATTTCTAGGAATGAGTCGACATCTATCGCGTATTTTTTAATGTAAAGTATTTTAGTTCAAGTGTGACTATTAAGAGAGGCAGTGCCACTGCTGTTTTGTTGCTGTTTTTATTGGTGTAATGTGTAAATGTGTAAAAATATCTCCTGTGCACCATTCTCGATGCTCATAGTGACATAGTGAGGAGTTTATCTTGAAGTGGCACTATGCAAATTTATGATTACGATGGTTGCTGCCTGGTAAGATCAATGTGAGTTGTGATCTGAAGTTCGCCTGGTTGAAACACACAGAACAAATTGCGAGCGGTGTAGTTGCCATTTATATAGTCCTGTCGCATTCTGCTTCAGGTTTGTAAACTAAACTTGTAATTGCAGAGTTGTTTAATAAATAAATAAATTAATTATTAATGTAGGACAGTCAAGAGAAAGATCATTGATTAAGTGCAGCTCATTTTAGGCGAATCCATGTTGTGTTCATCAAACAGGAAAATGTGTTAGTAGCAGGCCCATAATGCGTACAAAATGTTTCAGCCTGATAGCTGTAACTATTAATACTCTTGACAGTATTACTATTTGTAAGAGGAAAAGACCGATAGCGCATTGGATAACACACTGTGTCTTGACCTAGATGTCTTGTGCATTAGACACCAGCACAATAAAAATTACCGAGATTTGAGTTCCGTAGCGCATTGGATAACACACTGGCATAGAGAGCGACATGCTTTGTAGGCTGCTATTAGCGCCCGTGTATTGCAGGCTGTCTGTTCTGTTAGTAGTTAAGATTTATGTCTTCTGTCATTTGTGTTCTTGTGAATTGTTTCAATTGCATAATTATACACTGTGACCGGTTGCGGTTTGTCAACCGGATTGTTTCAATAAACGAAAATATTATTGTTTGAAATAAACCTTTGTATGTTTGTTTTTGCAACAGATATTCCGAGTAGCAAATAATGACTGGAGTACTAAGCAAAGTCTTAAGACTTGTTAGTCATCAGACTTTAATTCGGTCTTCGTGTCAACGTCAGCTGCGGTCTGCCACTAACAAGATTCGCCTGAATGGATGCAGAACTTTTGCAACTTCGACAGACAAGGACAACCATGAATCTCTTCCAGTTTGGTCATGCAACGAATGGGATCCTCTGAAGGAGATTGTGGTTGGAAGAGCCGAGGGACAAAGAGTTCCGATGCTTTATCCAGATCTAAAGGTTCAACAGGACATTGTGTTGATGAAGTCAAAACTTTATCTGTTACTCTAGAGTTGCCACTTTTGCGGTTTCAACTAAGTGATGAATCTCGTGGTGGCCACATTTGTTAATTATTATTATTAATTAGCAACTTCTATATGCACAAGTCACAACCGATTGCACACTAACACCAAGCCGTAATTAGATAAAAATTCAGATCATTCCACCAATTGAGGAGATAGCCTATTCTGAATAAGCAATTTGAAAAAGATAATTCTTTATTGAACTGTGAATCTGTAAGGAGAGATTGATGTGTTTAGGTTGCTGTTGTTGTGGTCAATCCGTCGGTTGTCCTGCAGGAGCAAAACTGAACTATATCAGATACAAGGAGGACTAAAGCTATAATTATATCAGATACAAGCAGGACTAAAGCTGTAATTATATCAGATACAAGCAGGACTAAAGCTGTAATTATATCAGATACAAGCAGGACTAAAGCTGTAATTATATCAGATACAAGCAAGACTAAAGCTGTAATTATATCAGATACAAGCAGGACTAAAGCTGTAATTATATCAGATACAAGCAGGACTAAAGCTGTAATTATATCAGATACAAGGAGGACTAAAGCTATAATTATATCAGATACAAGCAGGACTAAAGCTGTAATTATATCAGATACAAGCAGGACTAAAGCTGTAATTATATCACATACAAGCAGGACTAAAGCTGTAATTATATCAGATACAAGCAGGACTAAAGCTGTAATTATATCAGATACAAGCAGGACTAAAGCTGTAATTATATCAGATACAAGCAGGACTAAAGCTGTAATTATATCAGATACAAGCAGGACTAAAGCTGTAATTATATCAGATACAAGCAGGACTAAAGCTATAATTATATCAGATACAAGCAGGACTAAAGCTGTAACTATATCAGATACAAGCAGGACTAAAGCTGTAATTATATCAGATACAAGCAGGACTAAAGCTATAATTATATCAGATACAAGCAGGACTAAAGCTATAATTATATCAGATACAAGCAGGACTAAAGCTGTAATTATATCAGATACAATCAGGACTAAAGCTGTAATTATATCAGATACAAGCAGGACTAAAGCTGTAATTATATCAGATACAAGCAGGACTAAAGCTATAATTATATCAGATACAAGCAGGACTAAAGCTGTAATTATATCAGATACAAGCAAGACTAAAGCTGTAATTATATCAGATACAAGCAGGACTAAAGCTGTAATTATACATATCAGATACAAGCAGGACTAAAGCTATAATTATATCAGATACAAGCAGGACTAAAGCTGTAATTATATCAGATGCAAGCAGGACTGAAGCTGTAATTATATCAGATACAAGGAGGACTAAAGCTATAATTATATCAGATACAAGCAGGACTAAAGCTGTAATTATATCAGATACAAGCAGGACTAAAGCTGTAATTATATTAGATACAAGCAGGACTAAAGCTGTAACTATATCAGATACAAGCAGGACTAAAGCTGTAATTATATCAGATACAAGCAGGACTAAAGCTGTAATTATATCAGATACAAGCAGGACTAAAGCTGTAACTATATCAGATACAAACAGGACTAAAGCTATAATTATATCAGATACAAGCAGGACTAAAGCTGTAACTATAGGCTATAGAAGATACAAGGCTGGCTTGTGATGATGCAGCTGTGAAATAATAGCAACAACATAAGTAGAACAGATCTTAAGGCCTGTCTGAATGATGATGATGAGTTATCTGCCTCAAGAAGGCAGGTCCATTGGCTGTTATGACACCCCAGGATGAGATGAGTGAGGTGACTTCCCATTGCCTTCCTGTAGTGATGTGAGGCAGAAAAATTGTCCGGAAAATTTTATATTTTTCCGGAAAATTTCGGAAAATTTCCAGTGTGTTTTTCCAGAAAATTTCCCAATATTTTTCCATCAATATAATATTACTAAATAACAATTTAAATTTTAAATGCATAATAATGTTTAAACATCACTCACTCTAAACTGTCTTATGTAGTTATAACTGATACTTTTATTCAATAGATGGCACTGTTAGAGCTTACTGTTCAGTGTGTTCACAAGGCTCAACAACGACAATACATTTAGAAATTAATTGCAATTAAACTCCACTGTTAATTTAAAAAAAATATTTTTTACGATTTAGTCTATTTTAGTTATGAAAATATGAGACAAAAGCAGCAATGATTCAGTAGTATTACAGACACCATTTTAATACTGAAACAGATTAATTCTTATGATTAATTCTTATCAATCAATCAATCAACATGTTTATTTTGCAACCAAATTAACAAAATCATCAGGTTTACATATAAATTTCAACACGGCTACAAAAAGGAGGCCCTAAAGGGATAAAGAATCCCGCTAAGTAGGGACACCAAATTACAGATTACATTATGAGGCCTATAATAATGTCAATCTTTGTCGATAGGAGGGCGTCGTTAAATAAACGATATTAAGTAAGGCCTATAATACAATTATTTTATGTCTGAAAATATAATGTTATTGCCATTGGGGTCTGACACTAATCTACAGAACGCTAATCTATTTTCAAATCTGCTTTTCTTAGAAGGTAGAAAAAGAAGGTGTTTTTTAGTTTAATTGTTTGTCTATGAGCTCTTGCCTTCTGTGAGTGGTGTGTGGACTAAGGCAAAGCTGACTAATAGCTGAGCAGCTGACGAAATGTCAAATTGCCAGACAGTATATACTGATAGTTTATAACACTAACAACTTATCAAACTAGGCTACTCTAGCCTGAACCACTAATAAACAGTCTTTTATGTTTATTTTAATTCTTTTAAGGTGAATGTTGCCCACATTGACAGAAATACTGTAAATAAATGGAACTTAAAAAACATAAATTTTCAAGTGTTGTCTCAGACTAAAAATCTGAGTTAAATGTATTTTTCCGGTTCTGCGGAAAATTTCCGAAAAATTTCTGGAAAATTTCCGGAAAATTTTCCGCAAAATACTTTTCCGGAAAAGCTACATCACTACCTTCCTGACAGACAATTGTGGATAAGCAACTTGTCCAAGGTCGCTGTGCAGTGGCTTGAGGTAGATTCGAACCTGCGACCTTCCGGCTACAAGGCACAGAACATGCCACTACACCACCGCGTCCCTCTTAACCACTGCTTCCAAGACTTGCTTAATCTTGGCCCATTGTGTACAGATGACTTAAAACGCTGTCACTGGGTTGTTTATGTGTAACAATATGCCTACTTAATTCAGTCAGTGCTTTTGAGATGTACATGTACATGTACTTAGAAGGTGCTTTTTAAAGTATCTTGATGAGTAGGCACATACAGTATGTTCATTCATTATTTCATTCTAACCATTTTTAGAGCATGCTGCTGTCTTATTCAGTGCCTTTGTGAGGTATTAGACCACAGGCTATATCAATTTTCTTGATACATCCAAAATTACATACATACATTAACTCGCTCAGTTACACCGATTAGTAGTAGAGCCGAGCTAGAGTATAGCTATATGTCTTTGAAAGGCAACAATTAACTCTGCAGTTAATGGTAAAGCGTTTCTGCTGGATTAATTTAGGCTAAGATTGGTCCAGACAACTGGAAGTGGGTCGAAGACAATGCTGGAAAGCCACACGATCCAGTGATTGTCCAGAAAGCAGTCAAGGAGGTTGAGGAGTTCTGTCGAATTTTGGAACATGAAGGAGTGGTCGTAAAGCGCCCAGAGCCAATAAGGTGGGATGAACTGGGAACCTTCAACACTCCTTACTTCGATGAAGGAGGTACGTGATGAATTTGCTTTTTGGTGAATTCAGTCAGACATTATCAAGAGTTTCGGTTTTTTATGTTAATTGTTTCGATATGCGTGTGCAAAAAAGTAAGTTGTGTGTTTTCCTTACAACTCAGTTATAATTGTAATTGTAATCAAGCATGTATAATGATTCAGAGGTTCTCTGGACCACAAAACTTTGAACCTTGTAAGTTCTACAAAATAAGAACTTGATTTGATACAGTGACATAGGATGAGCTTATAAATTATAGAGGCTGCCTGTAATACCATCCGTGGTACAGGGACATTTGGGACAAAATTAATGTGAAATAAGGAGCCCTCATGATCTTTTAAATTTGCTCTACTGACACCAGAAAAGTAGCTACCGGGTAATTAGTTTCTTTGTAAAAATTAACATTTCTGCAACTTACTGTTGTTGATGATTCAATAGTCGACTCAGTCAACGATAAATTTGTGGTTACAGTTTACATAGCACCTTTGAAGAACTACACAAAACCACAGCCATGCTCAATGGTCATTGATTACAGACTTTGTAATCTCCAATGTTTATAGCACTATTTGAGAGGGGTTCACTAAATAAACACTAGCCAGTATTTTACGTTACATGCTTAGGGTACATGAATGCTTGTCCACGAGATGGTCTACTGGTCGTTGGTGATGAGATAATCGAGGCATCAATGGCCTGGCGTTCACGAGTCTTTGAATTCTATGCCTACAAGAAGATGATGAACGAATATTTCCACAGAGGAGCCAAATGGATCGCTGCTCCGAGACCAGCCATGGGTGACGATCTCTTTTTCAAGGTATGTTACCACTTGTCATGGTATGTTACCATTTGATGAGGTATGTTACCACTTTCAAAGGTATGTTACCACTTGCCAAGGTATGCTACCACTTGTCAAGGTATATTGCTATCTATGCCAAGGTATGCTACCCCTTGTCAAGGTATGCTACCACATGTCAAGGTTTCATACCATATGCCAAGGCATGCTGACACTTGTCAAGGTATGTTACTACCGGTACGTGCCAAGGCATGCTACCACTTGTCAAGGTATGGTACCACATGCCAAGGCATGCTGACACTAGTCAAGGTATGTTATCACATACTAAAGTGTGTTACCACTTGTCAAGGTATGTTTTCACATGCTAAGGTATGCTACCACTTGTCAAGGCATGCTACCACTTGTCAAGGTATGTCACCACATGCCAGTGTATGCTACCACTTGTCAAGGTATGTCACCACTTGTTAAGGTTTGTTGCCACATGCTAAGGTATGCTGCCGCTTATCAAGGTATGTTACTATCTGTCAAGGTATATCACCACATGCCAAGGTATATTTCCAGTTGTAATGTAATTTTTGTGAATGTGACAGCCCAGTTTATTAATTGCAGTTGTAATCAGCTGTAATTAATGTACCACCACTTCAAGAGAACTCATCAATGACAGGACTTCTGTAAATTAATTTTAGCCAGTATTGTGCAACTGATGACAATAGTTGGCTCTTTAAAAGCAGACACTAGGTTAATGAGAATGCTCCAAACCTCAACTATTGAATGTTAATAATAATAATAATAGTAATAATAGTTCATAATAATAATAATAATAATAATTATTATTATTATAATTTAATAATAATAATAAAGAACATAGCTTTTGCTTGCTGACAGACAGTTTTGTTTGTCTATTTCAGAAGGCCGCTATAATGTCTGCCTGTTGACCACATTAAGTCGATAAGCAGTTGTAGTTTACGAGTGCTCTGGATATAGTAGTGTGTGCCAAATTTCCAGACAATACTTTGAATAGATTACCACATAGGGCGGCCTTATAGTGTTTTTTACATAAATGTCTGGTTGCATTATGCTGTTGAATATAAAGTGACACAATATAAATTTGCTGTTGCAATTGTAATTGTATTGCATTGTTGAAATATGCCTGTTTTTGTAGGATTTTCCATATGAGGACGTGGAGAAACGGCTGGAGATGGTTTATGATGGCCAGTTCATACTCACCGAATCTGAGATAGCTTTTGATGGAGCTGATTGTTTGCGATTTGGACGTGACATGTTTGTGTGCCTGAGCCATGTATGTGACAGGCAGTGAGCTGCTGTTTTTTTTACTCGTTTTGTTATGCCTGTTTTGTGATACCTGTACATATTAACCTTTACCACTCCTGTGTCCGCTCTCACCGGACAAATTTGGGCCGATTAATTATTAATGTGAGTGGTAAGGGTTAAGTATACCATCCATACATCACAATACTGTGGTTATTAAACACAAATGCTTATCTATCCTCCACCATCATTGCCAATCACCCACCATCATCTGCTTCAGGCTCCTCACCCACTTTGACATCTACTCTGCCCCCTCTAACCCTGTGGCAAGCGGACTCGGACCTCCTTCTGACTACCCTTGTTTAACAAATTAAAGCATCTTTATGTTTGAGTACTTTTGTGGATTCCACTCATCCAGCTATTTAAGAACATGATTTGCTGCCATCACTCCTTATGCAACATGACTTCGTAATTAGGTGTCCCTATTTAGCGGGATCTAATGATCCCTTCAGGGCCTCCTTTTTGAAACCATAACAAGTTATTTCATGTTACTACATTACACTCTGAGTTCTATTGCTGGTTCAAATAAAAGAATTGATTGATTGATTGATTGATTGATTGAGTAGGCTTTTAATTGGAATTGGTCTTGATTTTGTTTTGTAGGCCACCAATCGCAGTGGTGTCGAGTGGTTGCGTAGACATTTTAAGCCTCAGGGGATTAACGTCCACTCGTTCATCTTTAAAGGAACGCAGAACTGCCACGCAGATGCAACTGTGATGCCACTTCGTAAGTAAATTCTTCAGTTTCTGTTGAAGAAATTTATCCTTGTTCCTGTAAACATTTAATAGATCATTGCAGTTGATTAAAACAGGGACGGTATCTAATCTAATTGTAGAACTTCTATAGCTCCTTCACACTGATGCACTATGCATAAATTGATGGCACTTCAAAACATATATACATTCTGCTCAGTTCCAAGTGTGAGTCTGATGAGACAAATAATAATAATAATAATAATAATAATAATAATAATAATGATAATTTATCAATTCAAGCTGAAAAGTACGCAGTAAGATTACATGATATAGTTGTAACAGATGATTACAAGTTTAACAGGAGTCGAATTTAACTGTATGGCAGCCTGCAAGGCACCCATCTGTCCTACTGCTCATTTTACAGTTTCCCCTAGGGAGTTGAAGGCTGAGTCAACCTTATGGGACAGGCGGGTATTGAACCCACGTCCTTCTGATCTTCATGCCAGCCTGTTACCATTCAACCATCTCGTAGCGGCATAAGGGGCATTTTGGTTGTGAAGCCAAAAATGTCTTGAGCCAAGCGCAGAAAGACACCAAGGACTTGACATTGCAAACAGGCAAACGGATAGTGGAGGTGTGTCCATTGCAGAACCTTTACCCAGTAACAGAAAAATACCCCAGAGTATTCAGATGAGTTATGTTATGTATTGGCATGTTATGTAATGTAATGAATTACCGGTATAATTTATATAGAGCATCTGAAAAATATTATTTCACCACAATCAGTCAATCCATGTCTTTACTGCCTAGGTAGCTATAGTGAGAATGGTTTTTCTTTTCTTAACTTAGATGAACAGAGTGGATTAACTGTTCTTTATAGGACCAGGGTTGCTTATGGTTAATCCAGTTAGACCTTGCTTGAAGATCAATGATGAGCCATGCGGTTGGGAATATTTCAGTAAGCGAGGGTGGGATGTTGTGGAGGTCCCACCACCAACGACCATTGATAGTAAGTACCGTGTACATTTACTAAATTCTTTACTTCATAAACTTTTTTGCGGTTACTTGAAAGACTGAACAAAGCTTATGTAGCAAAATCTTTGACTAGCTTGAGACTAACACTGAGAACTGTAGGCTACAGATTTTTTTCCTATTGACGTCAATGGCCTTTGATACCATAAAATAAATTGTCCTCAGACTGTTGTTATCCATCGTCCTCCTGTGTTTCCTGTGACTGATTTGTTCAATGTTGACAACTGCTAAGGGACTTTGTGACAGCCTCTACTGTTGGCTGGGCTCTACATTTGTGGTGACTTCATTTGGCCGTTGTAAACCCCTCCCTCAAAACAAAACAAAACAGGAACTCTGTCAGATCTGGATGGAACTGTTGGCTATTTGTGAGTATTATTTAGGTACTGATGCAGTGACGTAACTAGGACTTCTCGTTTGGGGGGAGGGGCTTTAAGCCATGAGCATGGCGAGTGTGGCAGCCCAAGCCTATAGTGGGCCGAGGTTTTATTTATTGGGGGCTTCAGCTTCGGGATACTACTTACGTCTCTGTACAGATAAACTTGTTTCCTCCGTGAACTTTAACACCAGTTAGGCTGGTGAACACATCGTTGTTGAGTCACTTAAAAAACCAAGTACAACGTGTAGTTATATACATACATATAGAAAACTGTCCTTACATGCACCCTTGTGAGATACTTTGTAATTGCAACTAGACATATATAAAGTGCTAATTCAAGAATAAACTCATCAGTGGTGCTCCGGTGAAATCTCTGTCAAATAATAGTCTTCAGGCATTTGTGAAACTGTAGAACGGACAAACTGAATGAGCTTGAGCCACAGATCTCGAGAAAGGCGATTCCAGCTGGTGGGCCAAACGTAGGCAAAGCTTCTGGAGTGAGCTGTAGAAGTACACATGTGAGGGACAATCAGGAGTCCATGAACAGCTGATAGCATATATACATCACAATGGCAAATTGACATTGCCATCTGCCTATCACGCCTGCGTTTCAAATTATAGTGCACTATGTGAACGTGACAATGTAATCGTGAAGGAAATTCTGATTGTTGGACTACACTGTTGTATTTACACATCAGACAAAGTATCCTTAACCCCTTGAAACATGCCACCAAGGCCTCAGAAAGGTTGAGGCCATAACTAAAAGCTAAACTGCAACATTGTGGTCAGGAATGCCACACATGGTGTCATCATCCACTTTGGATAATCAATCAATCAATCAATAGAACTCCTTTATCTGGGCTCTGTATGTACAGGTATGCAAAGCCACTGGTAAATTTTCTAGTATTTAAGCATTGTTTCCTTACTAACTAAGGTTTTGAGGTTAATGAACATCATTTATAGTGGCATAGAAACTACGGTTGCCTTTTATTCGTCTCTCTTGAAGTGGCAGTATTTAATTTTTATTACAAATGCTGATCACAGCTGACCTGTTCACATGTATTTCTGATTTTTACATCTTCAGACATGGTCTACGTGTCAAAATGGGTTCACATGAACGTCCTCAGCCTTGATACGGAGCGAGTCTTCATCCAAAAAGGAGAGGAACCGCTGCGCAAACTGTTCTGTGACCATGGACTGAAGCCAATTGAAGTGGACATGCGCAATGCCTATCACCTAGGGGGCGCATTCCACTGCTGGACTCTAGATATAAGAAGGACCGGATCTATGGACACATATCTTTAATGTAATATCAGTCAAAAGTAGAATTTGATTTTTCGGACTTAGAAATTTCATCTTAATAAAGTCAAGGCTCTCAGGCTTTCATCTCCATCTAACCAGTTGATTGATTATCCTCTTTGTATATTAAAATTTGGCAATTTTTTAAACTACATCAATTTATTTAAAACATAGCATTACAAGTTTTGTGCAGAAGCAGCTAATAGTTGTTGATATAATGGACACCTAATTATAAGCTTCGTAAAATGCTCGTGGAGTTTTCTTATAGCGACCTTGTGACTGTGGTATACCTACAAAGGTTGGTGGAAAAAGTAAGGGTTTGTGGTGTCAATTGCCATAACAGCAAAAGGCAGTTTTCAAAGATCACATATCTTGAGGCCGATGTCAATGCAACATAGCCTTCTCCATGGCTGGCCCTAGATGTTGGAACGGTCTTCCTCCTGCCATTCGAGAGGCTGACTCGACCGACTCTTCAAATCTCGACTCAAGACTTATTTGTTCTCTAAGGTCTACCCTGCTGTTTTAGTTGACTGAGAGGCGCCTTGTAACGGCATGGCCGGGTTACGACACCATATAAATGTCATCACTATTATTATAGCACTTGTCATAAACACAGGTTCTCCTCAGATCAGTGGCTTGACTAAATGCCCCTTAGTGCTGGACACAACTGTTCAGAAAGCGAAATGAAGCATTTATAATTAAGTATGATGACTGCTTTGAAAAACGGGGGCACACATCGTGAAGCTGATTGCATCAATTTCAAACTACCGGTGTAAGTACCAGGACGAAAACCAGCGATTTCTTACTGTGACTGCATGACACTGGGTCTTCTTGGCTTTAAATATCCTCTAGCCAAATGATCTTATTACAGACAATTTCATTCCACTTGCTTAGAACTGTCCCTTGCTCAAAAACTAGTCAAACAAGTAAAACATCGTAATTCTAAATGTCTGCTTCTTAAAACTAGCACAGTAAGCTTCCACAGCTCATAGATGGCTCAAGTGCTTTGTAATTGTAACTGAACATTTGTATAGCACCACTCAGAGGTTCAGAGGCGCTCGCGACCGAGGTCAGTGCTGTCTCTAACAAATAAGATAGTCTTCAGGCTGTCCAAAACAGAGGAAGAGAAAGGCTGAAGTGAAGTGCATGTGAAGTGCGTGTTAGTTTTGGATTTTGTAATAAACACAAATACTCCGGTAACATTGCATCAGTATATGAAGAAGAGCAGCCCTTAACTGAAAGAGGCTGCCAGCCAATGGTAACCAATTCTTTTTCTTAGCCTCAGCATACAAGGACCATTCCTCATTGTCTAGTCTTCCCATCAACCAAGAACACTTGGTATTCACTTGGTAGCGTACAACTGGAACAGGAATCTCGAAACATCTTTCAGTCCTGGTGGGGTTTTGAACCCAGACTACTGGTCTGCCATTCCAGCATTTTAACCATTAACCCATCACTGAACCGTTAGTGCGTATAAAAACAAAACATACACACATTCTCAGGAATGTGCAACTACCACTCTGGACGAAGTTCCCACAGCATATTAGCTTTCATTTGACTTTCAAAATTGGGAGCAGTATTTTGCAATTTAAGACATACATGTAGTGTCTTGCTTTTCAGTGATCACTGACAGTTTAAAAAATTTGCCAACTCATTCAAGTTACTACTACACTAGTTGTCTGCTAAAATTTCAACTATAAACAGTATCAATTAGGCCTTGACATTTCTGCTGAAATCATTTAGCTAAAAAAACAAAAACTACAGAATTTTTTAGTTTTTAGTATTTTTTAGCAGATCCGAGTGTTACTTTAAACAAGATCACTCAAGTACTAATATTAAATACATATTTCACTAATCTTGAGATATTATGTGGATTTCACTGGACGCAGATTACAAAATGATGCTGGCATGTAAACAGAAAATCCACGCCCAACCATACAGAAAGTCCATGCCCAACCATAGCCAATGTACAGTGAAAGACAATTTTTTGTGTACCTTACTCCTGCAGTTATACAAGTCATTACAGTATCAACTGGAAATTGCCATTTCTCCACGGCAAATGTGTCACACAAGTCACAGCATAATTCCATATGCTTTAATACTGATGACCCCATACACAGTTTAGTATTGCATCAGTCTTTGAAGGGTGTTGTGATCAACTATAAAACCATTAAACTGGCAATAAATGGTCCACTTGTTTGAATGTTGTGCCATGATAGTGTACTTCCACCAAATGCTAGCAACCTCACAATCGTGCCTCCGAAGACAACGGCTACTAACAATGATGACAATGGTTCAAACCAACAATAACATTACCTTGTACATGTATTACATGTACTGTAAACTGGTGCAAGAACGAAACAACAAAACAACCTGCAAGAGGAAAACACTGCTCTTAACCAAAGGGTGCATTTTGTGGTCTATTGTTTGTTTCAATTGTTTAGCTAGTGCTGTTCAAGCCAGTATTAGTTGATTTCTAGTATTCAACTGCAGTAAAACAATTCCTAACACCAATCACTAGTTAACCTGAACTACTGAATAAATTAACCTGGACCAAAATCACAAAGCACACTACTATCACGCGCATTTTATTGTAATTTGACCTAGCTTTGAAACGATTAGAATAAGAAAAATCCTGAAAGCCTAAAATCGATTACAATGTTCAATCCTTCATTTTATATCATTGAAGTTTCGACATCATCTCATAGGACAGCAAAGTCTGTAGCCTAACGAAATGTTGCTGCTAGTCCTGGGAATTTAATTCACAGGTCTTGCCATTCGAATTGGTAAAACCTACTGTAGCCTATTGTATGCACCAACAACGGGACAATAAAAAGGTGCTCTAACAATGCCACAATGGGTAATGCTCCAGTTCTTTGATTCATATACTGGTACAATACTAGAACACTTCTACTGATTCTGGCCCTGAACAAACTAAACAAACATCTAACCCTATACAGTCTGAAATTTTCCCGTAAAGCTAACAGCCAGTGGTTGCCAGTAGTGCAAAAAAAACAAATGTCAGCAACTTCATTCTAGTTTCCCACACTGTTAGCAAACAAAGCTAAGGGAAATAAGTTTGGAGTAGCAACAGATAAGGCACAAGCTGTGTAAATGTTGCAGAGGATAAAATAATATGAACAGGTTTCATTCTCCAACATTTGCAGCCTGGTTCTAAAGCAGTAACAAACTGTTTAACACTTTAACGACGAGCGTGTACTACAATGCATGGAAAACTAATCCGTCTCGTCGGTAAAGGGTTAAAGGATTCAAACATTATTCAGCTAAGCACGTGGGACGGTAAACACATTTAATGCATTCTTATAAACGCTTCCAACTTTTGCGGCACTTGTCCGTGGAAAACAATTCCGTGGCGCATGATCGTTTTTGCCGCTAGACACTGTAGCGAAATAAACTTGAGGGGAGGCACAATTTCATGAATTGAAATGCCCTGCAGGAGCTGCATTGGATTTTTGTTTTCGATGTTACAAGCGTCAAGATGTGCGCCGTGGTTTAGGAGAATGGTGATGACGTCGGGCTGGCAGGGTTCGTTCTTCGCCGCGATGTGCAGTGGAGTATTCTGCGCGTGGTCAACAGCATTTATAGACGCCCCCACTTCGAGAAGCAGCTTGACAACGGTCAGATCTGGGAACGAGCAGACTGGGTATCGGCCGACGTTAGTCGTGTCTTTCGAACTGGCAAGATGCAGGGGTGTGAGGCCGTGCGTACCCCGCGGATTCATGTGGACCAGGCGATAGACGTTACGCTTAAAGTGGTGCAGGTCACGCTCGCTTAGGGTCATCGATAGCCGACCGATAAGCGAAATGAGGTGCACGATGATTACCAGGTACCGGTTGAAGTTTGTCAGGTCTCGGTCAGAGACGGGCATCTTGCTTATTTGGGTCATTCCTTTCTCGAGTTCCTGAACCGATTTGTCGAAAATGACCATCATGTCCTTGAACGGCACCACCTGGCAACGCCGCTGCCGGCTCTCTGTCATCATGAACGAAAACAGTTCGGCAAACGATAGGAAACTGCTCTGTGTCATCGGATTGAGCGCCTCTAGGTGCTTCTGCTGCATATCAAGCGCATACATCCACAGCTTGATGCACCAATCGAAATCCCCCATGTCAGCGTATACCGCGCCCCGGTAACGAATATAATACGAAGTGTCTGGGTGCGCTGGGCCGAGGATTCGCTCCCGAATCAGTAGAGCCTGCATGCGCATCTCGTCTGGCTCGGCCACGAGCTCATCCAGATCTTCCGAAGTCCGCACTTCCTCGGTGTTGTTGTAGGCCTTGACACGACCGGTGCCTTTTGGCTTCATTAAAATGTCGTTCTTATCCCGATACCGTTCCAACATTGCACACTTCCAGAACTTGATAGCGCCGAGCAAGTCTCGTTTCTTATCGACAAACGTCGCCCCGAGCAGTTCGAGCGCGTCGATCTTTTCCGGCCTGGTACTGTCGGGCCTCTCGATGAGGTATTCTACCACTTTTGTATTCCCCGTTACGGCAGCGGCCAGGAGCGGCGTCATCCCATACGAATCTTTCTGCAGCTGAGCATTGTAGCTGAATAGCAGTTTCATTATATCCAGGCTTCCAGATTCAGCACAGTCATGCAGTGCCGTGTTGCCTGTATGAAACATAAAAACAAACACTGCAGATATTTGGTTTATACAAATGATTGTCAAGCTACAAAACAAGCCTTGTCCAGGTAAATGCAAATTATGGAGTGCTGTGCTGGCTGTTAACATTGCTGAGAGGCTCTTAAGATGTGCTATATAAGTGTTCCATTACATTACATTACATTGCAAAACAAGCATAGTTCAGATGCGTACAACATATTATAAAGGAGTGTTCAGGTGTCTTTTTAGCATTGCAAAACACGTATTGAGATATTGCTTGATTGATTTTTGGTAACCAAAACAGAACAAGTAATAAACCATTCAGTACATTGGCAAACATATGGATCCTTCAAAGGGGCTAAAGGTCCTAGTAAAGGAATGTAATGAAAAGGCATATAGGCCAACTGAACAAATAAGTTCAAAATCAATAAAGCAACTCTTAACTACATTAACTAATTATCAATACATAGTACAAAACAAGCATTTTCCATTTACACATGAATTTGTCATATTACCTTAACTCTAGTAAGGTCAATGAACTTCATACATCCACCTTTGCACCACAAGTACAACATTCATCTGATTTCTTTATATTCAAGAAGTAGCTACTTTAGAGGAGCAACCATACATAGAACTTGATGTGCATACTACAACTTTGTTTTATCCAGGCCATAATGAGTCAAACAGGATATGAAACCCTGCATTAGACTCAGATGTAGGACTATGTAGGTTAACAATGCCAACTAGGCATAAATCCATAGGAGCTATGCTTGCACTGAAGCTTATCATAATTGTCACCTGATAAAATATGCTTGTCAACTCCTTTATCTAGTAACTTTTGATCAAAGCATTCAGCAAAAATCAGATTGTGCAATGTCACAAAAAGTATGAGGAAGCTAGATAACAAGTTGAGGAAAGGAAGAATAGTTCTGGAAGTATTTTAAAATTAGAATCCTGCACACAAACGGCCATGACCACAACTTTTTACATTTACGACATATTTCATAGCCATTTGGCAAGTTTATGCAAAGTATAACACAAGTTTATGTAATAGTTTTGGATAGCCATAGTACACAGACAACAGGAGTAAAGGCAGAACTGTTCATGCACTTTTTGTGTTTCTACTCCTATGTATGTATAGCTTAAATGTATGTGCAATTGTCATGTGCTACAACAGGATTACTTATTCATGTACCTGGACATTTAGATATCACCTTTCAAAAACTGAATAGTTAGTCGTATCTAGTTTGTTTAATATGTATGTAGTTAAGTTTCTACATGAGTTGAACATGGTTTCTTATGTACCGACTACAGTTGAATATGGTTTATGTCCTGACTACAGGAGTTGAATATGGTTTGTTTAATACGTACTGACCACACTACAGTTGAATAATGATTTGTTATATACTGACCACAGTTGAATATGGTATTATATATGGACTACAGGAGGACAAGGACATGCTTACTTTTCATTATCAGGTCAATTATATAGCAACTTTAAAGAGTTTCCAATGAGCTCATGCCTATGTATGAATGTATTTAATTTAACCTTTGGCTAGCAATAATGTATTTAATTTAACCATTGGCTAGCAATACAGAAACCACTTCCTGTAGCTCATCATGAAACACCAAAGTCAAACTGTACATATACATACAGAGCATCTTCTGAAAATTTCTCTGATGTTCTCCAGACTTGACAGCAGAAAGCCACAATCAAACAGAATGGTTTTCACTACCGGTGGGTTTGAGGCAAAGAAAGGGTTACAAGTCAGGTTCCTAGGGCAACCACACAATCTACAGACTTGTTTGAATAATGAAGAGTTCGAGGACACAAAAATGAAAATAGTGAAGGATACCCTGAAGGCTGACAACCAGCAATCCATTTTTAGCAAAGTCTTCCGCAACTACAGCAAGTCTAGCAATTTCAAAGTAGGCATTGCTTCACAGTATTTGAAAAACTTTTTATTATGTCGAAGATATCACAAATTGTCTGTAACTCTGA
This sequence comes from Aporrectodea caliginosa, assembly GCA_020284085.1. NCBI lineage: Eukaryota > Metazoa > Annelida > Clitellata > Crassiclitellata > Lumbricidae > Aporrectodea > Aporrectodea caliginosa. Next base: position 411,905 of record JACEVL010000130.1, on the reverse strand, counting down.
CGGATTATACCAAGCAGATTTACCATATTGTGATTGATGGAATACCAGTGTCAATTTTTCTACCAAAAAAAACCAAACAAAGTAGTATGAACAGTGAGTGAGCAAAAAGGGATTAGAAGTGCAACCACAATGAAAAAAGTGGACAGACAAGGTCATCAGTCACTGTAGTAATTTCATTAACATGATGGGAACCAGTATTCAGAGAAAGACAAATGTAAACCACTCAATACAGCACATCTCGACTAATCCAGCTATAGCTATCTGGATAAGACATCATATAACTAATTGAAAATTTGTTTTAATACTGGTCAGTGACTTGGTGGATTTTTGGTCTTCAGGAATTATGTCTCTTTTTTCTTACGTTCTATGCAACATAATGTAAAATCAGAAGTAGTAGTAGTAGTAGTTTCAGTTTAACGGCACTGTGTGATAACAATGATCATTAGCATCGCCCTCCTCCTTTATCCAGGCTTGGGACTAGCACTGCCAGAGTACAGACAGTGATGGAGTTGTAAAATCAGAAATTAGAAGAGTCCTAGAACGTAATACCAAATTTCTTCTTCTACTTCATTTACCTTTTAGGCTTCTCCGATTCACGTCGGCCCCCTTCTCTAGCAGATACCGAACTATCCTGTGATGACCTTTATAGCACGATATCATTAAACACGTGTGGCCATGCCTGTTGGCTATTTCTAAGTCAGCATTGTGCTCTACTAGAAACTGCACAATATCAAAATGTCCATCGAAACAGGCTGCTCTCAATGGCGTCGAGTTTGTGTAGGTGGTCTTGTTGACCTGTGCTCCAGCCTTCGTCAGATACCGAACAATCTCGACATGACCTGCAGCCGCAGCACACCACAAAGGCGGTGCCCCATCGATCAGCTCCCCGTCGAAGTTGACCGAACCCACTTGCTCTATATCGGCACGACACTTTTCGACGAGGTATTCCACCACTAATCTATGACCGTTACGACAGGCAACGATAAGAGGTGTGGCCCCGTCCGTTTTGGCGTGAATCAGGGTTTTAATCTCTTCGTCGTTAAACCCATCCAACTGCGAAGTGAGATTCTCTAGGCGACCCTCTCTGGCCGCATTGAAGACGTCACTTCGCAGCAGGTCCATCATCAGCCCCACTTTATTACTCGCTAAACTTGACTCGACCATTACAACTGTAAGTCATTCGGCTGTCGTTAAATTAAATTTTCAACAGTTTATTTAAGCGAAATCGTCAGAAAATAGCGAAATCCATCGCTCCTACGCGAAAAGGTCAGTAGAGTTTCCGCCACTTCCGCTTCTGCTGCGCATGCGCAGAGCACTTGGCTGGGCGAGTCTGGAATGCGAACCGCTTAGCAACCTCCGCCTCCATCTATTTTTATTCTTCGTGTGTGTCCAGTGCTCCTTGGTGGGTGTGTCTGGCTGCAGGTAACAGCTGTTCGTCTGTTTAGAGGCATTGCCTTATATAATTCTGTAGGGTGCACATGACGATAGTGATGAAGACATACAGATGAAAATTAATAATAATAATCTTCGTTTAATTTTAAACTGACACAATGCAGGATGATTGCAAATCAGTATGAACGGATGATCACAATTACAGGAGTCGAATTTAACTGTATACGACCGCCATGCAAGGCGCCCGTCACGTCCTACATCTCATTTTTACGAACGCGCCATCTCGCGAATGATAGGCTGAGTGGACCTTTGCGTCTGACCAAACACTAGAGGCAGCCGGACGTTTGTTCGGTGCCATTTCCTCCAACCAACATCATATTATGTTCTATAATCCGCTGTTCCCTCCTATTCGTCCTACTGGATACTTGCTTCGCCCCCGTAACCCGTCCCCAGCAGAAGGCTTTCCCTTCCTAACAAAGATATGACTGTAATATTATTTCATATATGGAGAGTAGCCTACTATATTTCAAATATATATATTGATTCTCTTCCCTCAATATTATTATAGGCTACACTAATAGTGCAATATGTACAACATTGCCTATAGTTCTAATTTTATCTAAACATTGCCTAAATCTAATTTTCAAACATCCAATAAAATCCCTCTCCCATGATGCTGCTGCGGTACTTGTCCACGCCTTCGTCGCCAGCAGAATTGATCACGTTGCTCGGTTCTTGCTGGTCACCCATCTGGCTTAATAGGGCGTCTTGGTCCTTCGTTCTGCTGCTCGGCTTATTGGTCATATTCCTAAATATGCCACAGTTTCTGCCTACATGCCGTAACATGCGTGATATATTGCACTGCATGGCTTTCTGCTTCGCAACGCATTTCCTGCAGGATAGCAGCACTTGTCTGGCGGTGTCTCACTGGTAGTGCTCCGTCCTACTTATCTGATCTCTGTCGCCCGGTTTCCGACTGCTAGTTTCTCGTCGAGCTCTGCGCTCTTCGACTAAGGGGAGGTATACTGGTCACTCGGGCCCACTCCTCGGTCAGACAGCGTCGGGCTTTCTCGGTGGTTGGCCCCTCCCTTTGGAAAGGGCTCTCGCTTATGTTACGCTTGCTGTCCCGGAATAATTTGCCTGCTTTCTAACAACTGCTAAAGTCCTTTCTGCTTGGCCGTGGATAGCGCCTCTAAGTAGGCTTGTGAAGAGGCGCTATATAAATCTCCGGAATGAATGAATGAATCGGGATCAACGAAATTACACCTGGGGCAAAAACTGGGACATCTGTTTCTAGCATCGACGTATATTGGGTCGATGTTTCTAGGTCGCTATTACATACGCTGATTACATAATTTGTAAAGAAAGATGACGTGTTCGAGCCAGAGCTATCTATTACGGTAATAGGTACGAACAAGCTCAAAGCGCCACTTGGTGACTGATTATAATTATGTTTGAACCTAAATATTGAAACTTTTGTATTATTTAAACAAATTTTATCAAATAAATTCAACGTAATAAGGTGTCACATATCAAATACAACGTGTAAACAATAGCAAAATTGGATTTTCGCTGTAACTTATTATATAAAAACATATTAGACATTGCTCCATAACATTATATGACGTTCTGACGTCACTTTGAAATGCAGTTGCATCTAGCTAACATATGTATTTCTATTTCTACTGTGCTGGGAAACTGAGGTGTTTAAAGCAGTTTTAAATTTCTGAGTTTGTTTAAAATAAATAAAAGAATTAGCAAGCATGGTTGCCGTTACCGTACCAGCAGAGTTCGGATATGTCATTCTAGTTGCAGTTGCATCCAATTTCCTTCTTTTTGGCCTCGGAGTAAAGGTTGGACTGGCTCGGAAAAAGTACGGCGTTAAGGTAGATGTATACACGTAATACTATAGCTTTAATTTTTGCCGACTCATCTCTGCAACTCGCTACAGTAGCCTCATTCTCTGGCTTCCCTGACAGTTTTTCCAACGGATGATTCTTCCCTACGATATAAATGGAAAGTTGAAACGACCAACGATTGATACCTTGTGCATTATGATAACGGCGCTATAGGAGGCATTAGATATTTATTGCCGACCGTTTAACTAGAAGTGACTGTGCATTATTCTGTGGTAGTAAGCAATAAATTAGTGTTACTAATGTAATACACAGAAGGACAGACGTAGGCCTACAGTAATATCTTCCATTACAATTTTTCCTATCTGTTACCTGTAACAAGTTGCGTGCAACCTGTCAGCTTGGTGTTGTGAATAAACGAAATTGATTGATTGATTGATTGATTGATTGATTGATTGATTGATTGAGTATATAGAACGTGGCTCTTGAGATGGCAACAGTCCATGATGTTAGCTTAGTCGTCCAGAAGGGACGTCCTCAATGAGGGGGATGGAGGGTCATCCCAATGCGGGCAAATGCAGACAAGGGGAGGTGAGTTATTACCAGTGCGGATGTACGCAGCTAAATTTGATACATATTTTTCAGTGCAATGTACAGCCTGTGCCGTAAATACCAACTTCAGTAAGATACCAGAAAGTTTGTATACTAAATTGGTTCGCCATTCATAATGCTCCATTGCAGACAGCTCAATAACTATTTCTTGAACATGCACAAGGACTGTTGATTAATAGTAAAATATGACAATGACATTGAAAAGTGGATTCGAGTTCGGCATGCAAAATCAGCAGAAAGGAAAAGTCGGTAAATTGGTATGCGTGTCCATGCTGCCACATCGCAAGAGTCTTGTAGCCCGTCATGCTCTGTTGAAGACATCTGCAAAGGGGATGGTGGGAGTGTGAGGCCAGATATGTGAACAAGGGGAGAGGGTGGGTCCCCAGTAGGTCATTATTTTACGGATGTCCTTTATGAACGATCCCTTATGCTGTTATCAGATTTTACTGCTTGGTGACAGAGATGAGTACAAGCGTGCACGGACACCTTGGCCAGGGTCTTTACATGTGTCCACTCAGAAGGTTTGATCCCACAATCATTGGACTAACCACAATGCCAAAGAGATGACCATACCACAAGGCACGGGATGGGTCTTGGTCACTCTTGGTGTTACCTTTGTTGAACATGTTGTGCATGTGAAGTAAGGATTCACATCTTGGATACTGTTGGGTGAAAATTGTTTAAATCTAAATTGAGATGGTGTGGATATTGATGTACATGGAGAAGCGCACAGTTAGGTTACATTACATTGTTATGTTAATTTGCATTAATTTTTTTTAGTATCCAGCCATGTACAGCGATAAGGAACCGGTGTTCAACTGCATTCAGAGGGCACATCAGAACACGTGAGTGAAGCTGGAGTAGACAAATCTTTTGTCCGCCTTGACTGTAGGACTGCTATGTATAATTGTATATGTTACAGGGAATGCGTATAATCAGGGAATATGTATATGCCCTGAAATTTCAGGGTTAGGGGGTTAGGGTTGGGTTAGTGTTAGATGTACATGAAATATACACATACCCTGATTATACACATTCCCTAGGGCATACGTATATTCCCGAGGGTATATATATACCCTATTATACACATTCCCTGTAGCATATATAATACAATGTCAGTCAATCAATCAATCAATATAAGCTTGATATAGCACCTCTTCAAGATTATACCCTCGTATCGAGGACGGTTGAAAAGAAGAAGAAGAAGACATTCTGTGCATATTTTGAGTGAGCAGAAGGTACCTTGTTTGCCTGAGCAGATTTAGTGAAAAAGTGTTAAAGGTGAATTGGCTGCTGCTGCACTGCCTCGTAGAAGCAAACATTTGAGGTTATTTGATTAAGGTAAACATATTTTATCAACCTCAGTTCTCCAGTGTTTTACAGGTATTTTATCTATATCACGAAATCTGTTTCCTTGTGTTTGTTTATAAGTATTTTATGTAAATCAGTAAATCTGTTTCCTACAAGTGTTTGTTTATAAGTATGTTATGTATGTCAATAAATCTGTTTTCTTGTTTCCTTTGCTTTACAGGCTCGAGGGATACCCAATCTTCCTCATGTTGCTGATATTCGGAGGTTTGCAGTACCCAGTAAGTTGCCAAATTTTCTCTGATTGATGGATCAATTGATTTTGTGCTTACCTTGGTGGTGAAGCAAAGCTCCACAGAAAAGTGGCTCCTTCAAAGAGCTGCCAACCATTATAGGGTCTTTGCAAGGTCTTTAACAGGTGCTATATAAATGTGCAGATACCAGTACATGTATGCTTGTGTCTCATACTTTAATCACAGATACTTACCTGGTTTGCTTGCATCACCGCCAACCAAACCCGCCCACTACTCCATCTCCGTGCCTATGACTGCATAATCCCCCAACCAATGGCCTGATGCACAAAACATTTAATGTTGGGATGTTATGTACTTTTTAAGCTGTGTTTATTTTAGATGTTTGCACACCAAATTGCGATTAGCAATTGGTTAATAAATAAATTGTTTAATATACTTACGTATGTTGTACTTGTCTAAATATACCAGTTATACATACATGCATACATATAAACATACATGTTATACATGTATGCATATGCATACATATACCTGCATACATACAAGCATGCATACATGCATGCTTGTATGTATGTAAAATTTACAGGTGTGCTATGCAGTTCCACTCAAAATGATGACTTGGCTGCCATAAACAGCTTGAGAAACATATTTGCAATCTTTTAGATAACAATGTTTTATTGCCTTTAGCGGTATTTGATAAGGTGTTATATAGGTGTTGAGAAACATGCATACATGAACAATTAAATAGATACAATCACATAAGATAAACATGTCAGTGTACATATTTCCAACTTGTCTGTTTCAGTGTCTTTGCTCTGCTGCTGGTTTGATCTGGATTGTCGGCCGTATATTCTATGCCAAGGGATATTATACTGGAGGTAAAGTCTGCGTACTTACTCGATTCATGTACTTATAGCTTGCGTACTGTTTACTGCCATGTGACCATATAGTAGTCTAGCTTTTAGGGTCCTGGGCTGTCGGTGGAGTCAAGGGTCCAATCTTTGCCTAGACAGAAGGGTATTTCAAAATTTTATGCTTTTCTTCTCCTTTAGCAAGCATCAATATAGTATAATTATATTGATTTATTGAGAAAGACAACTCTAATTGGCACACCGCAATCAGTTGCAATGTCAAAGAGTTTATAGAAAATAATAGGTGTTTGTTTTACTCATTACGTAGTTGACCTTAATGTTCAAATGAGGAATGGACACAGTCATTGAACACAAGCATAGAGGACTATAGGTATGAAGTTTTTAGTGCATCATCTATGGCAAGATTAGATGATGTGGACTGGAGTAACACCTGCTTTCAGATGCCAAGGCTAAGAAACAGATCTTGTAAGACTTTGTATATCTTCTTTGGTACACCTGGATTGGTACATTATGTAAGTAAGTAAATGACATGTCTATTTTACGTTACGTTATTGTATGTGTGTGTGATTGTATCTATGTGTCTTAACCCTTTAACGACGAGCTGCATTGGTATCCCATGCATTTTAGTACACACTCGTCATTAAAGGGTTTATAGTATATTATTTATGTTGTTGCATTGCTTTATTACATTTTGTTGGTGCATTGCTTTGTCATGTTGCGTGGTGCATTACATTCCTATAACTTTACGCATTCGTTATAAGATTCTCTTTCTGGTGTCCAAATCTCATTTAGGCCTTGCTCCTAAATATCTCTCTGACTTTATGGACAAACTTTATCTGCTTGCTCTCTTCGTTCGTTGTGCTCTACTGACCGATTTGATCTTTTTGTCCCTCTGAACAGGACCGCTTTAGCCCAACGTCGGTCATTTGCTGTTGTAGGCCTTTCTGCTTGGAATGACCTTCCCCCCTCCTCTGCGTGCAAAACTGTTGTCTGGGTTATCCTCCTCATCTGCTCGTTCCCTCGAGACGTTTCTCTTTCCCCGGGGCTTCTACACTGAGAGCGCCTCTGAATAGTCCATACTGCGAGAGGCGCTTTATAAATGTTTAGCTACAATACATTGGTACGTTACACTGTGTTACTTCACTGCAGTGTTTTATTACATTATTTTGTTGCATTTCTTTGTTGTGCTACATTGTTCTGTTAATTTCAGACCCAGAGAAGCGTAACCAGGGTGCATTCAGCTACATTGGTCTTCTCATTGTGTTGGGCTCTACAATCTGCTTTGCTTTGCATCTCATCACAAAGTAGCACAACTGGAGTGTGCCTGAGATGAGCTGACCTTGAACATGATCAAGAAATGACATCTCTATTTTGTCTAGGAATGTGATCACTTTGATCACTATTTTGTTTCGTCTGTAGATGAAGTGCTTAAAACGAGACAATTTCCATTGTCCATTGGATGCAGGGAACTTTACTTTTTGCTCTACATTAATTTGCATAATCTTTTTGATATATTGTCTCAAGGGCATGGATTTGTAGATGCCTTCCAAATTACGTAGTGCTGGAAGAGCTGTTTATAAGCTCACAGGCATTTCTGCCATGAGCATCACTATAAGCTTATTTATTTCCTTCTTGGCAGAAGTTACGTAAACTAATCATGTTGAGCTAGTATTTATACTGGCGATAATTGTATTTTTTAATAACTCGATGTAACAGTTTCTTGCCTTATGTTTCGTTTATTCATGAATGTTTTCTTAATTTTCGGTGTGGCTTTTTAGGTGACTCATTTAATGCAGCCATGCTCTGTTACGGGGCAGATGGTGGGTAAAAGACAGATCCAGGATTTGAAGTTAGTAGGCAGCAGAAATGTTGGGATTGAAGTGTAGTGATAAAGCAGTTTGGACATGTGAAGGTGAAATCCAATAGGTTACCATTGTAGTGGTCAAATAAATAGAAGGCAATTTTTACTCCAGACCTCGAGAGCAATTGCAAATGAAAACATTAAGGACTGAATGGGTTTGGTTCGGACAAGCCTAGGTAATTACAAGCTACATGTAGGTGATTTTATAAGCCTTCTTAAAAGCAAGAATACTCCATGTGGAATATTCCACATGCAAAACAGCATCGCATAACCAGGGTTTTAAGTGGTTCAGAAGATGTGTGATCTGTGTTAGAAACACTGCAAGTTAACCAATATTAGGCTTAATAGCCTATCCTCTTAACAGCTGTGAAATTGTCCACTGAGACAGTACTATCACCCAAACCATTACACAAGCCCACCACTCTTGCACTGAACAATTTCTGCCATAATGATCCTTTCAGTTTCTTAAATAATTTATGCCTATGTCCCCTAGTCACCTTGTTTTGGTGCTATTTCAAAGGAACCTCTCCCACTGCCCTGCCTCCTTTCCAGTAATAATCTTAAATGTACCTTGTAACTTGGTTGTTGATTGTTAATTTAACTCTTTCGTGTCTGTGACTGTGTTTTAAACTTCTTGCAATGTACTTACTTCAAGTTACCGGTTATAAATCAATTATGAAACGTGAGAAGAGGTTTGTTCCAGTTCAGTCTTAGTCATTGCCTAGACAGCTGTTGTTGAGAAAATTCTAAATGAAATAGATATAAAGGCTGGTAAGATGAAACAAATAGTCCAGAATTTATAACTGGTAAATGTAATAAGTTGATGGCTGTAATTGATTTTGAGCACATTTATTTAGCCTTAGAATCACTGCAACTTATACTCTGTGGCAGGCCCTATCGACAGTGAACTGTTCAAAATCATGATACTGGTGCATCCAAGGTTGAGAGCAGTCACTCCATGCCCAACTTGTTAACTCTATCTGTAACTAGTGACACTGTTCAAAATCATGATACTGGTGCATCCAAGACAAACTCCATGCCCAGATGTGTTAACTCTATCTGTAACTAGTGACACTGTTCAAAATCATGATACTGGTGCATCCAAGAGTTGAGAATGAGATCAGTAACTCCATGCCCAGATGTGTTAACTCTATCTGTAACTAGTGACACTGTTCAAAATCATGATACTGGTGCATCCAAGAGTTGAGAATGAGATCAGTAACTCCATGCCCAGATGTGTTAACTCTATCTGTAACTAGTGACACTGTTCAAAATCATGATACTGGTGCATCCAAGAGTTGAGAATGAGATCAGTAACTCCATGCCCAGATGTGTTAACTCTATCTGTAACTAGTGACACTGTTCAAAATCATGATACTGGTGCATCCAAGAGTTGAGAATGAGATCAGTAACTCCATGCCCAGATGTGTTAACTCTATCTGTAACTAGTGACACTGTTCAAAATCATGATACTGGTGCATCCAAGAGTTGAGAATGTCAGATCAACTCCATGCCCAGATGTGTTAACTCTATCTGTAACTAGTGACACTGTTCAAAATCATGATACTGGTGCATCCAAGAGTTGAGAATGAGATCAGTAACTCCATGCCCAGATGTGTTAACTCTATCTGTAACTAGTGACACTGTTCAAAATCATGATACTGGTGCATCCAAGAGTTGAGAATGAGATCAGTAACTCCATGCCCAGATGTGTTAACTCTATCTGTAACTAGTGACACTGTTCAAAATCATGATACTGGTGCATCCAAGAGTTGAGAATGAGATCAGTAACTCCATGCCCAGATGTGTTAACTCTATCTGTAACTAGTGACACTGTTCAAAATCATGATACTGGTGCATCCAAGAGTTGAGAATGAGATCAGTAACTCCATGCCCAGATGTGTTAACTCTATCTGTAACTAGTGACACTGTTCAAAATCATGATACTGGTGCATCCAAGAGTTGAGAATGAGATCAGTAACTCCATGCCCAGATGTGTTAACTCTATCTGTAACTAGTGACACTGTTCAAAATCATGATACTGGTGCATCCAAGAGTTGAGAATGAGATCAGTAACTCCATGCCCAGATGTGTTAACTCTATCTGTAACTAGTGACACTGTTCAAAATCATGATACTGGTGCATCCAAGAGTTGAGAATGAGATCAGTAACTCCATGCCCAGATGTGTTAACTCTATCTGTAACTAGTGACACTGTTCAAAATCATGATACTGGTGCATCCAAGAGTTGAGAATGAGATCAGTAACTCCATGCCCAGATGTGTTAACTCTATCTGTAACTAGTGCCTGTTCAAAATCATGATACTGGTGCATCCAAGAGTTGAGAATGAGATTAGTAACTTATTCGTGTGTAACTAAGTAAGTAAGTAAGAATGTTACTTTATTAAACGCAAGCAAACGCTCAGCGCTTTGGTTACAAAGTCAGAAATAATTTATGTACACAGAAAACGATAATTAGAGGAAAATTAAGTCAACTACAAAACATATGTCTAACTGTACATGGTCAACATCCTAGCTAAGAAGCCACGCCTGGTAAGGGAATCATGATCTAGGGAGAACACGGTTATGTGAGCGTAGTAAGGTAATGACCAGTGCAATTGGTCATGACCAGTGCAATTGAACCTAACAATTTGTGCTGATTTTTCATCATCATTACAGGCCTGTTCCACTTACACTAGGCCTATCCGCTTCTGTACAATCCCATTACACGAAAGATCTTAAGAGTCTTAGACTAAGACAATGGTCTAATGGACAAATTGTTAGGTTTACACGAATAAGCCTAAGAAGGCTAAGATCTCTGATTAGGCTATACAATCGCCATGCAGTGAAGTTCCTCGGTTTGATCCTTTGGATCTGAACAAATAATCTGACTCCTCAGGACTCGATTTGATATGGCACCGGGATCACTACCCAGGTCTATCTGTGGCGGTTGTTTAAAAAATGCTCCCAGCATAATTATGCTGACCATGTTTGAAGTACACGAAAAACAAGCCCAAGTTTTCCCCTAGTTTAGTGTATAACGCTACATTTATACAAAATAATATTATTTACGCTATGCAAGATGTTAGTATGACGCTATAATTATATAAGTAGGCCTATAAACATAAAAAAATAACGAATAGAATAAACTGCCGGACTTTATTCGCAAATCTTCTACGTTATCGCTTTTGAAAAATTGTCTTTAAGACTTGTTTGTTCAAGATTTATTATGAATAGACTTTCCTGTTACGCGTTTCAGGTCAAGATTCTTTTTGTTTAGGAGCGTTACAAATGACAGTTTAATAATAATACTGTCTTATAAAAGTGTATAAGATAGGCGCTATAAAAGACCAGCGAACTGTGTATGGTATTTGTCAAACGTCGATGGTATTTGTGACGTAACAATTGAGTGGAAAAACGCGGGTTCGTTGGCGGCCTTGAAACGTGGGCGTAATAGTTGCAGTGAAGAGTTTGAGATTTCTAAAGATCCGAGGTTTTTACGATTAACTCAACCTAGTGGTATGTCGAAGAATAATTGTCGAAGAATAATTGTTTTAACAGATAGGCCTAGGCTACACTCGATATCGATAGAAGAATTAAATTCCGATTTCTGATTTCACACCACTAAAAGCTAAGCTCGTGGCCTATTATGGTAGCGCCCAAAACAAAGATTTGAGTGCTGTAAGATGGTGCCATACCCAATTTACCCATACACTGATAATGATAAAAATAATAATACCTTTGAGATACGATGCTTTGAGTTAATTATAATAATAATAACAAGAACAATAATAACGCTATAATGCCTTAAAATTGCGAGGAACGTACACTGGTGTTGCATAGACCAAAGCCTGATTTTCCTGGTAGGGCTACTTGTTAGCTCCTATCATAATTTTTCGGTTACTGAAAGATTAGGCCTACATAGGCCTAATTATAACAATAACAACAGTAGGCCCTAACAATAATAAGACAACCCCAATTCTCAGTGTTGGGTATGAGTTAACTCAAATGAGTTTAAACTCACGAGTTAACTCACTTGCTGTGATTTATGAGTTTGAGTTAACTCACCTTAAAGAGTGTGAGTTATGAGTTTGATTTAACTCATATTTTCTGTGAGTTTGAGTTTCAACTCAATTATTTTAAACTCAACTCACTCGGCACATATTACGTTGAAACAAGCCGGTTTTTTTTATATCGGAACAGGCTGTCAGACACCAACTTTGAAAAACTTCGGTTTAAAGCTAATACCAGTCATGTTTGAGATGTGAAACATGTGGACTGTGGTGCTTACTTTGACTCAGTAATAATAACCTGATTTATCCATTATCCCATTAATAATAATAACAGTTATACTAGTAATAATAAACTGATGATACCATTTCCTGGTAACTGTGTATTTGTACAACGTTTGATTAGAATGTGCTGGTATAAGACGTGTGAGTTGATGAGTTAACTCATTTAACAACTGAGTTTGAGTTAACTCATTTCACTCAGGATGAGTTGAGTTTGAGTTTAAACTCATTTTGAGGTGCATGAGTTGAGTTTTGATTTAACTCATTTCCTGTGTGAGTTTACCCAACACTGCCAATTCTGAGTAATTACAATATGCAGGAATAATGTATAGTAGGCCCCTATGCATTTTTCTCTTGATGACCTAAAGAGTTGAGTGACCAAACAATTTGACTTTTGTAGACGTCATTTAATGTCATGCTGGTACACAAGCTGGTCCTGACACGGGTTGTGTTTGATGCTGAGAAATTTTTCAGATTTACATTTATCGTACATTACAAGTGTAAAGCACAAGAGGGCAGCGTAAAAACAAGATAAATTATGAAGTATAGAAATTCTTTGTCGTAATTGTAATGTAACGTAATGTAATCGAACATTTATATAGCGCCATTCAAAAGCAGCAGTAATTGTGATTGAACATTTATTTGTATAGCACCATTTCAAGAGCAAACTAATCTGGGACTCTCTCTCTCTGTGCCAGCTTATGCGATGTTAGATGTCATGAAGATTGAAGAGCTGGTGGAGTATGCCCATTGCGTTTTTGTATTTGCAGCTGTTTGCAAAGCCATCAGCTGATGAGCTGTAAATACAATGACCTTAAGTGTGCTTTAGACACCAGCACAACAGAAGTGATTATAATATATACTGAATAAAAAAATGAGATTTGTAGGAGGGTTAAAGCCTCAAGATAAAGCATAGGCGGAGACTTGGTCTTGGGTTTGGGGGACGGGCGGATCGGCTGAAGGACGATCGGCGAGGCGCGAAGAGCCGAGGAGGGGAGGGGTTTGGGGATGTGCCCCTGCCCTATTTAAATTTTTTTTGAATTTTTGAACCCATTTTTTTCCACACTGTAATGGAAGCATTTTAAGCTGTCATTTGAAAAGAAATTGCTCTATAATTTGAGTGCTGATAGGAACCAGCTGTCACTCGTAGCTTACATGTAGTTTGAGTCGTGTTTGAGTTTGGGGAGGGTTTGGGGAGGGGATGTGCCCCTCCCCTATCTTAATTTTTTTGAATTTCCACACTGTAGGCCTAATGGCAGCATTTTAAGCTGTCATCTGAACAAAATTGTTCTATTATTTGAGTGCTGATAAGAACTAGCTGTCACTCGTAGCTATTATTAGGCCTATTATATTCATGAAATATTTTATTTCAGAAATATTGGGGGGGATATAAGTAGCTCCGTCCCCCACCTCAAGTTTGGGGGGACCGTCCCCCCTAAGTCTCCGCCCCTGAAGTAAAGCCTCACAGCACTAGCTCTGGAGTTATCCAAATTTATGGAATGCATCCCCAGTGGGATGCATTTCCGAAATCCTAGGCTGAATTTAGGTGGATGGAGCGCATTGGCCCCAACATGTTGGGACCCTTTTGTGCAGTGGATTGTTTGCCTATGTTGATCCGCAGTCAGCGATGGACAACCCTTGGTATACTGACTCATACAGGCAACGATGCTAACTTCAGGCAATGTTTGAAATTGGTGATGTTTTATCTAATTTTTTTATTGTAAATGAAAATAAACCAGAAAGATCATTTTGCTAATAAATAAATTGTCTTCTAATAACGTTAATAGGTATGAAATAATTTCTTCCCTTGTCAAATGACACATTCGTCGAAGGAACAAAAATTGCAACTGGTGGGCCCTTAAGTGGTTGAGCCCGCTGGGGCTCCTGGGATGGCGCCCATGGAACCCATGCTTAAACCTGGCCCTGCCTAAATCATTGAGTTCCTACCCAAACGTCTCTATAAGTCTACCCAGACTACCCTAAAGTGTTAAGTTCCTAAAAGGCAGCGATTTTGTAATAATGTTTAGTAATAATAGTATTGGAACGTAGTTGTGTAGCGGCGTTTTGTGCCTTGTAACTGGAGGGCCTCGGGTTAGAATCTACCTCAAGTCACTGCATAGCGACCTTGGACAAAATGGATAAGTTGCTCACCTACAATAATTGTTTGTGAGGAAGGCAACGGGAAACCACCTCACTCATCTAATCCCCAGGTGGCATAGAGACCAATGGACCTGCCTTCGAGCAGAATACTCGTCGACTCGTCATCATCATCAGTAATAGTATCTGATAACTATTGATCACGTTGGTGACCATGTATGTTATGAAATCAGACAGTTAATAGGAAATTATAAGATTTTGAGTATCTTTTTCAATTCAACACTTTTTTTCAATTCAATTCAATTCAATTCAACACTTTTATTGACACCAAGTACCAAATTCTTCACAAAAACAAATCTAGCAGTACATAATCACTTCAGTCCAATTATCAATATTATAATAATATGCAGCAAAGTTGTCTACCATAAAACAATCGGTTTCCTAGTGTCAAAGGGTTATCCCTAAAGGAGCACTAATGCTCCGCTGCCAGGAGCCCCATTTTCCTTAATTTTCTAAGTATAGGTAGAACAGATGATCAGTAGCAGCCATAGTGTCTTCAGTGGTTTCTACATCCATTATAGTTTATTTATTCCAGCTCAACAAGATACTGTTTAAGTTTCATTTTAAATATTGCTAAAGTTGTCACATTAGTCAAAGGAGTCGGCAGCGAATTCCATACACAGGGTCCATGATAAGAAATTGAGAACTGTCGAGTTTTGGTCCGTGCATAAACTTTATGGTACTTATTATAGGATCTGGTGTAATAGCAATGTACATCTGAGTTCAATTGGAAGTTATTAGCAAACCTTTCTGGTAATAGCCTATGTTTAAATCTATACATAAACATCCCAGTCTGCATGTTATTTATGTTTAGCAACGACATTATTCTGAGTTTCTTAAAGTATGTGCGAGTGCTTTGATTGTATTTAAGACCACAAATAATGCTTCTGCAGTGCCTGGTATGGATGTGTTTCAGTTGAGAATTTCCTCGCAGGTGCAATGAACACCATGGCGGAGATCGGTGATGTTCAGATGCTTTGCCAGATGTGCAAAAAGAACCTGGCTGGACTTCGTTATGTGCTGCATGAGTCGAAGCCATACTGCGTCGTCTGCTACGAAACTCACTATTCACACAAGTGTGAAGCTTGCCACACCGTCATCGGAACGGACTGTAAGGTAAGATCAGCAGACAGTTTTGGTAATAGTGAAGTAACAACAGTTAAATAAATTCATTTGCCTGGAAAAAAGTGTTTTGAATTTACTCTTATAATTTAAGCATTGCTGTTGGTAATGAAATTTTTGGCTTCGTGTGTTAAATTCCCGCTGGACAGATATTTTGATATTCATTAAACAATGATTTGATGCTACACAAGTGACAGTACTATATGGAACCATAATACAGTGTATATCTGGTTAACGTAATACTTCGGCCTCATTCAGCTTCCTCCCACCGCGTCCACTTCGTTCCTCCAGTAGACTTGACTGACCTCTTGGTTCCCCGCACTGGAACTGCTATGGCTCAGTCTTGTTCCTTTGCTTCAATGGTCCCTCTCTTTGGAATGCACTTTCTCCTTCTGTTCGCTCAACAATTCTATCTAGCAGTCGCTCTTCTTCCTTTGCTTTTCTCCAAACCTGCTTCTTTTGACATAGCCTTGCACACTGGCAGTGCTTCTGAACGGTCCATCCTACTGGAGGCGCTTCACAAATGCTTATACTATATGGTGCCATAGTATAGCTGGTTGACCTAATACTTCATCCTCACTCAGCTGGCTCCCACCGTCCACTTCATTCCTCCAGTAGACTTGACCTCTGTACTAGAACTGCTATGGCTCAGTCTTGATCCTTTGCTTCAATTGGTCCCTCTCTTTGGAATGCGCTTTCGCCTACAATTCTATCTAGCAGTCCCTTTTCTTCCTTCACTTTTCTATGCAAAATCTGCTTCTTTTCGCGGGGCCTTGTGCACTGGGACCACTTCTGAATTGGTTCACCCTAGTGACCCTACTTAGGCTATGTTACCTGAAATGCTTAAATACAATACACCTATAATGGTTACTTTTGATTTTTTGGATCTGTTCTTTGAGTGATATATGCATTCTATATGTAGCCCATTGCATACATGATGATTTTAAAGGGAAATCTACCGTAATCATATCTAATCTTACGACGTACCTAGCATCGTTATCATGTCTACAGCATCAGCTGATGGTCATTTCAAGTGAACTTCCTGTCCCGCAGTATTCTGCGAGGTTTAGCAACTATTCCTTCTCTGCATGGAAGTCTTGCCGACCATGTGAATAATACGCCATCTCTGGAGACATTCAAATAACCGCTCAAGATCTATCTTTTTCTAAACTTTCACATAACTGTAATTTATTTTTGTTACTCTGTACAGAACTCTTTTCTTCGGCCTTGGCGGAGTTACAGTGCTATATAAATCGTCTTATTATTAATTATTATTATTATTTTAATATATTTGCGTTTATTCAATTCAAACTGACAAACTGCAGTATGATTACATGATATAGTAGTAATAGATGATAATAAGTTTAACAGGAGTCGAATTTAACTGTATGGCAGCCTGCAAAGTGCCCATCTGTACTACTGCTCATTTTACCAAAACCACCTGGCGAACGGAAGGCTGAGTAAACCTTATGCTTCTAGTGGATATTGAACCCACGTCCTTCTTATCTTTGTGCCAGCATGTTACCATTCAAACATCTTGATGTACCAAAACAGCATTTTGCTCTTTGACATTCTCAGTAACTGATCCTTTGGAATTCATTGTCTTCACCTGTGTATTCTGCGAGTTCCCTATTATCATTCAGAAACAAGCTTAAAACTCATCCGTTTCAGCTCTTATCCATCATATATCTTAACCTTTGGTTTCTCTGGCTTCTCTGGTGTATTATGATTTTTATTATTATTATTATTATTATTATAATAATAATAATAATAATAATAATAATAATAATAATAATACTAATAATAATAATAATAATAATAATAATAATAACCTACATAATAATTAATAATAAAGTGACATATAACTAGGTAGGTAAATATATGCATGCCTACTTACATACATGTATGTATAATATGTATTATTATTATAAACCAACAAACTTATTACGACATGCATGCAGTTATTATTGATATTTCAATTTTATTATTATTATTATTATTATTATTATTATTATTATTATTATTATTATTATTATTAGTAGTACCCTTGAAGGGTGCTATATAAATCTTCATATTATTTATTGAACATGCTTTACATATGTACATGTAATACAATAATAAGTAAGAATAATAATATAATCTTTATTGAAATAAGCAATATTGAAACAGTAAGTCTGTAATAAGTTTGTATAATCCTAATAATATTTATAAATAATAATGCTAACCGCATTTATGGTTTACATGCATGTATGATGTATCATGCATATTGAATATTGGTACATGGGCTGCTAACCTAACATGTTACATATAAAAGTTTTGGTATTCTTTATTGATCTATGTACATGGCAAGATTAACACATTAAAACAAAAACAAACAAATTTATATATATACAAGTAAAGAATTTTTTTTTTAATTCACAAGTTTACCGTCATCATATGACATCAAAGGCCGTTGACGACAATTCAAAATTATGTAAATACAATTTTTTAAAAAAAAAACAAAAGAATTAATAGAGTTCAAATGACACCATTTAAAGTGTCTAAACAGTATTACCCACTATATTCATTGTTTGACATCTAATGGGCTCAGTATTAATATCTATGATACTTGCACAGGCAAGCTGTACAATGCTTTGCAGAAATATCATAAACAATTTATTTCTATTCTACTTTGAATTTTCAAACATTGCAATCAAATATTATTAAAGAAATACATATAGTCACAGATTAAAAAATTAAAGTAAAGAATTGAATGGGAGAAGTTATTGTATATCAGGGGAACCTAGGGGAGGAAGAGTTAGGGCTAGTCATAGAGGGAAAATGAAGAGCCTAAATAGACTGATCTATATATGCATGCATGCATATGCACATACATGCATACATGAATACATTCATGCTTACATATATACGTACATATATACATGCAATACTTGCATGAGTACATAGCATGCACATATACATACATATGTGCATAGATACATACAGACAGACATACATACATACACACTCACATACGTATATACATACACTTGCATGCATGCATGTATAGATACATGCATGCATAAATATACATGCATTCATACTTACATAAATACATACAAGTACTTGGGTTCTGGACTGATGTATAGGATCTGGCGTACAAGGAGAGGCACTGGCACGACAGGTGTTTCTTCTGCTGTGTTTGCAAGACATCTCTCGTCGATAAGCCATTTGCATTCAAGGACGAAAAGATCTTCTGCGCTGACTGTCATGAAAAGTACAACGCTACAAAGTGCGACGTCTGCCAAAAGATCTTCAAAGCCGGTACAGGAATTCTAAATTTAGATGTTTACATACGTAATGTAATGTAGAGTAATATAATGTTGTGCTGACTGTGATGATGATAGTGATGATGATGATGATGATGATGATGATGATGACTAGAATAATAATAATAAAAATAATAATGATTATAATACTAATGATAATGATAATAATAAATGATAATGATTATAAAAATGATAATGATAATAGAACTAATAACTCTATACACCCTTTGGATCTTATCCTTTGGGTTAAAAAGTAATAAAAATAATAATAATCTGTGTCCAATCTGTAATCCATTGCATTTAGAGGGACATTTTTGTATGGGGGAGAAAACTGATACGAGACCCATCTTTTCAGAGATCGATGTAGGCCTACTCAGTATATTCAAAGATCAATCACTTTCTACTACTCAAGTTGGGTTTCATGATGGATCATTTCAACCCTTGTATAAAAAATCGTAATAAATAAAAATTATAACTGGCCAATCCGGAACAATGTTTGTTAACTTTGTTTCATCATCCAGAGGAATACTAAAAAATTCATAACTAATAAAATCCATCTGTGTCCACAGATCCACTAGACAGATTGTTGCCATTCCAGAGTTAGTCTCAATTTCTAGAAATGTCTCACTCCCAATGGTCATATGTACCTTCATCATCATAAATGGTGCGCTCCTTTCCATAGCGTTGCCATTTCCACAACTCTGCCTATCGTCTCTGTCTTTAGCTTATCTCCAGGCTGTATGTACCTCGGAAAATAAAAATAATAATACTAATAAAAATAATAATTTGTTTATTGACAAGCTCACTGACAAACCGCAGTAAGTAACGTTGAAATATGACAGTACAAATCCATGATCTTATTGAACGGAATATGGCAGCCTGTTAGGCGCCCACTTATTTTACAGCTGCCCCTAGGGAGTGGAAGACTGAGTCGACCAGTGCAAGGCAAATTTCCCATCTTCCACTGATTATCTTCTTGTGGAGGACCAGAGAAGTGCTATATAAATGCTCTGAATCATAGACGGAAGTTTCTGGGGTACAAGGACACCTATACCCCACTTTTTAGACTGGAGGTTACCATAGTACCACACCCTCCACTTTTCGTACCCATTGTGTTGCCCATTATTATTTTCTTGGAGGAAGCCCTCAATACTCAAACAATTACCGAGCGTCATCATCTCTGTGATCACCCTCATCATCATCGTCTTATTATTATTATTATTATTATTATTATTATTATTAGGCCTATAATTGTTATTATTATTAAATTATTACATTATAATTAGTTGTGAAGGGGAAACGATGCGAAATTTAAACGATTACAGTATAATTATTCAACAGTCGTGACTAAGTAACCCGCCCCCCCCCTAGACCAAAGTTACACCCTGCTCTGAATGAATGAATGCCTGGCTGTGTTCATCAGGTATGAAGAAGTACGAATACAGTGGGAGACAGTGGCACGAGGAGTGCTTCAAGTGCCAGGAGTGCCACATCTTCATCGGCAGCAACTCCTTCATCCTGCAAGATGACAACCCCGTCTGTGTGCCTTGCTACGAAAACAAGTATGCACTTCGGTGCACAAAGTGCAAAGGCGTACGTTATCAGCGATCATTTTTATGTGTTTATTTATTTTGTTTGGTATTTATTTATTTACTTATTTTGTTTGATAGTTATCTATTTGTTTGTTTATTTTGTTTGGTAGTTATTTGTTTATTTGTCTGTTTATTTATTTTCTTTGGTAGTTATTTATTTTGTTGTTGCACTTATTGTGGCAGTTTAATTAGCGTGAATCTAAGAAGTGAGATAAATATGTCAGGGTTGTTACACAGAATGTGCTTAAGCAGGATCGAAACAAGAGTCTTTGTATTACAGACCCTGCATTATATTAATAATACTAATATTAATTTATTAAATCAAACTGACAAGTATGCAATAAGATTACATGATATAGTAGTCACAGATGATAACAAGTTTAACAGGAGTAAAATTTCACTGTATGTGAGCCATGCAAGGTGCCCATCTGTCCTAATGCTCATTTCACAGTCACTCCCTAGGAAGTTGAAGGCTGAGTGAATCTTATGGGGGCTAGCGGGTATTGAACCCATGTCATCCTTCTGATCATCATGCCAGCATGTCGCCATTCATCCATCTCCACGCTGTTTAAATTGTATTATATTTGTGTTATTTAATGACCTCAAAAAATTACTGCCAGGGCTACTTAAGCCTTAATAAAGTTCTGTAGGAAGAAAGGACATCAGTATCCTAATGGGAGCATTTTGATTAATATTGGACAAATTCTGCATAATGATGAAATAATCTATGAAAATGAAATAATAATACTTATAATAATCTTCGTTTATTATTTCAAAATGATTAGAATTCATATTATGAACGGATGATTGCAAGTTGTTGCAGTTTGTCAACTTTAACTGTTTGGCAGGCATGCAAGGTGCCCATCACGTCCTACTATTCATTTTACTAATGCCATCTGGCAATTGAAAGGCTGAGTGGACCTTTGGGGAGCAGCGGGAAGCATCTGTGCTGATTTCTGCTCTTCATGCCAGAGTGTTGCCATTATCCTAAACCCCTCCCCATGATAGTTCAAACAACATTGGCCATTGGTCTGAGCCTTGGTCATGTGCATTAGTTGAAATTATATTAAATGACTAATATTAGGCTATATTAGATGAACTTGGATTATTTCACATTAGATTACGTTAAACATTAGTACTGCCACTGCTCAAAGTTAAGCTTGAAGGATATGATCTTTTGTCTGACCTTACAACCTTTCGATATCGATCTCTGATTGCAGGTGATCAATAAGGGAGGTCTCAAGTGCAAAGATTCTCCATTTCACAAGGAGTGTTTCTGCTGCACGAACTGCAACAAACCCCTCGGTGCCGAGAAGTACACGATGAGGGATGAAAAGCCTCACTGCATCGACTGCTTTGGCGCACTTTTCGCCAAGAAGTGCTGCAAATGCGAGAGACCGATAACAGGTTGGCAAGCATCTATACAGTCGGAGAGTGCATTCTTCCAATTCGTTCCCTTGTTGACACTGAGCATACTATCATAGCAACTCAGGAACATGCAGTGGTATTTGCAGTATGATCTGAGTATACTATAGTCTGAGTATCGTGGAAACAAGCATAAGTGTATTTTAGCTTCTTGAAGTATTACAGATTTCACAATGGCTTCTCCAGTGAAACATGATTTTCACTAGGCCTACGATTTTCACATGAAAGCAAACATTGATTGAGGCCTTCTGCATCGGGGCCATCCATTTAGTCTATAAGCAGAAATCCGGAAAAATTGGCCCTTCCCCTCTGTACACACATAATACAATACAATACAATACAACTGTAATTTGATAATGCCCTCCTTACAAAGTTCAGAAGTTACACATGTACTGTCTTACACCCCAACCTGTGTAGGTAGGCCTACGCTTGACGCACCTCCCAGTCCTGTATAATGGTCTGTATTAATAATCCACGCTGAAACAATCAATAATATTAACGTGTTTAATGAAAAAAAGATTGTCCACCACCGCCGTACAAGTTACACCTCTCACACAGTCCTACTTTATATCCAAGTAGTGTCTTGTCTGATAGCTGAAAAACTGAACTATGGTTCATGCGTACATAGGCCTACATTATCAGTAGACGGTAGAGTACGTGGTAGACCCCCCGCCAACATACGAAAGCTTATGCATTTGGGTTAACTCCTTCCCTCCATGCGTGCATGGTAAATGGATGGTAGTTAGATTAGAATAATTAGATCATGGCAAATTAAAGTTTAGTTGAATTTGCATTCTGGTTTCCAGGCGTTGGTGGATCAAAGTACATTGCCTTTGAGGAGCGAAACTGGCACAGCGACTGCTTCAACTGTCAGAAGTGCGGAAAAAACCTTGTTGGAAAAGGATTCCTTACCAACGGCAATGACATCTTGTGTCCAACTTGTGGAAAGGCATAAATGATTCCAAGTGGAGATTGTCAGCGCTCGGCGTTCTCACTTGAAATTCGCGCCTGTTATAATTTTTACTCGAATCAAGAACTGACATTTTTTATTTACGTCGAATATATTGTTGCTGTGTTGTACAGATGTTGTAAAAATGAAGTGAAATTTTAAATATTAGTAACATTTTGTCCAGATTTTTAACCATGAAGTATGTACTTTGAAGATTATTGTTTTAAGCTGACCTGCAGTTTGGTTAATTTAGGCCTAGGCTATATGAATTATTGCACAGTAAAAGAAAACATCTGGTTTTATCATATTTCTACGAATAGGCCTATCTGTCTTATATTGTTGTAATGATTTTGATTGCCTTTTAATAAATGATTGTAGACTTTCATAGGCCTTATTCTGCAATTTTGCTTTCTTTTCAAAATCCACTTGAAGGCCTGTTTATAATTATTGTAAGCTTATTGCTCATGCTCAGGCACGTAGCCAGACTTAAATTGAAGAGGAGGCAACTTCACAGACCATTGGCAACATCCTGGTTATTGGGGTCATTGGTCAATAGAAGTTTCAGTATATCAAAAAGCAAGAGGAGGCAACTGCCTCCTCGATCGTGCCTCCAGGTAGGTACGCCCAGAGCCTTCTCGGTAGGCCTAGATAGCTCTGGGTACGCCTATTGCTCATGCTATCATGCACTAGCAGTCAATCGTAATCGTAAACTTGAGTTACTTGACATTAATTCTACAGCACCAAAAAGCGAAGTCGCGTGAAGCAGCTTATTCGCAGGCACAATCAAAACAAAATTGATAGGCAGGGGTCAAAACCCAGAGTCAGGCAGCAATTTCGATAGTGGGTCTATTCCTACGAGTGCTTGAATCCAAAAATTTTTCATCCTGCAGATAGACTGCATTATTCTTTCAGTCTTCAATAGTCCTCTTAACTAATTAAAACTGCATGACGCTGATGAGGTGCAGCTAGTGCATGCATGTGCGTGTTTGGATTGCATTAATTGCGCGGTCTACTAGGCCTAGCTCAGTCACCATGTAGGCCTAGTCGTCATCAGAGCCGTATAAATTATATTTCATATATACGGCTCTGGTCGACGTCATCATTGGCGTTTAAAGGGTTTCCTAGTCTATGCGTGATTCCTATGTAGGCTATGCCTTTTGTACACGGGATTGTGACCGTAATTTGTATTTCTAAGATCCTTCTCGATCACAAGTGCATTTATTACTTAATTAGGCCTAGCGAAATAGAATGATGACGTTATTAATCATAACGTAAACGTTGCACAATATGATGATAAAATAGCCTACTAGCAATAGGAACTAACTCTCTCCTTCATATGAGGTTTCTTATCTCAGTTATCTGGATTCCTAGCTTAGTTGACTGACTTGTAGCACAGCGTGTAGTTGTGTAACCTAGCACCACGGTAGGCCTATAAATAATTTATACTGTGCTAGCACTATGATCCCTATATAGGCTAGGCCTACAGTGATGGTCAATGCCAAAACATAGCTAATAATTAAGCGATCGATTAGACCTGGGAGTCGACCCCAATAAGTCGACCCCAGTCGACTTGGGCATCCCAAGTCGAGTCGAGTCGTTTCTGCTTAGCGCAACTGACCCCCAAGTCGAATTTGTACAGAAAAGTCACCTCAAGTTGTTTTCTACACAAGTCGACTTAAACCGACTTGGGACACAAACAAATCTAAATTTATCTCGCCACACTAATGATCGTGAGGCCACGATGGCGTTTAAGCAGTTGTACATGTATACTGTTTTTAGTGTGAACAAACGTTTTTAAGACCTATTGTGTGTTAGGGTTGTGTCATGACAATACACCTGTATATAGGCTTATATGTATAAACATGGTCTAGTTGAGCGGGCGGTCAGCGCCGCTTGTCTTGTGGTAAACATTGACTGAATATAGCTCGTACTGAGCACGTGCTAATAGAGCGGGAAACGTTAGAAATTGCTGATTACAGTCGATTTGAATAATGCAGTTGTCTTAATACAGTAGATAGAGCTGTATATTGAGAGTGAAGTGTTAAGAAATATAGTTGATTTATGTTGACGATGCACACTGAATAGAAGTGTTGAAGATAAAAGTTGATTGTCATCTAATTTGAAAGAGTAAGAAGAAATATTAAAAATCGCAGAACGGTACTGCGATATTATTTTGTATTATCGACGCCGGTTGCGGCGGTTGAAATAAACAGCTAGCCTACTTAACTTAGGCCTACTTATTTTTATCGGTGTCAATTTATCTATATCATGAGTTATTACAAATTATTATGTTAAAGCGTCACACGTAGGCCTACGTTTAATAAAACTGGTGAATCGAAATGTTAATAAAAATGTTAGCACGTCTGCCTTTTCAAGAACTGAACGCGCGCAAATCAATGAACTTTTAGTCGTCAGTGAATTCGACCCAAAGAAATCTGGATCGCATACTAATCAATCGATCGTTTTGCGCTACTTTGGTGCACTGCATTAGTCGTTTGCAGACGGAAAAACTGTTGTATTAGACAATGATCGACTTTATTGTCGGTGAGTGGTAGTACTGTGGGATGATACGCTTGCATTGCTATTTGAATGACGTTAGTGGCCAAATAATTATGACAACAGTATTAAACTGTCATTATAACACGCCATTCAGTGCAACCAGTCCGCGGTCTGCTGCAGATTCTTCTGTTAACAAATTAAAGCATTACAAAATTGTTCAAGAACAAACACAAACAGCTTAAAAAAGGCCTAATAAGTAATTTTATTCATCAGGTGTTGAGATCTCATTACCCATTAGTATAAGACATTAATGCTTGCCATGACATTTTTGTATTATTAGCCGTACGTAATCGTAATTACCATGTCAGAAGTCGACTTTAAGTCGGAAGTTGGTTGTTTTTCTGCCAAGTCGGGTCAAGTCGTTTTGACTCCAAGTTGTCGACTTCAAGTCGACCTCAAGTCACTTTAGGGTCAAGTGGGGTCAGATTGGGTGACCAAAGTGACTCCCAGGTCTACGATCGATGCAAACACATATGCCTTATTTAGACTATGTAGAGCTTAGGGATTTTAATTTTCTTATTTTAAATATGCTCTTCTACAATCTTCAATAATACCGTACATATTATTATTGTTCTATAAAATTGTGTGCCTGTACTCGGAGCGCCGTATAAATGTGCAGTATAAATTTAGGTCGATTTTAAGCATAGAAACGAGTACTAACCGTGGTTACTATTTATTGGGAATTTATAATGTGTCAACTAAACAAATGAAAATAAATATAATTTAAAGCAATATTTCTAAGGAAACAAGTACATATTGTCTAATCTGTTGAGTGAATACAACTTGTTGCTACAGAAGGGTTTTTAGGTGAATTGAAGTCCGAGTGTGAACGGTTGCTTCGCCCTTTGTCGGAGCTTTATGTTCTGTAGTATGTGATTTTTTACTGTGCATGTCAACACATTTGGTCAATGAAACCCTTGTAGATTCCGGTTATTTAAAAATTACTTATTCGTTAAGAAATGTAGTTGTTATACTATTTAATTTCCTTGGGGTTAAATGAGGTGTAGCCTGTGTTTTTCGCTAGATGGATGTATGTAATCGAATGCTTTTGAATTTTAAGAATAGAACGTATACAGTAAGTTGGACATGTTCCACATTTGCTTGGACTAATCTACGTCAAGCCCTGGAAGATTTTTAGACAGATTAGGCAGGGTAAGATCTTAGGGCAGATGGTTTGCAGAGTATATGATAGTGGGGGTCAGCCCGAATCCCCGAAACCCGAATCCCCGAAAACGCTGAAAACAGACAAAAGCCCGATTCCCCGAAAACAGTTTTCTATAAAGCGGCCGAGCTATTCAGAGTTAAATTGTAAACATGACATAGACTTAGCGTGGCCTTGATGTATATCGATATACTGCCTATTCAAATGTTTATTTTTTTTATTATATTCATTCGGGTCGGACTTAGAAAATCAGTTTCGGGGATACGGCCGAATTTACGCCGATATGCCTTTCGGGGATTCGGGTTTCGGGGATTCGGCCCGCACCCTGATAGTGAATATATGTAGTTCAAGTTAAAGGGAGCTATTATTATAGTTACATTAAAGAGTACAAATTCACACACGTGTACTTCATCATGAAGCAGATTTTAAAAAGTGGAAAATAAAGCTGTGTCATATTTTTAAGAAAAAGCAATTTTCACAGTGGTAGTAAATTGAACATTCCAAGTGGGGGGCTATGAAAGTCGCCTGTCGCAGCATAAACGAGTCATAATCATCGTAATCGTAAACTCCAAATTTCTGTTGTGGTACTCTAAAGTTAAACACAGGACACCAGCTTATTTGTGAGTGCTGTGTCATGTCAGAAGGGTTGTCCTAGGGGCGTTGATTAGATTCTACGATTGTTGGTGCAAAAAGTTACCACAGGGGCCCGTGTCGGTCGTGCGGCCGTTGGTTTGCCAATACCATGTACGACGTATAAATATCATCAAGAAATTTCTTTATATCTAAGGGTGTTCCAGTAGCTACTGTTGCTATCGGCATGACCTGTTCACTGAGTTGAGAGGTTATTTTATATCCCATTTATCGCTTAGTTATAATCCTTATACACAATGCTAAGGGGCAGCCACGGGCTGTTTGAGAGTAAGTGTAGGCCTAGATAGAACACTTCGACACTATATAACAACAATTTATCGATAAAATCTGATAAATCTCAAATATGTAATTAATTCTTGAACACTGCAGCCTCCAGAAAATGTCATAAGCCAAAATATCACCTAGGCCAAAATATCAGTGAAGTCCATTTTCATCTCTCACAGTCACACAGTTTGGTGAAATCCAGCCAATGCAGGCTAAACAGTCCATATCCCACGTCTAGCTTTTCTGGACATGAGAGCGACAATGACTTGACTATAAATGTTTATATGAGTTACTCATAATTTCAACGCTGCTAGATCATGCAAATTTTGGCCTAAGTGAATTTTCGAACTCAATATTATTTGTACATAACAGTCACTGAAAGGCACAGCCACTTGTTAAATTTAACGTTTTAACTTTTAAGCAATGTAAATACGTCAAATTCAGTCAAAACACTGAGCTAACTATATAGGTAAATAGATAAGTGCATCAAAATGATGTGATGTCAGGGATTCACAGTTGTGTAAGCAGAGAGAATGGGTGCATGCACAGTCCACAGGTGCATAGATCTATGGAATGCAGGTGCAATGCGGTGCATGTTACGTACTGCTGTGGCGGTCAGTAAGCAAGCAAAAGGCCTTTAACCCTTTAACGACGAGCTGCCTATGGTTTCCCATACATTTTAGTACACGCTCATCGTTAAAGGGTTAACAGAGTTGCAGTGTTTGACCATGGAAGATAAGCATGATGGCAGATGATCTGCTTTGTACGTGAGGAGTGCCAGCTTGAAGTGGATATGCTCACAGACAGGAGGCCTGTGTAGAGAACAAAGAACAAGTGTGATATGGTCTTGTTACGAGCTCTAGACAAATACACAGTCTTGCAGCTTGATGCAATATTTTAGTTAGAGGAAGCTGTGTGCATTCAGGGAGATCATGAAGGATAGAGTTGCAGTAGTCAAGTCACATCACAATAAGGCATTGTATCAATGGTTTCAGTGATGCTGAATCCAGAGTAGACTGAAGCTGTCAGATTCTTCGTAGGTGCAAAAGGCATGCTCGAGAAATTGCAGCTATTTGAGGTTTTATGGAAAGTGTTGACTGTTGAGTCAAGGATGACTCCCAAGATCCCGAACAGTAGATGATGGAGAGAGTAGAGAGGCGGCAGTAGAGAGTGAGAGTTCAGCACACTGTAGATGCTTAGAGGAATGGTCAAACCAAAGGCATTGTTTTGTACCTGACCTAAATAAGACAGTGTGAAAATATTTGCTGAGCAGTGTCAAATCTAGTAGTACCTATGTGCAGTGTTGGACTGTTCCAAGAAGTTCCAATGCATGAGAAGGCACGACAGTCTCGCATTGATGCTCAGAGGTATGGCATATGCATATCTATGAGCACGTACCTATCTCTATGAGCACGTGCATATCTCTATGAGCACGTACCTATCTCTATGAGCATATACCTATCTCTATGAGCACGTGCATATCTCTATGAGCCCATGCATATCTCTATGAGCACGTACCTATCTCTATGAGCACGTGCATATCTCTATGAGCACGTACCTATCTCTATGAGCATATACCTATCTCTATGAGCACGTGCATATCTCTATGAGCCCATGCATATCTCTATGAGCACGTACCTATCTCTATGAGCATATACCTATCTCTATGAGCACGTGCATATCTCTATGGGCACATACCTATCTCGATGAGCCCATGCATATCTCTATGAGCACATGCATATCTCTATGGGCACGTGCATATCTCTATGAGCTGCAGAGTACAACAATCACCAACCTGGTTGACTCCAGACTGGAACACAGAGCTCCCAGATGTTATGTTGATGTGGTGCCAACCAACGAAGCCTGCCCCAGGAGGAGAAGGAGGATCTGGAACTTTATTCTGTCCTTGACAGGAAGCCAACGGAGCATGTCCCTCATATGATCTGATATACATGTGAAACCTTGGTCAGTATTTGGGCATCACAGATACAAGACACAATCTGTGCAATCTACTTACTGTACGGTGCTGCTCCAGACAGTACTTAGCCAGAGGAGATCTGTTTGTTCCTTGTATCGCTTGGGCAACTGAGGCACAGGCTTGCTTCTAATTCATTGGCCATGTTCAGCACAATGTCTTTTTATCCATCTAGTTTAACTTGCGGGAATCTTGATTGCTTGCTTGCTTGCTTGGTTGAGCCACAGGCTAAAAAGTCAAATCTTGCGACGACTAGTTCGATCACTTACAATCATTCAATCGTCGTGAAACTTGGCAGATAGACTCGCCCTCGCACACACTTCATTCTATCAAAATTTCAGCTCCCCAAAAGGCTAGCTTATAGAATCGGGGACTAAACTTTTCGAATCGGGGAATCCCCTTTTCCGATACGGAGCGTTGTGATTGGCCAGCGTTGCCATTGGCCGCAACAGAAACGGGTGCGCTGCCTCATTAAACGCATGCTATGTTGTAAAATGAACGCGGACTATATATTTGTAGAGGTAACTGCTTCGTAAGACGCATTATAGGATACTAGATGGATATAGTAAAAACTTTGTTTTTACGGGCTGTATTTTATTCTTGGTTAACTGGAATCTAAGTGACAGCCCGGTAGTATACTAAGATGGCAGTGGGTTTTATATATGGGTTCCTGATAATTAGGTGGGGGATCACTGCTGGTCTTTTTCTGAATGTCATGTCTGGACTAGCACTGCTCACTGAATGCAAGAGTCCCATGCTGCGTCACAGTGCCAAGCATTAAATCATTTATACATGCTGAAAGTAACTGGATGAGTTGTTTCTAGTTGAAGTTCAGTTCAACGGACTCCAGCATAGCATGGTATTCTGAGCGTGGTTTAACTCTGCTTCCTCAAGTCTAGAGAGTTTATACTAGAACTCTGTTTATAGACATTAATTATTGATTACGCCGATAGGTGCTGTTTATCTGCAAAGATATATATATATATATCAAGTATTTTTAAGTGTATATCTTTGTTTATGTTTAAGGCTATGCAGTGTATACATACTAGGGGTCTGCGGGTATACCCGTACCCGCGGGTTTACCCGTACCCGACCCGTACCCGCGGGTCGGGTACGGGTCGGGTAGACATTTTACGGGTCGGGTCGGGTACGGGTAGGAGCATTACGGGTACGGGTATACCCGGTTTTACCCGTACCGAACTGAAGTTTTGACGTTACATGTAATTGTGAGTTTTGCACCTTCAAAGACTTATCATAATGGCGGTATCCAGTCTAAGTACGATATCCTTGTTTTGACCTATGTCCGTGCGCCTTAGTGAGCTTGACATTCATTTATAGATGCTCAATTTAAAGTTACAAAATGGCTTGTTTCAAATAGCACAATCCAATCGTAGTATTTTACATATAATCTCATCTCATCCGAGTTTCAGGCCCGACAATCGGGTCAGAGGTCGCTGACGCCGACCCTAGCAGTTCAGCAGCCGTGTTTTCTTTAAAACAGGTTGATGCAGTTACAGTAGTTGAGGCTAGGAATAGTTGAAACACCAAGTCTGTCACCCCTTTCCCTCTGTAAAATAAACTATTCAAATAGCGGTATTTTGTTCCAAACTACCGTGTTATGGCTGGCTGAATAAAAGTTATTTTTATTATTATTTTTTAATCGCCCTAGGTAAGTGTAATCCTTCAGGCTCTAAGAAACTATCGGAAATGTTTTGTCGTTCTGGAGTTAAAGGTCATCTTCACCGGTCAAATATTGTAAACGTGCAACGAAAAGCTGAATCGTTGTGTGCAAATTGAAAGACGCTGAAAGAGGCGTGCTGTCTCATGCGGGTCCCTCGAAACAATTTATTATTATTATTATTATTATTTTATATTATTATTACTATTACTATTACTGTGATCATCACCATGATCGTCAGACTATTATTATTACTACCACATGCTTTGTAAGACAATTGGACTGATAGGGACTGGAATTATGGGAAGTCCTATTAATTACGCGGCGGGTACAGTACGGGTACGGGTATACCCGCGGGTACGGGTCGGGTTGGGTAGTAATTTCGAGTACGGGTCGGGTACGGGTACGGGTAGCAGTCTTGTGTTACGGGTACGGGTCGGGTAGCAAAAATGCTCTACCCGCAGACCTCTAATACATACATCTCTATATATAAATCTTGACATATATATATATACAATTATATAGATATATATAAATCTTTTATTTTTGGGTGATGGAATTCCTGGACTTGCTGACAAAAGCTATCACTTATTTCACTGCTTTGGCTGAACTGTAGA